>JBAFTB010000014.1:30686067-30709583 GCA_037177355.1 Melanotaenia trifasciata | reverse complement strand
TCTGTCCTGTCTTCTTATGTTTTCTTTGATTACAGCCTCACTGTCTCCACACAGAAGCCAAACAGCTTTGTCTTTTACATCTGCAAACATACTGTATAACCTGTTTTCAAAGTCCACTTTCCGTTAAGCCATTTTTTGAGGAGAGGGGTTGTTGAATGTTGACAGCAACTTTATCGGGCTGTTAGAGGACAAGTGAGGTACACGTAGGCTGACCTGTGATTGACGTGGCAACACACTGGCGGTGCATTATGGGACTTTTAGTATTATGGTTATCTTCCTGCTACACCGCTTTCTCTGTTTTGGGTCCAAAGATCTGGAATTAGCTTCCCCAGCTCATCAGACAGGCTCCCCCAGTTGCTGTTTTTAAATCCTTTTCTTCTTTGGCCTTTCACCCAGAGTGAGACTGTGACAGTCGCTTCTTAAATTACTGGTGTTTCTCTTTCGCTGGTTTTAATTGTTTTTATTTCCGCTTTAAGAATGTCCCTGTGTCTGTTTCTTTTGTACAAATTTGTTTTTAATTTTGGTTCTGGGTTTTAATGCTTTTATTGTTCTATTTTATTTTATCTTTTTTTATTTCTATTTAATTGTGTAGCACGTTGTTGTTTTTAAAGTGCTTTATAAATAAAGATGGTATGGTTATTGGCTATCAAGTAGTTTATAAAGTATTTGAAGCATTTTGCATTATAAATATCTTTAGAATTTATGTACAATATCATTAGAAACAACCGCTGCTGTAAACTCTAAAATATGCAGAGTAAAAATATTCTTACATCATCTCAAATATTTCAGTAGATACTGTATTTCCTAAGAACCAAGACTACAGCGTGTTTTTAACAGAGAGAAATCCAATATAAACTCAAACTGTGTGCTTTAAAGCCAGGGTTAGTGGTGGGTAAGGAGGAGAAATATAACAGCTAAGGCCTGGAACACACAAGGATTTTTTTGATCTTATGAGATATTTTTATCTGGTGGAGACCTCACACATGAAGATAAAAAAATCTGTTTTGATCGTACTGTGTGTGGTGGCTCCAATAATCTAATCACAGAACAACACACACATAACGATGCTGTCCTACAACTCATCTACAATCTAGTCCTCCGAGCCGGACAAACATCAGAACGCAGAAGAAGAACCATAGCAACAACCATCAAAAAACAAAGAAAAGGAAACACAATAACAACCGAAAAACATAACACACAGCATGGAGGAGGATATATAGGATGAGGGAATGATGGTGGTCTTGGGACTACTGTTTACATACAAATACAGAAATGAAAAAAATAACAGACTTGAGATGGCGTGAACACGGACTTTATTTACTTCCTTGTTCCCCAGCCAGCTCGCTCTCTGATTGGCTACATTTCGTAGCACACCACCCTCCACGCATACAGAATGCACGAGTCGTGCATTCCTCAGAAATCGGCTCTGAAATATTAAACATGTTCAGTATTTCCAATTGTCGGCTACGACCGGTTTCGGAGTGGTTTATCGGGACTCGTAACATACCTCAGACCAGACGATGACTGGACAGGGAAATCCAACGATGATCGGGCGTTTGCCGTCCGAGGTGGGGAAGAGGCAAATTGGGACAGCCCAAAAATCATTGTGTGTACCAGGCTTTAATCAGAGATGTTAAATGACAAGAAATGTTTTCAAAGTGCTACCGCAGAAGAAAGACGAGCCTCACAAGAAAGAAAACACAAATGTAAGAGTTAGACAAGAGCTCAATGCTGCCATTTCCTTATCTTGTAATCTATCTGAGCTCTTAAAGTGTTTTCTTTTCCATCCTCTTCTCTCTGCACCTCCCTCTGACCGTCAGTCAACGGCCAGCTCAGACAGGCAGCGTCAGCAAACTGTGGACAGCATAACAGATGGGGGGAGGAGATAATGCATGCCTCCCATTCACCAGCACACTAACTTCTCCTTTACATTTTACTGCTTTGTTTACTTTTCTGTCTGTAACGGTTTAGATTTTCAGTTCATTTGCCTGACTGGGATTTTATCTCCTAAATAAGAAATGCAAAAAAATAAAATAAATAAATAAAATAAAAATGAAAATAAGCATATGCTTCAGTATTTGTGTTAGCTGGTTGGGTCCAGGTCCAGGTCCTGGTCCAGGTCCAACTGGTGGCCTTTCTATTGTGTGGTATGTTCTTCTCTCTGCTTCTGCTTAAAGATACGAATCTAGATTTGGGGAATAGATTGTTCTGTTTCTAAAGCACTAAATATCATCAGGATTTAATGGACATTTCTGTGTAGGATTAAAATAAATTTGCCTCTCATAGTCAAAGTGATGCTGCTCCAAAGCGTCAGGAAACAATGAAAGTCTGGACCACGCTGGTGTCTGGAACTTCTATTATAATGAAAGTTTGGGTTCAGGCTTAAAGCATCTGACACCAACATTTACATTAAAGAAAGAAAAAGGCCAAACTCGCTCTCCCCTGATAACACTTGCCACCCTCATTTTGCCCCCTCCCCCCACCTACTCATGCTAACCAGTTACCCCGTCAGCTTGGGAGCAAAAGGTTACAGAGTGGTTTATACTGGCGTGAATGTACAGAAAAGGGGGGTGGCGTCTGGAGATGGGGCGTAATAACAAAAAAACAACCAAAATGATGATATTCATTCTTCAACTTATAAGCATACGTAGGTGCCGCTAACTGCACTATGATAATTAATATTACACCCCATAATAATCTTGGCAGTAGTTCTGTAGTTCAATCCACAGCTAAATCTCTCAGCTTTTCTAAGATCCACATCAGATATAGTCACATCTACAGCGTCTGATGTGCAGAGGATGCATAAAGCTGTTTATTCTACTCATTTGAAGAGAAGATTAAAGACCACTTGCCACCTACTCAGTGTTGGACGGAGACTAAACATGACACGAGGTATAACTTCAAATCAGGAGGGTAACCAGGCAACACCCATTCATTTTGTGGTATGTGAACATGCTGCATTTAAAGCGTGCGGATCAGATCAGGTCTATTTGAGGATTATATCCATTTCACTGATCATTGTCGATAAGGAAATATATTTGTCCCTCAAAAAATCTAATTATACTCATTAGTTTTATATATTATTTATTTTTCTCACTAATTTTTCACAAATGGATTCCGAACTCGGCTCTGATGATCAAGACATCCTCTCCAAAAATATTTTCCCCCAGGTAGTAGGCCACAATATATCTATATCTCTTTGTATAAAAGATATAAGATATAGATAAAAATTCTCATTAACTCTAATTAGTAAACAGTTACAAGAGGAATATATATTTGAGTTATATTCACTAACTGTACAGAAAAATGATGTCATTTTGTCGGAATGTAAATGGGCAGCTGAATTCGTGCTGATGTTATCTTGTTATTCCACAAGTCCGCAAATGGGCAAAACACAATATTCATACTGCTTTCATATGTCTGTGTGGGACGTATATGCAGACAGTCATTTGCATACACAAGAACAAAGCATGAATGTTTCCTTATCTCCACGTGAACTGTTACACTTCCTTGTTCCGTGTTCCGTTTGAGTTCCAGACAGAAAGTCATTGAAGGGAGATTTTTCTCCAAAGCTAATCTAAAAAAAATCAACACCCAGACTAAACAGACTCACCCCAAGAAAACAGTCCAGTATGTGCCATCTCTAAAAACTAATGAAATCCCTGGCATCGAACTTTCATGTCAGTACTTTTTTAAAACGTCTCTGACGTATTCTCAGATGCCACATTTGTTTCTCATCAACATCAATGATTCACTGTTCCTTATCAGATTTCTTTCTCAACCACCCGTTACCATGGGCATAAAAATGCACAGGATGATACCTGCAGTCATAAAAGAAGCTAATCAGTTTAAGTGCTTACTACTTTCATTATAAGGCCGTAATAAAATCCCCACACATATGACCAGTAGGTTCTAGAGTTAGTTTAAGTTAGCTTTTTTAACTTGTCCTATCCAGCATGGTAGTGGCAGAATGATGGTCTGGCTGCTGTGTTGTGCCCAACAAATTTGCTTGGACCAAGGGGAGATTTATGGGTATAAGGCTCCTCTTGATAATCAGATTTTATTAATTTACTTTTTATCTTATTTATTTATTTAAATTATGAAATTTATGTAATCTTGCTGGACCTGACCAGTGGAGAATAATGAAGAGAAGTAAAAAGGAAAGTAGAAAAAAGGAAGAGGAGACAAAGATACAGTAGATAGAAGCAACAACCTCCAATCCAACCTAACACAGAGAATTTCCCACGGCTTTTACAGGTAAACTAAGCTGACAATCATCAGGAGTTCCTACAAAAACAACCAAGATAGCAACAACATGTATCACAACAAGCAAAGTACCAGAAACACACACACACACACACACACATGCACACACACACACACACACACACACACAAAGAACAGCATCTCCATGTATAAACCAACTGAATGTCTCAGTGAGTGTGTCAGCATGCGGAGGAGGAGGAATGAGGAGTGATCACAGACGAGTGTGATCCTGCAAATGTTACCAAGCCGGGTGATGGGCAGCACAAACACAAGCCACCCCACCACGAAGACGACCCCGGACCCAGAGGAAGGCCCAGCCAGCACAGGCCTCGGCGGGCCAGGATTGCCAGCTGCTGACCCCGCCAGGCACTGGCTATCCCCCCAGAAGTTGTTTGTGTGTTTTGTTTATTGTGTTTTGATGTCTCAGTGTAATTAAAACTGAGAGGCGTGTCACCACAGGGTGCAGCCAGCGCCACTTAGATGGCCCTCTCCGCTCCACCCAGCATGACATGCACAACTCCAAAGTCCCTACATGTGTGAGAGAGTGCGGGAAAAGACAGGGGTCCCAGGATGTAAGTCCAGAGAGAAGTGAACTATCCTCCAGAAGGTGAGCCTAAGCTAGATTTCCCTACACTGAACCGTGAAGGCCCATGACCCTCACTTCCCATATCCTCAAGAAGATGTCATAGCTTGCTAAAGACTTCAGAATAACACATTCACATGCATCTCTTTTTTCAGCACATGGGTCATAAGTTCATTTTATGTTAAACCACCAGCAGTACGTATCCTTATAATGTTCTCCTAAATATGCTGGGTTAGTTTATGTTGCGCATGTTTTGTTATTTTTTTTTTAACTCATCTGTACAATGTACAAATTCATGTGTGTGTGTACAGATCCTGTTCACCAGTGTTTATCAAAAGTGAAACTGGACTCACTTAGCAAACATTTCTTGCCCCCTCCGCAGACCTTACTGTGTGCTTATTTATGTTTATTTGGCAGAACTAATATTCAATGCAGCAGCCAAATAAACAGAAGCTTTTTTGTATGTTGTCTCATGGTCACTGTGTTTTCCTGCCATGACCTGAATCCTGGGAAAATGAAATGTTAAAAATGCTCCAGACTTACTTTTAAACTTGTCTAGGCTCTTCGTGTGATTTGATCAGGTAATAAATGGACATTTAAAGATCTGACATTTGCAATCTTTGACCTTTAACCCTTTAACTCTATAGAACCCAACGTGATATTTTTGATACAGTTTCTGAGACCTTTTGCATCACTTTATGGTAAAACCTTTGCTCATTATCCTGGTGAACACAATTTAATATTTGTCTTCTGCCTCCGAATAGATACCAGGTAGCAGAAGATGAAACTACAATAATTGTGACATACCACATGGTCAACGTAGTTTGCGTTAACAGTGTTTTCTTAATGTTTTCTTAATGACACCTTCACATGAGCACTCCTCTTCGTTATATTGTGTTTATTAAGTTTATTTTTTTTATCTGTTTACACTTTTCATATATTTGTTGTTTATATTACTCTGACTGCTGATGTAAAAGAAATATCCCTTGCGGGACTGAATGGATGGATGGATGGATGATGGATGGATGGATGGACAGATGGATGGACGGATGGACGGACGGACGGACGGATGGACAGACGGACGAATGGACAGAAACAACATGAAAATGAGTCAGTGTGAAGCCAGTCCAGTAGCTCATCCAGGGGATGCTGAAAGATTTGTCTTCTTCCTTCAGTCAGATTCGTTCTGGGAACAGAAGGAAATATATAATCACAAATAACAGCAGGAAATTGAAGAAAAATAAAAAGAGACACAGATGCATAAAAAGCTTAGAGTGTAGGGGAGGAAGAGGAAGAGTGTGAGTTATGTTTCACCAAGCGGACCGTTTGGGGCATTATTGAATTTATGTCACAAGGCATTCTGCAGCAGTTCCTACAGGGTTCCTGATATATGATCCAGGATTTAGCCTGAGCTCATCTGTGGAAGAAACTCACCCAACTTCTGACTGAATTTATAAAACTTTGTACTTTGTATAAACTTTTTAAGAGGAAACATAATTTCTTCAGCCTTTCCTCTTGTGTCATGATTTCATACTTCCTGTAGATGAAACTGTCAGTTTGGAAAATGCAAAAACAAGAAGCAAGAGTCTTCCAACAAGCCAGATTAGATAAAACTTGCAGCACTGATATATGGCATATATATTCATTCTAAAGCCATATGAGTTTTCACTCCTGGCTTTAATCAAATGATTGAGAGAGTGGAAAGAAGTGAAGACTCCTGAGAGTAAGTAGAGAACTGGCCTGAAACCTGGTGTTAAACAGGTACAGACTGCAGTAAAGTCAGCAGATTAATTCTTCCCTAACTTCTTCCTACAAGCAGCCACATTGACAAGGTTCAGCAATTGCTTGTTTTCTGCTGTCAGGTGAAATCCTGCAGTTTAAACCATCACAGAGTAAATTAAGCATAATTAAACGTCATTGTATCGGCTCAAGTGAAACAGCAGCGTCTCGTGCTATGGAAAAACACTTTTCTGTCAGGTTGGATATTATTAGCTTGTTTCACCAAATTTTCAAGGACTACAGAAAAGCTGATCTGACATCAGTTGGGTAAACAATCTGAAGGTTTAGGCAGCATGTCTTACCCACTAAATCTGACCCTGTCTGTAAATGACATTTACTGGTATAAAAGGTTGAGAAATCATAAGTTTTTGTATGCATGTGGCAGCATGTTTGAGAGGCAGGCAGAAAGCAACAAAGACAACCGGGGGACAGAACTGAGAAACAATTGCAGGCTGATTTGGCTCCCATTTCCTCCCTGTCTATAGTGATCACTCGGCTCACTTTGTTTTCTCTCTAGTCCTCTCCACATTTTCAAACAGCACAATCTTCCTTAAAAAAGATAGAAAGCTTGTGTAAACATTTAACACAGGACAGGACAGACAGAAGGAAAGTGATGTTAGGAAGATATGATCGAGACAAAGCTGCAAGACATAATACCTTCACTTTGCCCTTTTTTCTCTTCACCTTTCTTTTCTGGAGCAGATCAGGAGTCTGAATGCTAACGGATGACAGACCACCTACTGGAGCAGACTGGGGTTTGAACAAGCTGGGTGAGCAAGGCCAGCAGCCAGCGTAGATGACAGGGCAGACATGACTGCATGTGTGCAAGGCATAAATGTGTCTGCTACAATTTATTATTATTATTATTATTTATTTTTTTTTTATCTACAGAAAGTAAAAGCTTGATTGGGAACAGAGGTGCCTATTACAGTCAGAGGTAATGATGGGGTTGAGTGACGGCGTATATCACAGACAAAGAAAAAAACGCCCTCTTGTCAAGCGTAGTGGTGTAGTATGGTGTGTGCATGTGGTACAAGGCATCACTTGTGTTGTTTGGGTGCTTATTTACTGCAGGAAATGGTAGTCAGGCATTCGACAATAAAAAAAGAAGAGGAAGCAGAACCAGACAGACAACCCATGATCAAGTAATATATAAAAATGAATTAATTCATATATTTAATTACACATCTCTATTAGGCTCATCACAATTAGGGCTCGAGCTGGCCTGGGGCCCCCAGACCATGACTGGTTATGAACTGAATGCAACAACAAACTGTGTGATGACCCGTTTAAATTCTGTGATGGTCAGAGCAGGAAAGTGCAACGGCACCGTTACTTGAGTCCTCCTCAATGGGCCCCCTTCCCTACCCACTGCTCGAGGTGACGTCTAAACGACGTCTTCACCAAGTCATACTGGACGTCCACTTTTGGTCCCCACAACATGCAGACTGTTATGCCAGAAGACATCTTTTTTTCCAACGTCTAAATAATGTCAGGTATTGATGTCCATGGGACGTCTGCATTGGGGCTAATTGTAGTCAATATGTGGTTGTTGTGGGCGTCTTTTCTATGTCACATATGAACTTATTTTAGACATTTTTTTGCTGCTTCTGAGTTCTTTGCAATATTCATCCCAAAGTGACAAATTCTATCGTGAGGTCATTAAAATAAAAATAAGATCACTAAAGATTAAGATATAATATTAGTTCCCCATTTTAGGTTATGAGGAACATGTGTCCTGCAGCCTCCCACTGCAGCTGCCTCTGGCTTGTCAAGGTGTTGTAGAGGCAGTGGACACTTGCAATGACAGTGTGAAAAAACCATGAATAAGAAATAACATAACAAAACAACTGTCATGGACTATGTTCCAACCAGCTTAAACACTCTCAGAAATCTCAGGACTTGGTTGATTCATTTCCATGAAGTTTACTGAGAACTTGTGAAACTGCAACACAGTACATAAATATCTGGATTACTAAACTAATAAACACGGCGTCGAAGCAACAACATAGGTTAGCTAGGTAAGCTACGTAGCTATTATAACAATAATACAAGCTAATGAGTTAGCAAGTAGCAACAAAAGCATGAAGCTAATTTATCCTGGTAGCACAGTAAACATATCGGCAGCCTGAACAGACACACAAGCTTAAACTCTCGATAGCTTTAATGGTACGAAATAAACACTATTCACAGACATTGCTTGAGCAAGAGGAGAAAGAATATTCTGAACTGAGGAGCTGACAGCTATAGGTGCTCACACAACAGGAGTGCTAACTCCCCTTCCTGGTTTCCCAGCATGCACTGCTCCCAGATTGCTTTAACTAAGCCTATCACTGAACTGAATAAACAACACTTTACTAGGAGCAAAACACATACATGGTATAATTCCCTTTTCAAACCTGCTGTTAAGCTGAAAAGATCCAAGAAAACTGGTGTTCCACCCTCTGGAAACACCGGGGACTCCAGTTACATACAGACTGAAAAAACAAAGAAAAATCACAATTCAATCAACACTCAGTTTCAATCTTATTTGTGTTAATTAAACAGCAGAACAAGTTGACACTGGTGGTAGAGTGGCGGTCAACACTGGCTGTAAAAGAAAAAATTACACAGCCCAACTTTTATGTGTTTGTAGGTCAACAAAAGCATATAAAGATAAAAGCAATAAACTGGGTTTTATCTCAAAACCTGTTCAAACAACTATAATGCAGCAGTTAGTCCTGAGTGATGGCTGCATATCCTCCACCTCCACTTCAGATGCTCAGATATGTGCATCCTTGTAAAGTCTTCTGCTGCTGACTTGTTACGTTTCATGATTCCATCTGCACGAAGAGAAAAAGCAAAATGATTAGAAATATGGAAAAGGCAAAAATATGTTGCTGTGGCATCCGCTAGCAATGATGGTATAATACAAAACCATCTCAGCAAATGGTAAGATAGTCGTGGTAGACGTTTGGCATTGTTTTTTTTGTTTTTTTTGTTTGTTTGTTTTTTCCAGCATCATAGCAGCAAGACAGTTGGCAATCATTTTCACACTTGTCTCAACCATTTTTTCAGAACTCTTGATTTGAACCTGATTTAATAACACACGGGAACAACAGTAAACATTAACTGACTAGCTGGCTGGTAGCCTAAAAGTGTAGATTAAATCTCAGGTGCCAACGTTTTGACTGTGAGCACAACCACCGGGTGACTGAGAAGTAACTGCTGACTGACCAGGTCGCTTTGTTGCGTCTGTTAAATGCAGACAGGTACATGTATTTTTGGACACTGGTCGATTGTTTTCAGGATTCATTCCAATTCAGTTTCAACGCTGACGGGAAGAGCTGAATGACAGCTGTAGCCAGAGCAGGTTTAGGTAGTTTAAGACAACAAAGCTAAACACCTGACACTATAAATACCCAACTACACATTAAATAAAGTTGACTGAACTCACCTTCAACTTCTGAGCAGATCGGAATGAGAACAGTTGCTGCTTCGGCTAAATCATCAGCCGTAGAACTGCAGGCCGACCGCACTGTTTATAACTCCTCAGTAAGAAAAGTAGCTATTGGCTGTCCTAACAGTCGCTGGAAGTTGCTAAATGACGTCATCGTCTAATTTGCATAATCAACCTGGTACATAATGGCTGCTGCCGTGGAGAGGGATGTAGGGGGAAAGGCAAAAATTGATGAAAGGATAACCTAAAAATATTTAGAACAGCAAAAAATAAAATAAAAAGAAACTCTTCGGTCAATATTTTCTTTGTTTTTATGTTTAATTTTATTAAGTGTAGTTTGTATTTAAATTAGGAGTCTGCAACATTTCACGTAACTTTTTAAATATTTTTGTCCACACTCTTCATTAACAGACATTACTGTGACGGTAAGCCAGCGCAGGGTCGTCCAGCAGCAGCTTTGTACGTTTCATTTTCAGCCTGGTCATGAAACAGAGGTGAACGTCGTCTGTTCTGAATGCAGCTGCTGCTGCTTGAGGACCAGCCTCGTATGAGCGCCTTTTCATGGGGGAGGGGTCTGCGCAGCACCCGCTCCTCATTGAGAAGAGTAAAGTACATTCATTCACATCAGTCTCCAACAGTCTCCAAGAATACCAGAAAAAGTTGCTAGACTTGTCACCCGAGGAGTCTAAGAATTCGTTAAATTTAAGTTGGCAACGCTGGACCGGCGTTGCCTGGTTGAGTTATGATGATCTGCTGCCTCAGCCAGTTAATCTGGTTCAAATGATACCGGTTGTGTTCAACTCAGCCTGCTAATTTCGCATATAGTAAACTTCAGCCGGGGGGCATTGTGAAAACATAAAGGCTTAAGAATGTAGCGCAGACTTTAAAAAGAGGCTGCAGAGCATACTGATGTCAGTTAGAGCCAGATGGTTACCACAACCTGGTCCGAAATCCCAAAATAAATCAGTACAGGAAAAAGTGAAAATGTAAATAAAAACATCATGTTCTCAATAAAAACAAAAACCATTAACAAATAATGTTGAATCAATTAATGGTGTTGATAACAAGTCTGATATTATTTGTCTTAAATGAAAAAATGTGGCATTCATGTAAATTTCCTGCAGCTGTTAGACGTCCCTCAAAAACCGTTACAGAGTCTGGCGTTCAGAAGTTAAACTGCACACTGACGTACAAGTGGGGTCATGGTTAGATGTTAAAATAGCAGACCCGTTTTCCATGTCGTGTAGATGTCCAGAATTGGTCATGGACTGATGGATGCAATATAGACGTGATGTGCATGTCCATGTTTAGTTCCTGATAGTAGTGAGCTAGCCAGGTTCGTGATTCTTGCAGCTCATGAAGTGGAGTTATCCATCAGAAAGCCAGAAAAGAAATAAGAGAAAAGAGGAGAAGAAAGAAAAAACAACCTGTTAGCTACCGGCAGCAGGTAGCTAACAGGAAAATGTCTGGCGATCAATAATGAACTAGAACAGTTTTTAAATGAGCTGATAACATGGCTACACGATGTAATATTTGATATTTTTATAGCTTTTCTGGAACATTCATGGTATCCATGTACACCAGCAGTTCTCTGTCATTTAAGCATCAGGTGTGTCTGCCTAATTCTCTGTCTAATAAATTATGAGGGAGGAAAGAAAGGAGGTTAGAGGGAGGAGAAGAGGCAGGGGTTACAGAATGAAGATGAGCTTCAGTCCTGAACACAACATGTAAAAATTTAAAAGTTGGATGTCATTGGTAGTTGTGAAAGCAACTGAACTCCTAAATATCAAATCAGAATAAAATATGATAATACTAACTCCCACCACACCTTTTCTTTCTCCCTCAAGGTGCTTTATTTAAATTTCTGACTCCTGTTTCTAAGGATGCCTCCACAATGAAGGTAGAATGAATTTCTATTCTATTTCTATTCTATTTTATTCTATTCTAAAGTCATTTAGCAGACACTTTTATCCAAAGCAACTTACATTTGAGAGTAAGAACAACACAAGAATATTAACAACTCTCAGAGTTGTTAATAGTGACCTCTGCCAATATGCTTACATTGATAAAATGGTCAAACATATTTTTTGGAGTACATTTCCATAGACATTTCAGATTTCTGAATATGGGGCCCCCTATTGTCTATGTGGTGCACTCTGTACGTAAGAAAATATGACACATGTACTTAATTATTTTACCAGCTGCGCCATCAACTTCATCCTACATTCATGAGGAAGACATGGGAAAGTCTGCAGCCAGTGGTGCCATGGCCTCAACATCAGCACAAACTGAGTTTGCACCACTTCCCAGCACCTCTATAGCACAAGGCACCATAAGCTCTATAATTAAAGCTGATGTCCTGCCCAGTTGTCCAGAGTCTTACCTGATAGAGTGTGCTGTGAAATTGTTAAAAAAAAAAAAAAAGACCAGTGCAAACCACAAGTATGGAATTCCACCAAAACTGTGAAAATACCAGTTACTTGGCCCATGGACATTCAGATTCCTGAATATGGGGCCTGCAGTGATGTCTAGGTGTTAGACAGCTAGTGATGCACTCAATACTTGAAAAGAGTGTTATTTAAGTAAAAACTCTTTCCCAGGTGTACCATCAAGTTCTCTCGTTCATGAGGAGGACAACGAGGAAGACATGGGAGAGACTGCACAAAGTACCACAAGCTCTTTAAATATAGCTGATGACCCTGCGCGGTGGCCAAGAGTCCTAACTGATAGTGTGCGCTGTCAAATTGTCAGAGAAGGACCAGTGCAAGTCACAGATGCTGAATTTCCTCTAAAATTCTGAGAATCCACCTCGGAGAGTCACAAAAGAGAATTGCAGAAGAACCATGAAAAATGTTGAGATGTTCTTTGATCATGGCTGGTATACTCTATGAGCACAGACTCTGTGTTCTGTTTCCCTTGTGCTGTTTTTGGGAAGCGTGACACTGCCTCAAAAGAACACGAATATTCAGATGGCATCATGACAAAATGACAGCCTGGCACAAGCTTCAGAGGAGATTATATTATATTTACTGATATTTTATTGCTAATATGCAGTTTGCACTTTTGTTTAGGCCTATATGTTAGTTGTTATGGGATGGTGGTGGTTTCCTTTTTATAAATGTTCAAAGTTAAACATGACTATGTGTGCAGCATATGCAACTGTAAGCAGTAGCTGCTCTGTCAATATATATATATATATATTTTTTTTTTGGGGGGGGGGGGGTCCTTCCAATCCAGTTTTCTTGGGGCACCCAAATTCCTTGAAATGGCCATGATATTTATTTATATACTTCGGTCAGTGCGAGGTGTGTTTCATCCTCCATACTGAGGAAAAAGCGGCGCTCAGATGCAGAAAAGAAAGAATTGTAAAAGTAAACGTCAGAAAACTTGGTGGAAGTTAGTCACCAGTCACCAGCTCCAGTTCAGACTGGAACTCCCAGTGAGAACCAGTCAGTTTGTGAACTCTGCTGCATCCAGGTTGAAACAAGTCAGCAACTATTCCTCACCAGTGCTTCCTCCCCCTCAGTCTTTAGTCATCAATTAAATTAGACTATGCAGATATTTCTGTGTGAGTCAGCAAGAAAGTAATTTGAATTAAAACATGAAGTTTTGTGACAGATTTCTGTGGCGCTGTGTTGGTCTAACTCTGGTACCAAACCAAGTCCCCTGATGAACAAAACCTGGAATCATGCAGCAGCTTGACAAATGTTGTTCATGCTAAAGTGATTGACACAACAATGGTCTCATTTTCCACTGACCAGCCATGATTTCCAGGTTCCCACCATTCCTGCTCTCCAGGAGACAGGAAGAGGCCTGCACATGGTATAACACACCGTCACTAGGTTTCCTTCAATGTCTTTATAATGATGATGAGGAGGAATTCATTTGTTTATGTTCAGAGAAACAATGTCAGTCAGACTATGACTATGACAAATGAGCTGCTCACAGCAGCGTTTCTATCCACCCTGAGTTGTGGTGAATTTTCTGACCTATTCTCTTCATACAGATTCAGTGAAATTATGTTTATTATATTTGAGCTATCTGAGGCATTGAGCTTTCATTCCACAGACTTGTTCCATGAATCATCATGGCTGATCAGCTGGCTGGCTTTTTTTGTCGGAAGTACCGTCTCTGTTGGTGGGAAGGAGGAATCTAGCGGTTCATGGTTCATACCAGGACACATTTACTCCAAAACGTTGGAGAAAAGTTTTATTCTTCAGCTAAGCAGGGGCGGAACTAGAAAAGTTTTGAAGGGCGGAGAAGGCAGCAGAACTATCCTGGAAAAAAAGCTGCACAAATGAGACCTTTGGTTTTTTTTTATCCAGATCATCAGTTTCATCAGCATTTCTTCATCAGTATCAGCTGTTTAAGTTCATTTGTCAACATCTGGTGGTTTTATGACTGATTTTGTCACCATGTAATCATGTGTAGATGGTTGGTGAGATGATGCTGCATGAATTCTGCATTATGATCTAGAACATGGTAGAGATGATGCAGAACAACATATAAAAGTACATTACATGCTGCATTTACTGACCCATGGACATTTGACATTCACCCATAGGAAGGTCAGTTAACACTAGATATTTGTTTGCATTGGCTTGCAGTAAAAGCAGGCAAATTTCAGTCATAGTCGCGAATGGTGATTAATCATGATCGTGACCTTGATTGTACCTGTAAAGTCCTCCACTTTCCTGCCATCTGCTTCACAGATCTCTTGGTTTTCCTCTGGCCTTTCCCTCTCCACACATCCCTCCTACATGGCACTTATTTTTAACTTTGACCTGTCTCTACATCTTCTTTCCAAACTTCTCCCTGCTGGCTTGCCATTTCTGTCTGACAGATACTAAAACCTCTCTGTTCCCTGTTCTCTGGCTGCTGCCAGGCCTGCTTAGTGTCATTGCTGCATGATCTTTTGTGACTGTGGCTTATCTTGTCTTTTCTCCTTCCCTCTCTAATTTAATCTAATACTTCACTACATCCTCACACATGCATGCTGAGGCAAGCACAAGTGCAAAAGCATTGCTTTTTTTTTTCTTTTTTTCCCCTCTGTCCTGGCAGCACATCCGTTTACATACGAAGCCACAGCTGCATTGTTCTTCTGGGCCTGAAGAATAACTTGGCCCATCCTGTGGCCCTGCAGCCCATCCTTCTATAACCCTGTTTTCTCTCTCAGGTGAAATATTTTCACACCAGCTCTGAGCTGGGATAGATAGAGATTTGCAGGGCAGGAGGTGACAAGCGTTTCCGGTTCTCTGGCCAGAGCTGTGCCCGACCGCTATAGATAACACACCACCCCAAGAAAAACATTCAGTTGTTTCAATGTCTGGTCTGACAATCTGGATGTGCGAATATGTGTGAAACAAAAACATTAAAGACCTTTACTATGCATGCATAGCTGTACCTAGCCATGAAACCAGACAAGACCATTAAGCTAACTAGACTACAAAGATGTCTTAATGACATAAAGAACTGGATGACCACAAACTTCCTGTTACTAAAAAAACTGAGGTTGCTGTCTGGACCTGAGAACCTCAGGAATAGATTAAGTCATCATGTTTTTGTGGGTGGTCCCACTTTGAGTCCTAGCACAACAGTGAGAAACCTTGGTGTCATTTTCAACCAGAATATGTCCTTTAACTCACATATAAAACAGGTTATTGAAACTGCTTTGTTTCATCTACGTAAACATAAAAAAATCAAAGATTCTGGCTCACAGTGATGCAGAAAATAATCCATGCATTTACCTACAGATTGGACTATTGTAATTCTTTATTTGTTGGATGTCCTAAAGCTGCTCTAAACAGCCTCCAACTGATCCAAAATGCTGCTGCAAGGGTTCTGACAAGAACTGGTAGGAGATAACATATTTCCCCAACTCTTTCTTCTCTTCACTGGCTTCCTGAGAGTTCCAGGATCACATTTAAAGTTTTACTACTCACATATAAAGTTCTAAACAACCTTGCTCCACCATACCTTTAAAAACTCCTAGTCCCATTCTGTCACAAGAGAGCAATCCTCTCTCAAATATTTGGCCAACTTTTGGTTCTCTGTGTTTCTAGAAGTAGCTGGGGCGACAGGACTAATCAGGCTCCTCTCCTTTGGTACCAGCTCCTAGTCAGTGTTCAGGATGCAGACGCTGTCTCTGCTTTTAAGACCAGGCTTAAAACTTTCCTTTTTAAAACAGTCTATAGTCAGGCTCAGCTTGGGTCAGTGTTTCCTTCATGTCTTTTGCAGCACTTTGTGATCAGTTAGTTTAAATCTTTCATATTAACACATTTTAGTGCCATTAACTTTTAGCTGTTCTCTTGATGGTTTTAAATTATCTTCATGGTCTATACTATTGCAATGTCTCGTACTACTGTAATGCTTGATTGTTTTTTTAAACTGTTTTCTTTGTGTGAAGCACTTTGAGTTGTAGTTGTGCTTGAAAGGTATATGTTTCCTTACTGAAAGGTATAGTACTTACTGTATAATACTACATCTTGAACAAACACATGCCAAAATATGAGCAATGGATGAGAAACACATGCTCAACTTGACCTAGTCTGCAACTGAAATTTTGATGCATTTTAGTTAAAGTATGTCCATATATTGTTTCGTCGCTTCCGGCCACCAAACCCCTTCGTCCACACTGCCACCATGATTAATCTATGAATGAATAAATTGCTGACTGACAGATTGGGCTCAGAATAGGCAGAAATGTGCATTTTTAATGTTGGACAATCAGCACTTAAATATTCTCGTCTCGTCAACAAAATCTTACAAAAGTCTTGTCATGTTTTCGTTATTAGAGAGCCATTTTTAGCTTGTGACTGTCTTGTTATCATCATGAAAAAGAGGTTCATCAATGAAATAAATTCGTCATCATCGTTGACAAAAACAACACTGCTCTGAGGCTGAGGCCGCTAAGGCGATTAAAAAGCTCCTCCACAGAAAACCACGCCCACCAACGCATATGAAGGGATGTGAACTTATCTGGTGTAGATTTGCTAATTTCAGACTGATATTATTTCACAGAGTTACTGTTTAAATATTTTTGCAATTGGGACAGATCTGTTCTTCTGAGGGGTATAAAAGTAACACTGGACTTTATTCTTTACCTGCTGATCCTCATCTGGTGACAGACAGCAGCTCAAATCGTAGCAGCAGCAACTCCCTGCACCTGTAGTTGTGCTCCAACTACAGGTGGATCACACTCCTCAGCTTCTTTGCTAAGGTCTATTCAGGGGTTCTGGAGAGGAGGGTCCGTTAGATAGTCTAACGTCAGATTGAGGAAGAGCAGTATGGTTTTTGTCCCAATTGTTTAACAGTGGACCATCTCTACACCTTCTTCAGGGTCTTGGAGGGCATGGGAGTTTGCTCAACCAGTCTACATGTGCTTTGTGGACTTGTAGAAGGCGTTTGACAGTGGGGACTCCTGTGGGGGGATGCTCTGGGAGTACGGAATGTCGGACCTCCTTGTACGAGCTGTCCGGTCCCTGTATGACCAATGCCAGAGCTTGGTCTGCATTCTCGGCGATTACGAGTACGATTCATTTCCAGAAAGGGTCAGACTCCGCCAAGGTTGCCCTTTGTCACTGATTCTATTCATAACCTTTATAGACTTACAGCCAAGTGTGAAGCAGCTGTGATGAAAACAGCACCATCACTTTTGAGATGTTCTTCAGCTTAATAGGTGATTGCCTATTCCAGGTTAAGACTGATTCACTGCCTCCAGTGGAGCAATTTAAGTATCTCAGGGTTTTGTTCCAGAGTTAGAGGAGAATTTAAAGGGACTGTGGGTCTTGCCCCATACTGGGTTCCTCCTCCACAATGAAATGAGTCTTTTGAGGTGGTTTGGACATCTGGTTGGGATTCTTTCCAGACACTTAGAGGGAAGTCATAGAAGGAGCAGCCCTGAAGCTGACCCAGGTCTCACTGGATAGATTATTTGTCCATAGGAAAGAGCTAGAGGAGCTGTCTGGGTAAGGATGGCTGGATGGATGGATGAACTTAATTTACAATGATCACAAAGTGATGGAAAGTCATATGAACCCACTCCAAATGACTATAACGGACAGCTCCACCCTTGTTACAGGGTGATATGGATCTCTGGCTGTCCTCTCATGCTGAAATTTCAATGGACAGGAAACTGGATTCCAGGTTTTTCTGTTCCCATCGGGATGTAAGATTACCTGAATAATGAATAAACAACACTCAACAGTGCTGTAGAAGCTCTGACCTGACAAAATTTAAATATTTCCTCTCTACAGAAATGAGCAAAAAGAGGCCCAAAATAACAAGAAATTGATGCACAGTAACCACAAGGAGATAGAAGAGAAAAGGCAGTTTATTTGTACAGCACATTTCATGTACAGGACAATTCAAAGTGCTTTACATAAAACAAAAGCATTACAGATATTAAGAAATAATAAAAGGCAGCAACAAATAGCAAGAATCCCAATAAAGGAAAAAAGAAAATGAAACGTAAACACAATTAAAGCAATAACAACAACAAAGAAACAAGCATCAGACTTGAAAAGAGAAACAGAGGAATGGAAAGAATGTTCTGGGAAAATTCAAGATTGAATTCCTATTACAAACGTCCTCACAGAGCCATTAGCATGGCTTCCTGTTAGTTTTTGTTTCCTGAAACTGGAAACAACTTTCATGTCTTTCCAGTGCTGCTCACATCTCATTTCTATCTCATTTTCTATCTGTTTTAGGCTTGTTCCCCATGGTGTATTTATCCAAACATTCCCTCCTGGACATGGCACCGGTACAACTGGACATGGAATATACTAAGCCCCATCCACAGCAGAATACTAATGTCCATTGATCTTTCATATACATCATTTCAATCACAGGAATAGCGTCCTCCAATCCTCAAAAGTTATTGTGATCAATGTGCAATAACCATAAAAGCTATTGAGCTAGGGTTGAACGTGGGGTGGAATTAACAATCATGTACGTTTAAAGCAAAGATTACACAGTGTTTCTGTCCTCTGACATCACCATCCAGCTGAGCGAAGGCTACAGGTCTGCGAGCAAACAAACGCTGCATTCATTGGTAAGATACAAAGGCAAAGAAAACTTGTTTCCCTTCTTCATGAGAGGAGTAGGAGTTAATTAAAACGTGAGACACCTCTGAATATCTTTAGCACTATTTTCAAGCTGCTTTCCAACACCCAAGAGTAAAAGAGGATGAGCACAGGCTTGAGGAGGTGAAAGAGAGAGAAATGAGATGGAGGGGAGCAAACACAGCACTATTTCAACACAGATCCGACTAGACGGGCTAAAGCTGCAAATTGCTTTTAGCACTCAATTTCTCACCTTAATTAAAAGAGGAGCAACATCCAGTTACAGTTACAGGCTGCCTCATTTTTAGCATCTGCTTTCCATGACAAAAGTGGGACAATGGTGAGGCGGGTGGGTTTTTTTTTCTTCTTCTTTTGCCTGCAGCTTTCTTCTTTTAAAACACTGAGTGGTGCTGAGTCAGGTCCAACTCCGGCTTTCAACCTGTGGTGTGAGACTTCAGTAGATTGAATTGCAATTAGCTGTGCTTATAGCAGCTTGTTCTATGGATAACACCACTGAACGTCTCACTATTTCTGTCTTTTTGTTAACTCAACCCAACAGTCAAATTATATCTGCAGAGGCCCATCGGAGGCCTGGTTAATTAAACTCACCAATCATCCATCTGGTTATGCTCTTTCATTTATGATTGAGAGTTCTTTTGTCCACAGTGATTGCTGCTGGGAACATGTTTTCAGTTGATTGCTAATAATGAATGCAGCAGCAGGGATTTATATTCCTGTTAATATTTTACCTCATTCTCTTTTACAATAATTCATTATTTAGTGTTTGATGTTGGAATTAGAGGTGTTGAATGAATTCTGCCTTTTTTGTCTGCTCTGTTACAAAATTCATTGTGAAAAAGGTTTCAATCCATTTCTCTTAATAAAAGTAGTGAGAGAATTTTTTAAATCATAATCCACTGGACTGTATTATTGTTGTGTTTTTCTTTTTAATAAAAATACAATCTATTACTTCCCCAAATCTTCTACCGCAAACTTACAAGTATCATATTTGTGACTGAGGTCTATGATTTGAAGCGTTGTGAGGTTTTTACAGTCCAGTTCTCTTCTGAGGATTTTTACCTTTTGTTCACACTCCTGGATATTGTCAGAATATTTGCCACCAGCATCTAATGCTGGCTGCTGGGTGGAGACAACTCCATCTGCAGCCTAAAGGCCCATTTATGCTCCCTCACGTATGCGACGTCCATTTCAAACGTTGTTATATGCCACCGTCCTCATACTTAAATGCATGTTTTGCATTGTCATGGTTGATAAATCAGTTTCTCCTCTAGTTGGTAGTGTTAAGTTCAGAGTTCACTCCCACGAGCTGACGTCAGTTTCAGACCGTTAAGCCGCAGTAGTGCACAGTTATAAAGTTGTTTCCAACCTCCTAACACGTCCTGAACACTTGCATAGAGTGTGCTCGTCTTCATTCCCCCCTCCCATCTCCTGATCCTCTTCTTCAACTTTAGTTTGTTTCTTGCGTTGGTTGCATGTCAGCCATTCTGCTCAGCACTGCACCCGAGATTTCCAGTGGTGTTGCTCTGTTTACTGCATCAAGCGACAGATAGCCAAGCTCCCTGAAAACGGATGCAGAACCGACGCAGACGATGGACAAAATTGTCTGTTTGTCTGCATATCCGTCTTCTGGGTTGAGCATAAATGAGCCTTCAATCTATTGTTGCTATGGCCGCTGATCTCAGGCCTTGCGTACGTCTAAGAGACGTCAACTTCTGACGCAGAGTAGGGTGTTTTTAGGCCTCAGCAATGGACTGTTAGACCAAACTTTTTGCTACTTTAACATGTGCAACTGGTAAATGATCACATAAGAACTTTACAGTGAATATTTAGGTGAAACTTTGACACTATAAAGGGCAGGAAGGGTAACTTGTATTTAAAGGGTTCAGCTTTACCAAATATCTGCTCCATCACAGATCCTTTACTGAAAAAGAAAGAAATGATGAGCCTAGTATTAAAACCTGATCTAAACAGTTAAAGGTCAGTTTTTAATATCAGCTTTAAATTAGCTTAATCTCTTATATCCTTTAAAAAACAAATAGACTGTTTAATCTGTGCTTTTTTTCTTGTTCATACAGGAGTTCTCAGACAGGAAAAAAAAAAAAAAAGCCCTGGCCCAAGCTGACTAACAGATCCCAAACTGTGTTCATTAGCTGATCCTAGTCTGGTTGAACTACTGATTAAACTTTCAGCTGCATTGGTGCAAAAGGATATTCTGTTATCCAAGAATAAAGATCTTTCCATGGAGCCCTGAGCAACAGTTTTTTTTTAATAGGCCTCTGGTGTCATGACATACTCAAAAATGTTGCTCATAAGTAAAATCCTTTAGAAATGTCAAGACAAAATCGCTGTTGTTGATAGTCATTACTAGAATCTGATTATTCCCAGATGGATCAGACGGTGATTTTACTGCTCCCAGCCTGTGGCTGACCCTACATGATCGGAGGGGAGGTTTCTTGATGTCGGCTGACAAATGGCATGGATGAATGAATGTTGGAGGAAAACAATTATCTTAAACCCGTTTACACAAGTGACTGCCATGTTGATGGGGAAGTAGAGGAGAATTTCTTTTGATGGGCCAAGTTGACATTTCCTCTTTTTGGTGGCCATTAAAGAGGAATTTAAAACATAGATCTAGTTTGTGGAGCCCAGCATGGAAATCTGATGAGGGGAAATTAGACGTCACACCAGACTTACCAGACTCCTGTCAGATGTCAGTCAGCCGTCAGATCAGAGGTGCTGAAACTCGCAGCTCCTCTGGAAGTGAAAGGGAAACACTCCCCTCATGTCCCTCAGTAATCAGGCTGTTGTTCTTGCTCAGAAAGATGATCAAATTCTTCAAACCCCCAACCTTACAACCCGTTTTTTCAGAGTGGGGGAAAAGGTGAGTTTAGAGTCTGGAGTAAAATTCATTCTGAAGGTTGTAGCAAATCAGAAGAAAATGTACGAGTTGAAAAAAGTCTGCTGATGTTTCACTTTTATAGGAGAGGTTTCATGTCAGCTGGACAAATAGACTTGACTTGGATTTGCATTAACAATCTTATTTCTTTAATGATCTTCTCTCTGGTCTCCCATCTGCTGTCATTTTCTGAGATGTAACTGTGATATAACGTCACACAGACGCACCCGCAGTGCACGTGCAATCAATCAAAACACTGACGGCACCAGCGAACAACTCAGATTCAAGCCTTACATCAATAACATAAAGATTTGCTTTTACCACCACAAATCACCATCAGATGTTCTGATTCTCTCTCAAGCCAAAAAGCCGTAAAAACAGTGAGTCCGTGAAGAACCTGATTTGGGAGAAATCCACATTGAAAGAATGCACAGGACAGGTGGACCAAATACTGGGCATAAGGAGCGTCCCAGATCAATAATAGTTTGTTTTCAAAACTACAGTCAGAGGCAAAGGGTGCTTGAAGCTGCCTGAACTAAAAAGGATGTTAGGGTGAATGATAGCAGGATATATTTTGACGAAGACTTTGGTGTTCAAGGAGAGCGCAAAATACAGACAAGTAAGAAAACAACTTCAGGAGAGAAGGATCAAGTCAAGCGTAATGTTTCCTGCAAAACTGAAAGTATTTTAGAAAGATGTAAATCTGCGATGTTTGACAACCCCCACGCTGCAGCAGCTGGACTACGTGAATATGGTGTCAACATGGAGGTTAAAGCTAATGAGCCGGACCTGGAGTCCATGCTGCAGGCATCGGGCTGGCAGGCGCCTCAATCCAAGAACAAGAGATCACCAACCAGTGATCTAACATCATTACTAGATTCTCTAGTTCGTTTGAAAGCGCAAAGGCATCTGTAGATCGCCAGTATACACAAGTTCAGAGTGGTTCTGTGAGACAGTGTGAATTCATTTTTTAATTCAAACTAATGATTGAGCCACACAGAAGTCAAACTGTTTTAAGATCGGACTACACGGAACATAAATGATATGACTTTGAATATGATGTCGATCCGGAAAATCACGTGTTTAATTCCATCCTGTAAATATTCTGATGAGGAGTTGAATAACTATGTAGAGGTGGATAATGTCTTATCGTTAATACACTTTTATAGTAGAAGCATCTATGCAAGTTTAGATAAGATCGAAGATTACTTGAATACATTGAACCATAAATTTAAATTGATAGCTTTACCCGAGACATGGTTAAATATAGAGAAATGTATGGATCTTCATATTCAGGGTTATGAGTTACATTACAACAACAGAACCAACCAGAGGGGGGGGGGGGGGGGGGGGGGGCGCGGGGGTGCAAAGGGGTTCAAAAGAGGGAGGGGGGGAACAGAGGGGGCCTGTCCTTGGGATCTTCTGAGGGCTTTACTCTGCCCCACTGACAACGATCTCCGGGAAAATCCT
>JBAFTB010000014.1:30667714-30677761 GCA_037177355.1 Melanotaenia trifasciata | reverse complement strand
GTGCAGACGGCTCCCTGTGATAGTGTTTCCTTACCAGGCTCATCTGTGCTCAACCTCACATTAGTCTTTTATTATGTACAAGTATGTGTGTGTATGTGTATGCTTGCTTGTACATATTGGTATGTGAGAGGACGCGGGGAGGGGGTTGTGTGTGTGTTTGGGGGGGGGCTTGTTTTAACCATGGAAAGCACATTGTGCTGCATTTATGTATGAAAAGTGCTCTATAAAAAAAGACTGATTGATTGATTGATTGACTTCAGGATGAACAGGAATAAACAAAACACTGTTTACATCCTGGAGGAGGTGGAAGAATAAGTACATTGGAGATCTGCTGGACAGACTGGAGATCCAGGAAAGAATGCTGTACAAGCTGCTGGACATGATGGACAATTCTTCACATCCTCTACAAGGAGCAAACAACAGAGTGTGTTCAGCCAGAGGCTTCTTCAGGTCTGCTGAAGCACAGAAACGCATTCCTCCCAGTAGACACCACCCTCTGGATGTCTACTTTATTTTATTTTCTTTTTTCAGTATTATTAATAATTAATGACTTTTATGTTTTAAAATGTCTTGTGAAATAATACAACACTATAATTTCTATTAAATCAATGATTTACTTTTTCATTTAATTTGATTCTTTTCCACTTCAGCTAAATAGCCTCATTGTTTACCTTTGTAAGATTAAAGAATGGTTTAAGTGGCTCCAGAACCAGTGGGAGCCCATCTCTGGATAAAATTATTGTTTTGATGTAATTAATATAGAATGACACAAGAATTTTCAATAAAGGAGTGTAACACAGGTTAAGAGAGATAGGACACAAGTAGCTATTGTTTTCTGCTTTCATGAACAGTTTCACGCTTGAAAGATGGGACTGGGATGTTGGCTCACACAGTTGTACAGATAACATTCAGTGACAGTGGAGTGGAAAGAGAGGAGCTGTCAGGTAGTAAAGGTTGACCGACCAGCAAGCCGAGCAACCAGCCAACCACAGAGTCTGATACCATTGCTGCGGTTTCTGAACGGCTGAAGAAATGAAAGGCAAAACAAAGGAAAGAAATCTTGTGTGCATTTTTATGTTTAGTGGGGTTTACAAAGGAGCAGCTGCAGCACTTTTTAGGCATGTTGAATGAGGGGTTAATAAATGGGCCTAACAGTGATAAAGCAGGTCCATTCATGCAAGAATTCATCTGCCATATTAAATGTATCCTGAACTGCTTTGTTTCTGCTTGTTATTCAAGCATTAAAGGCCAGCTTCAACAAGGCTTCTGATCTGGCCAAACTTTTAGTACTGATAGTGTGTATTTCCTAATAATTCCACTAACACCAGTGTCAGAAACTGTGTTTCCATTACCCATAGAATTGTGCAAAACCTAAATATTGCAATAAAAAAACAGTAATGAAAACACCTACATTTCTAGAAAACCTCTCAAATATTCCTAAAAAGGCTTTTAGGGTCTCATGAGGTGGTTTTTCAGACATGACGATAAAAAAGTATATTGCAAAAGTGTAATGGAAACACTTCTCATAAATAATTAAAACAATATATAACCGTCCTTGATACCAACAACGAGGAAATGCAGAATTTTATAAAGAATTAGAAATCACCTTCCTCCTCAAAGTGCTCTCATGGGATGAGATTTTATAAGAATAACGTCTAATGCGCTGGAAACACCTGCAAGTTGTAAATGCACTTTGTCGAAATGTTAGAACCATCGCTTTTAGTTTGCAAAAAACTGTAATGGAAATGCAGCTAGTTTCATATTGTCCAAGAGGGGATGATGAGGCTACACGAATAAGCTCATATATCCTTGAAATGGCTGGCTTTTTTTAATTTCTGCAACATCTGGACTTCGCAGTCATGACTACATAAAATAAATATATCACTGATGTATTTTCAAATATTTTAAATAATTTATATTCACCAAATTACAGGGAGCAGGCTCACTCCCAGAAAGCTCCCCTTTTTTCCTCTCCGTAGGCCTGGTACACATATTAAGCTTTTCTTAATCTGATGAGATTTTTCATCTGGTTGAGACCTCACACGTGAGGAGAAAAAATCCGGCATGTAACAGTTCTGATCATACTGTGTCTGGTGGTTCAGATAATCTAATCACAGAACAAGACATATAACGATGCTGTCCCACAACTGATCTACAATCTAGTCCTCTGAGCCAGAAATCTCGTGTGATCAAACGTGATCTAACAAAAACGTTGAAGAACCATAGCAACAACCAGAAAACACAACACTCAGCATGGAAGAGGATATACAGGACGAGGGAGTGATGGCGGTCTTGGGACTACTGTTAACAGAAAAAGACGACGTGAACACGGACTTTGTTTCCTTCCTTGCTTCCTAGTCAGCTCGCTCTCTGACTGGCTACATTTCATTCCACGTCACCATCCACACAGTAGCAACTCAGGAGTCGTCGCCTTTCCTCACAGACGTGAAGATGTTTTGTCATAAATACTGAACATGTTTAATGTTTCCGATTGTTGGCCACAACCTGTTTTGGAGCCGATTATTGGTAGGAATTCAGTCTTAACACACCTCAGACCAAATGATAATTTTATAGGAAAATCTTTTAAGAGTCAAGATAATTAGGAGTTTACCGTTCTTGGTTAGGAAGAGGCAAAATCGGGACAAAAACAGTCCAATAATGTGTGTACCAGACCTTACTGGATGTTACCATTTTTAAAACAGCAAAACAAAATCTAACCAGCCAAAAAGATGGTGCTGTCAGCTATCTTTACCCTCTGCATACATGAGGCCACTGGCGGAGCTGGAATTTTATACATGTGGGTTCCAGAGGGTGGGCTAGTCTTTATCAGGGAGTCATTTACTTAGAAAGGAAATGATCGTGGTCCTCCCTCTAACACTGCTGTGATGACTGTGGTCATATTAGAGATTAATGAGAATTAAAAATATTTGCAACACACACCAAACAAAAATGGAGGGTGTCAAGCTCATGATTTTCGTACTGCTTGGTTTAATGTCAGTGCTGTTATCCACAGTCTCAGCGTCAGGGCTTTAAAGATGGCGGGGTCAGGAGTCGCTCCTGTGACTAATCCCATGACGCTAACTTCGGGCCAGTAGTGGCCTGCTATCTCGACACGTCATGATTCTTGACCCGGCTCTGCACCTTCACAACCCAGACAGAGTAGGTGCTAAAAATGTACTCGCCCAGGAAAAATCCTGATGGGAACACCTACAAATCAGGGCTGTGGTGTCCGGCTGACCTAAGGGCAGAAATAATAATAAAAAAACGTAAATAAATAAATAAATATGAATAAATAATAGTGGGGCTATTATAGTTGGGCTGGGGTCTCAGTTTGACCTGTGTCCCTCCTACTTACTTAAAGGTCAGAGTATCTCCCTTTCTCTTCATTCTTATATATTCCTTTACTAAATCAGACTGGTTACTGGATTTATTTCTCCACATTTTAATGCTGTGGCTACTTTTAAACCAACTAGCAGCCTTGCTGGTCTCCTGTTTAAATGAAACTGGATGATGTAGTGCTAGCTTAGTCAGCACTAAGTAACGTGGATACTGAGGTTCTCTTTCAGCATCTTTTTAGTTTATTTTCAGCTCCCATGTGAAAATCCTGATTCACTCAGCTGATGTGTAGTCCCTAAATACACTCAATGAAAAGTAAATATGACCTGGTTTCCCCACATTACCTTAAAATTAATCTTAGGAAGCTACTTTAAAATTATGATCAAACTTGTTTAGTGATACTGGTGATTCATTCGGGTCTAGAAGGATGCTGCTGTCCTCCTACAGTGACCTGTCCATTACCTGAGGTGGCACCTGGGACATCCTCTTAGATTTCAGAGCTGAGCTGTTTCATGCTGGACACCCCTAAAACTCCACCCTGTATGAGACCCATCATATTCATTAGTTCTCTACTTTCCCTGCCAGAGCTTTGACAGGTTACAGCTTTCGGTTACATCACCTTATTGAAGGAGAAAAGGAGGAATCTTCGTAACAAACGTTCATAATGAGAGAGAGAGAATGTCAATAGTTTCCAGATAACAAACTTAGAAAAACTGAATTATTAGGTCATTTTAAACCATACTATACAATGTGGTGGCAATTTAAACCCCACATATCAGATGTCGTAACAGTTTCTGAAATTTTGATTGTGATGCTGGCGATACATTGTAGAAAAGCTGGGACATAAAAAATCTTTGTACATCATTAGTTATTTAGAAAAGTTTAGACTACAATACAATACTATGTGTAGATGGTATTGCAACTTTGTTTTGGATTATTGTGGTAAATGGCGTTGCTGGTCCGCAGTTCATGCTACAAATGGAAGAAAAAATCAGTTCTTCAGAACAGAGTCTTATCTTCTATTTGACGAGCTTAATGACACATTGTTATTGTGTTACTTTAAACCAGGGACTTTCCACACTGTCTGCAAAACACAGAGCAAACAGAAAGAAAAGAATGTGCTCACGTCAGCACATGCCTCACTGTTCAAAGACACATTTGACTGCAAGAGTAAAATGATTGCTACTCAGTTTGAACCAATTATGGTGTGCATGATTGAAGCCATAAGAATTCAGACACTAACCTCAGGGGCTTTTTTTTCTGTTTCCGTCTCATCGCTTTACTTTGAGAGGACAGCCTTCTCACTTTTGTTTAAATTAAACCAGTAAAAATATAAAAGTAATTCAGACTTTGTCAGACCAATACAAGATCTGCGTTAACAACTCAGCTGCACAGGAAACAAATGTCCCACACTCTGAACAGCCTCACAAGATGGATGAGAATAAACAGAATTACTCTGAAAAAAATAATTATTAGAATTCTTTTTATTATTACCATACAAATAATGTCCCAATTCAAGAGAGATTCTGCAAGGAAACCAGATGGACCTTAACAACAAAACATCAACTTTGCTCGATGAGACACACAAAGAAAAATAATTTTTCTTTTCTTTTATCAATTTTCCTCTTTAATACCACCGTCAGTTAGCCTTTCTAAACCTTGTGGCTCACCTGTGTCTGTGCAGCTCCCTCAGCATTTCTACCTGCAGCCATCACACGCGTGTTTTCACGTCTCTGCTTTGATATGAGAGGGTTGTAAAGTCATCCCTCTCATACCTCCAGCAGGTTTGTAGAAACCAAGGAGGGAGTAATTTTGTCCGTTTTAAATGTAAAACTTTTCAAAATTGTAAACAGTTACTGTAAATATTGCAAACAGTCAACAGTGCTATTGGTTGGCTAATTGAACTAGCATGACAAAATCCTTTTAAAGTAAAATAACTGCTGCTGATAATGTAATAATAGATAAATAAGACTGTGTTTGTCAGAAATACAAACATTTTTAGCATTTTTAGCTTTTTTTTTTTTTTTTTTTTTGTGGAGTTTGATCCATTTTTTCATTTCAGCTAAATAGCCTCATTGTTCCATTGTTTGGATCAGTGTGCTGTGAAGTGACAAATTGTTAAACAGACGCATGAGCATAAGTAAATGAATCTGTCAGAGAAATGACCAGTTTGCCCATTAACACGGTGGATGTAGAATTAACTGCTTGGTGAAAGATGTTACAAGACTAGCGGAAGGTAAAGACCTCTGTTTGGGTTTCATTGAACAGTGTGTAGGCTGATACCGTTAGCCGATTAGCACACTAGCTTTATTAGCACCTGTTGTTCAGTGTTTAACTGTTGTTTATTCATCATCTGTACTACTTTATCCATAATGGGTCGCAGGTAAGCTGGAGCCTATCCCAGCATTTGAGCAGGTGAGAGGGAGGTACACCTGGACAGGTCAGCAGTCCATCGCAGGGCCAACACAGAGAGACAAACAACCATTCACACACACACGCTCACTCCTAGGGAGAATTTAGAGTGACCAATTAGCCTAACATGCATGTCTTTGGATGGTGGGATGAAGCAGAAGTACCCGGAGAGAATCCATGCTTACACGGGAAGAACATGCAAACTCCACATAGAAAGGTCACTGCCCCCCAGGTTCGAACCTCCCCCCAGCCGAGGCTCGTGGTGCTAACCACCACACCACCGTGCAGCCCTGTTTAACTGTCTCTCAGCATTTTTAATCTGTGTTAAAAGAATACTATTCTGAAGTTGCAATGAACTCGGAGAGATAAGTTTGTTTGGTTACTTGAATTAATGGATACTGAATAGATTTAAAAGCATGAAGTAGACACCAGTAGACCAGTAGTGAGAAAAAAAAAAATCCTTAATGGGGAAAAAAGATGCATTGAAAATCTTGATAACTGTTTAATAATCAAATTGAAGCAACCTGAATCGCAATCTAATCGAATTGTGAGGTACCTAACATGGCAGACCCATAGAGAAAATATGTAGGATTTATTAACTGTTTACAGAGCAGAGGGGATTTTGTTGGAATTTGACTTCTTGGCTACATTTCTTTGCTTCTAGCTTTTATACCTATAAGGAGAGTTCATGTGGTTTTACATGTTTATTGTGATAGGAAATTAATTCACACACCATAATCCTGATAACCCCTGTTGCTATAAGGATCCAGACAAACACTCAGAGATGTTCTGCAGCTACTGGATCTGTCTGCTGTGGTCTGTGGGAACATGTGAGCACATGTCAGCACGTTGAGTTCAAACAACTTCAGGTGCAAATTAATGATGATTGAATAGCTTAGAGATAATAAACCACATCACAGAAGAGAACGGGTGTAACCGACATAACGTAGCAACATTTTGCCAGTAAAGATTGAGAGCTCCTCTAGAAATCTTTCTTTCAGAAAAAATAGGATAAGGTGTGGCATGGGTTGTTAGCAGAGGAGGGAAATGGGTGCTCTGGTGTTTATCAAGAAACATGTAACTTTGTGTGAATTAGATTTTTTTTTTTTTGCTTTTCATCTCTTTCTCTTTCTTCCCACTATTCAGACTAACAGCAGAAACGCCTCCCTGCCTTTATGATCTTCAACACTTTGACTCTTGCCACTCCTCAGCTTTGACTTGCTGCAGGGTTTTTCTCCACACTAATGTTTCACCTTCATACTTGTCAGTCAAGTGTCTGCTGTCTGCAGCTGCAGGGCCTGGAGACAATCCAGCAGTCTAAACATGGATACAGCATGTCAGCTCAAGTCCAATGTCCACATGAAAACAAAAAGTTTAGTCCTTTATGAAAACTTGGCCATTGTTCTCACTCACACACAACTACTGTTTGGCACAGCTTGGACGAGAAGCCGGAGACTAAACGGTGAAGGATTGCTTCCCCTAAAATAGAAATATTTCACTGCAACTGATTATTAGAGGTCAAACCTTAAACTGAGACAACATGTCAGCTATACATTATAAAGTCAGTCACTAGAGCTGCTTGTTCATCCAGCTGCAGGAGTACAAACTCAGCATATTGAGATATCCTGGAAGACATTTAAAAAAGATGTTGGTTATTACATAGAAACTACCTAGAATGTTTTCAGGTTATTCATCACTTCGCAGCCTTGATTCATGGTTATTACACAGGAACTGCAAGACTATTATTAGGTTATTATACATTTTTGTCAGCATATGAAATATTTTCTAAAATATACATTTACCTTTTTCTAGACATGTCTAGTCTTCACATAATTACTAAAATATTACTTACTTATTGATGTAGGTTGCAGACTCCTCATTACCCTGTAACTTCAGTTCTAGTCTGCTGTTACCATGATGTACCCAGTGTTACTACCAGCATATAACCTAGTTATTACTTTGCTAGTTACAGAGTATCACGCAGCTATTACTTCTGTATTACCATCATGTTACCGCACTATTACCAATTTATTACCATGCTATAATGTCATAACAAAAAAAAATTCAAAAAGTACTGGGTAATTTCAACTATTACTGCACTCCTAAAGTAAAAGTTTCATACAATGAATTAGCTCTAATATGTTCTTAAATGTTCAGCATTTTATAACAACCACTTTTTATGAACTCAACCCTTTTTTCATTGATCCAACTAAACTAACATTTCGCCCCCCAATGGTAATCTGACTTAGTTAAGATTTGTATTGATAACATTTATATTAAAATTGTTATGTCCACTAAACATATTCTGTTATAACCAGCGTTACATTTTACTGTGTAAATATACATAAAGACAAGGATAGATTTTATAGACACAGATTTGGAAAGAAGATATAGCTATAGATTATATAGATATAAAGGAGGATTCTGAATGTGGGACTTTAATTGTTCTGTTTCTAGTAGAACAGCAATAAAAATGACTTCTTGCACCACTGCTGGTTTTGGTGTAGGGTGGGGGTGGGAGTTCTTCATACCATCCCGGGGTTGGGCTCCCACTGGAGGCAAAAGCAATCATGCATTTCTGATTTTTAATTAAAGAAAATGATTGCCAAGTGCTGTGGTTGGTGTGTCTTTTTATCAGGGAGTCATGATAAGCTTAAGCATTTCTTATTGTGAGTCACTGTGTTCTCAGAGAAAAACACTGAAGGAAAAGAGGGGTGGAAACACAGCACATGGCGAACAGGTTTGACTGTGGAAGAGGTGCAGCATTTTAAAGTTCATCCACCATACGAAGACAAGAATTCATATAATTGGATCAATGAATTTTCACACATTGGTTTGTAAGGAGTAGCAGACTAATAGAAATACCAGCAACTGACCCAAGCAGGGCTCGTTCATATTTCAGATGGTTTCTTATATTTGGGAGTAACATATTTATCACCTCATCAGCAAGATTCTGTCAGACAACCAAAATTCTGACTGTTCAGCAAATCCGTGGTGATCTTAAGCTTTGGAGTCTCGTTTGAACATCAGTAAAAAGTTTCCACCCTCTCAGTGAGGGCTTAAACGCTGACCTTTGATCTCCCGGTTAGAAGTGCTGCCTTCAGGGGTCCGGGATGGATGAGGTGTGACGACGAGGTAAAGCAGGAGTTCAGGAAGGATGTTTAGGTAGAAAATTACTGCAGGAGGACCGGGTGTGGTATCACATTTACAGGTTTTATGGATAATTTGTGGTTTCTAAGAGTCTGAGTGTGGTCCTGAAGCTGAATCCTGACAGTGGTCCAGAGTTAAAATGCTTTGACTGGTTTCAGAGACGACTTCAGCAAAGTGTCAGTGGAGACATAAAGCCCATTCTGTCAAAAAGGTTTGAAAACACTTGAGTCTGAAACATAACAGTTCATCTTTTACATCCATTTTCGAAACCTGCTTCATGCATTTCAGGCTCCCAGTGGGACTGGAGTCTAACCCAGCTCAGGTGGCAGATGAGGAACACCCTAGACTGGTCACCAGTCCATCACAGGACCGACACAGAGACAAACAACCATTCAAACTCACACACTTCTTTTGGAGTCAATTTCCATCCAGTAATTACTCTGAAGTAGAGGAGGACATGCTGCTGGCCTGAAAGAGGTTCTGACTGGCCATGTGAGGACTCAGGAAAGGAAAACAGGGTCCAGCCTATGTAGTTCTTGGCCTGGCTGTACAACTGCTGACCTGATGGGGGATACTGTCAAGTGTTGGAAGGAGCACTATGAGGATCTCCTTAATCTAGTTACTATGTCCTCCCTCTGATGAGATTTACTCTGAGATGCTGAAAGCTCTGGATGTGGTGGATGACATATCTCTTCAACGCTGCATGGAGATTCATGGAGTGTGAGACTGAGGTGGTGGTCCATGTTTTTTTTTATAAAGGAGACCGGAGCATGTTCTCCAACTGTTGATGGATCAACACTTCAGCACTCCAGGTTGTTGGGAAATAAGCTTATTATTGAACCTCAGATTCAGAAGGAGCAGTGGACCTGATCCTTGATATCCTCAGTATGTTTTTTAAGTGATAACAGGCCAACTTCACAGCTGTCCTAATACAACTGCTAAAATCCAGGTCTGAGTCCAGGACTACTCCCAGATTTCTGGCTTTGTTGTTAGTTTTGAACTTCGCTGTTTGAAGCAGAGTACTGACTTTTATTTCAGTTTTGTCTTCATTTAACTGAAGAAAGTTCTGACACATCTGGGGTCTGATTTATAACCGTTGCGTACGCACAAAATGGGGCCTGAAACTGGCGTACGCCTCTTTTCACGCAA
>JBAFTB010000014.1:30642075-30657220 GCA_037177355.1 Melanotaenia trifasciata | reverse complement strand
TGGAGGTCCAACACCAACACACCAACAAGACCAGCGTGGTGGAGGTCCAACACCAACACACCAACAAGACCAGCGTGGTGGAGGTCCAACACCAACACACCAACAAGACCAGCGTGATGGAGGTCCAACACCAACACACCAACAAGACCAGCATGGTGGAGGTCCAACACCAACACACCAACAAGACCAGCGTGGTGGAGTACCAACACCAACACACCAACAAGACCAGCGTGATGGAGGTCCAACACCAACAAGACCAGCGTGATGGAGGTCCAACGGCCAATAGAAAGAGACAGAAACAGAATAGGTACAAAAACGGATAGAAATAGATTAGGAAAAGAAAAAAACAAACAGAACAGTAAAAGAATGGAAACAGAATAGAAACAGAATAGAAAGTCAGGTACATCTAAATAAAGAATCCAAATGTTAAATTTTGGTCTTAAAAGTGGCTGTCAAACCAAAAACAATGTTTTCTATCTGGTTTATGACACCATACACCTCCATGTATCTCCTCATCACATTTCAGTGCTTTAACCTCTCCTCTTCCTCCTCCCTCCTTTTCCTGCTACAATTTTTTTTCCTCCACTCTGAAGCTGTTATTACAGATAAAAGAGCAGAGCTCAAAATCACCATCTCACCGTGTTCCCACAGTCTAGCATTTAGTGGCCCTGAGGTCAGAGGTCACATTTAAATGCTGCCAGACTATCTGGGAATCCTGTGGGCATGCACATTTTCTTAGCTGGTCTAAAATAGTCAAGGGTGGCAACTGCTGGAAGTACAGTTCAGTAAATAAAACTGAAAAAAACCACCCAAGTTCAGCAATCACACCCATATTCACACTTTATTGACACAAGTGCAGCCATTAGCTAGAAAAATAATCAAAGAAAGTCAGACAAAAGCTCAATTTTCATCGTCATTGTGTCTGAATGGGAATGTCAAGGCTTTCATGATCATTTTGCTCTCTGAGATTCACAGTGAGAGCTTAACAATGGAAGAGCTGCTTCATTTGGCTTTTTCATAGGCACCTGAACACATTTACCTTTGATAAATAACTTCAATAACTCAGTTTGTGCAACTTTGTTATCCTAAAAGTCAAACACCAGGACCAAATGGAGAGCTTTCCCATTCTAAGAAAAACAAAAAACAAAAAAAGAAACCACAGGAACATACACAAGATGGAAAAAACTCATGCTTGGCTGTTTATTGTCAATTTTACAAGCAGTGAACATTCTTCTTATAAGTGCCCTTCATTGATCCTGCCAGTCGGTGGTAGAGTGCTACATCTCCACCTCCGTCCCTCCACCTCCGTCTCTTATCCCAAAAGGAGCTACAAGTCAACAACTCTGACTGCATTTTTAAGTGCTTTCCCAAAAAAGGGAGATGTGTGTCTGCTGAGTTTGTCCCAGCAGAGTGCATTCCTCCGCCTCCGTTAGCATTCAGTCCACATAGGTCACGGCCAGCAGCCTTTTGTGTACAACCAGTCTCTGTGCTGCAGCATTGCAGTGGGGAGTGTCTCAGTACACTAATGCGAAAGAGAGAAAGTCAGCTGGATTTGTGCACACACTATATATCATTTTATGAGCACCTTGAACAATCACATGGTTTCACAGACTTTCAAAAAAATCTTTCTACTTAGCTTATCATGATGATCATTGGAAGCACAATTTTTTGTAACATTGAGCCCAGAACTGCTGCAGTCTATGAATAAAACCACAACTGTGAGCAGTGATCACATCAGTGTACCAGGAGCAGGGCAGAAACAAGCAGACTAGTTTATAATCAGGACTTTGTCAGTAACCTTCAACACTCCTGTTACATCAAACAGGCATGAACTGCTCAGGTCAACGTAAAATGTGTCATTATATAAAACCATAAAACCCAAATATCTAGATAATAAAACTAGGCGGATCGGTGCAGTGTCTGCAATGATGTGGACTCTGGAACAATCGATCAATCAATCAACTACAGGACCATGAACGTTTTTTTCTCACAGTGTGTCGTGGTGAAAAAGGAGCTGAGCTGAAAGGAGAAGCTCTGGATTTACTGGTTGATCTACGTTCCTACACTCACCTATGGTCACTAGCTATGGGTGGGAGAAGAAGATTGTATACAAGCGGCTCCATCAGTGTGCAGTTAGCATGCTCGAACAACTCAAAGACACACCCACAGCAGTGCCTTGGATGACAGTGGACACTTCAATGATACGACTGTAGATGTCAGAAACATCATATGGATCTGCTGTTTATGATTCGCTGTGTAGACTGACAGCAAAGTAAAATAAACTTTATTTCTCATTCTCTGATGTACTTCACAAGATTTTGAAGCTGATACTTTAGAGCCCCGTACATTTGTCCTCTACATTTTTGTGGTCCTCATATCCTGGGATGAGAGGCTCAATAAGTAAGCTGGAACAGCCATCCAGGCAACAGAGGTCAAGTTTAAGTGTCTGCAGTTTGCTGATCAGTAGGCTGGGGTTGATGGAGTTAAATGCCAAGCTGAAGTCAACAGATGGCTGAGGGCGATGTGGAGGGCAATGGAGATGGCATCGTCTGTGGACATGTTGAACATATAGGAACTGGTGGTGGTCATGGCCAGGTGGGATATGGGCCTTGATTTGTTGCAGTACCAGTCTCTCCATGCATTCCATGATCACCCGGGTCAAGGCCACAGACCGGTAATCATTCAACCCTGTGATGGCAGATTTTTTGGGGATTATGGTGGAAGTTTTCAGGTAGGAACTTTAGCTAGTTGTAGTGATATTAGTGAATACTGAAGCACCCTGATGAGCAAATGATTTCAATACCCTCCCTGATACTCCATCTGGTCCTGATGTCCATGCTGCCTGCAGTACCAGTACAGTATTTACTGAACATCATGCATTTCCTTACTGTGGTCTGAAAAGCAGAGCTTCACATCAAGCTTCCTCCCTATTTCCTCATTCTTTATGAAAAAACAAGGCAGTGACATGATGAAGAGTCTGGTCCTCTAGGTGTTCTGGCAAACATACATTCTTTTTCATGGGAACTAGGTGCTTGTATCATGAAAAGAAAGGAGGTGAAAGAAGAAAAGGGTTTTGAAAAATGCATTCACAGTCATGGCTATATTTTTGCACCTTCGGTTGTATGTGTGACAGACAAACCCGTAAGGCTCCTATAATGTGATTGGAGCCTTTGTTTGTAGTGTTTAGTTCTTTCATCCATTGCCTGGCAGTGACATAACAGGAAACAGGAAGCAATAAGTCAGTATCCTGTTTCTTAGTTGTTTCTACTAAATAAAAAAAAGTTGTTCTACTGCACCTGTTGTCAAGACATTCTGTTTATTCAGAGAAAATAATTGTCTGAACGTTCAGGTTGAGAAAATGTTTGTGGTCTTGTAGATGTAATGAACACTGCCATTTTTTTAACTAGCACAAATTGCTAGTATTAGTAATATGCCATTAGCATTAGCATGCTAGCTAGCTTGTTGGTTCAAGCCAATCGGTTTTATTTGATGTGATGATTGCCAGTTTGATGATTTGTAAGTGATTTCCTAGATGCATGTTATATGTTCTTGTTTATTTCAGCTTTACTCTATCTGGCATACAGGTGACATGCTAATAAAAGGCCACAAAAGGGACATCTGCATGCCTCTTATCTGGAAGAGTTGTCTGTCTGCCTAGCTGCCTGGGGAAACAGTGAGGGCAGAACTCTGTGATTGAAAGTCTTTGAAGAAAAAAAGGTCTATTCAGTGTATTAGTCTTTGCTGTCTCGTGTCATTCTTGGAAACACACTTGCCCTGGAGCCATTCTTCTGATATCACACCAATCTACTGCAGCACACCTACTTATACTTCTTTCTCCCAGGAAATGTTCCTAAGATGTCCTAGTTAAACTGTAGCTTGTCTCCATAAACCCACACTTCACCGCAAGCTGATAAGAAGCTGTCCCTGTCAGAAAGCTTCCTGAGTGCTCCTATTTCATCTTTTCTGTCCCTCTAACTTTGTTTCAATGGAGCCAGCACATATAAGCCTCAGTGTTGACAGATAAACGTCATTAAATTACTATCACGGAGAGATGATTGTCATAGCGAAACTACAGAGATTGTGATGTGAGTCCAGGATGATTGTGGTCTCCTGGCTGCAAAATGACACACACGTGCATGCAGTAACTGAATGATTTTAGTCTCAGCAAGTCTGCTGCACAAGCACATTGCATTTCCTATATAAGTGTATACTTGTCAGGAACAGCTAGCTCACCGTGGAAAATTGCTGAGCAGTGCAACATTTCTGTACATCTGGGATGAAAACATTTCCCGCCTACTTCTCCAGCGCAGCCTGTTTAAGAGCTGAGTTACAAAACACTGACCAGTGTGACTGTGTCGCTGCACACATTCCTCATACTGTCACTGACAGTCAGACCCGACGTCACATCTGACAGGACATGTTCAACTCTGATCCAAAGTAAGACGTAACCACGGACTAACAACACCCTGCCCAGTTTTCTGCAGACATCTTGACATCACAGCCACTTTGTAAGGTGTGTGTAACAGGAAGTGGTGGTCAACCTAGCTTGTGTAGTGAACATGTTCTGGTTTGGTGGAAAATGTCTTATGTTTTTGTTTTCCAAACTGTTCCATTTGTTTAATCCATGAAAATGATTGAGGTTACTTCAGCTCACACTTAGCAACAACTCAAAAGACACAAAAGCCTCCAGGAGCAGAATTAAAGCAGGATTTGTGATGAAGGGTTATAATCCTGCTTTCACCAACCACACACCAGAATGTTCTAGACTTCCAAGATTTTCCATGTTTTCATGTGCTTGGCCGTGTATAAGCTGGTATGAAGCACTTGACGGTTCCAGGAACTGAACTCAATGGAAGACAAAAAACATGAAACACTGGTTTGCCCTGTCCCTGTCCCACCTAACATTTTACTATTGAATCAGTGACTCAAAAATAATTAATTTCATGCAAACTCATTCTCTAGGTTCTTTATAAAGAAAGAATCTGAATCACTGTGACTTCCTTTCTTGGAGAGTCAACTTAAAAATTCAAATTCCTCCTAATTAAAAATTTTATTTAACCAAAAGTAACTTTCACTTCTTAAACTTAAACTTAAACTTAATCAAGTATAATGTGAAATTAAGTTGACATTTTACTTAGTAAGAAAATGCTTAACTCCACATTTCAATGTGTCATTTTAGTTGATGAATCAGGCTGAGCAGCTGATGCTGATACATACTGACTGGAGAAGATGTCCTTCAGCAACATGTCCAACTCATTGCTGTTTGCTGGCGGTGTGACACAGTCGTGGTTCAACTTCACATCCAGTCAGAACTGAACATTTCAACAACTCTCTCTAAATATAAACATATAACAGGAAGTAAAGTACATAAATCTAAAGGCTAGCAATCATTAAAGGTTAAATTTCTGATTAATATGCATTTCCCATGAGTCTTTGCACAGCTTGACTTTTAAATTGATTCTCCACTAAACTGAGTCAGAGTGGGTCTGAAGATGAGCTGAACTAATTTAATAAATGAACCTGGATGAACTTCATGTATTAGCTTGTTAAAAATGGAAGTGGTTCTACAATTCTCCTGGTTTCAAGTTAACTGAATCAGCAAAAAGTTTTTCAGCAACCACAAGGATTACCTGAGATTCATCAACAACAGTCCAAAAGTGCTGACACACACGTCTGTTTCAGGGAACAAGTCTTTCCTGGATAACATAGAAGGATCTCTGAAATTAGATCAACTTTTAAGGTTTCTAGAGCTGAACTCTCATTTAAACATCGTCCCGAACACAAGTTATTTTAGATTGTTTGACCTCCACTCCTGACCACCTGCACAGGTCTGAGTGACACGCAGCAGTTGAAAATCCTCCAACCTCACTTCCTCCCCCTCTATTTTCATGTTTCTCTAACATTTCTTGAATAACTTTTTTGTGTGTGTGTCACCATGTTCATTCATTATAACTTTGGGCAGGTAAAAGATCATTGTAGGTGTGTTGTTGACATTCTGGAGGTTTCGTGACACCAGACAGATCTACATGCTGGTTATGTTGAGAGAATGAAACTCTCATTACTAATTTTAGCAAACACACCACAAAGTCCAGACAGTCTTACAGATTGTTGTCATGAATGGCAGCGGAGGTGAGGACCCAAATGCAGGTAGTCAAGACAGGAGGCAGAACAGTGCAGGTTTTATTTTCAAACCACAGGACAGGGAACCACACACGACAGGGATAAACCAAATACGGATCTGACAAGGACAACTGAAAACCAAAAACATATACATGGAGGGAGTGATGAGGAACAGGTGAAGTGGATGAGTAGTTAGACCAGGTGATCTAACGAGCCAGAAACAGAAACCACAGAGCATGAGAGAAAACCGAACGTAACATGACAAAACCAAAAACCCAAACCATGATCTTAAAACAGAAACTAAGCATGACAAAAACCAGAACTATAAACCAAAATCATAACTAAAAAACAACACACATGATCATGACACAAACACAGCCCATGATAATGACAAGTATGGTTCATAGCTGCAGACTATACGACCCAACAGCTGGAATAACAGTGGATAAACGCAGCTCAGCCTCTGCAACAGCAAAATACAGCAGATACAAGCATTAGAAATAACAGAGAACTTCATATGCTGCTGCAAACTGACCAGAATCCTTTCACTGCTCAGTAATAACAGACTACAGCAGCACAACGGCGAAGGCTGCACATGAGAAGAAATGAGTAAGAGGAAGGAAAACATCAATAAGCTTAAATTCATTTGAGACCAGTTCCCTTACATTCAGACAACTTTGCATCTGAACAGAAGCGTCTGCACCTCTTGTCTAAGGGTCAGGTGGAGTCCTGCCGGATGAAATGACTCCCAGAATTCCAGCTGAGTCTACATGCTCCGAACTCTTTCATTTTAGTTGCTGTGATCTCATATTTCTCATGAAGATGGTGACAATAAATTATTTAAACCTTCTGCTTCTTTTCCTCTTCATTTTTATTCTTCACATCCTCAACATTTCCTCTTCAACTCATCTGCTTTTGGTCTTACTGGGATTTTCAGTTCAAACTCAGTCAGCTGCTCCTCTATGTAAACGTTTCTGTTGCCATGGATACTCATCAAAAGATTGCAGCTGCAACATCATTTTGTAGTGATGCTGTTTTCTCAACTTCATTAAAATTTGCACTTGTGTCCTGCTGAGAATCTCCTCCCAGAGCTGTTTTCCCCCCTATCTCTATTATAAACTGTTTTGTTAATAATACTATTATAATCTGGGGTGACAGCGCTACTCAGAGGAACAGCCGTAAGCCTTCGCTTTCAAAAACCATTTTGCAGTAGATAACATTTAGTCAAACTGCATGTGTTAAAATGATGATGAAAATATAACAACTTTTTCACATAAAATCGGAAATGATTCATCTGCGTGGAGATAATTTTCCTGACTGACGTTTTGATTTCTCTCTTGCTGCGGGAGATGTTTCCATACCGGAATCAGGATTTAATTAAAGCAAATAGAAGGAATTATGGTCTCTAAATGAGTGTAGGCCTTCCCTTTGGTGTATTTTCACTCTTTTATGATTTGTGACTCGTCTGTTGAGTAACACATCAATGTGAGCGCAGACACCTCCGGCACTGAACCAGTCCCATTCTGGCCTTGTTTCACTGCTTCTCCTCCCATTGTATTCTGTTGCCTTCGCAATAACTCAGCTTTAAATCTACTTTCACACCCTCTTTCAGAGGCAGTAAATTATTTCTGAGTAATGATCCCTATTAGAAATTGTTAAAATTTTTCTGCACCATGCTAAGAATCCCTGATATTAACTACCAGTGGTTTTTGAAAACTCTCACACTGAGTAAAAGTCAGAGTCAAAGGAAAAAAACAGACAAACTGACAAGTAAATACACAAATAAGCGTTTACATTAAATCCTTTTCAGTGTGTGATGATGTTAAGCTGCTAACAGAGCTGTTAAAGAGACAACAAACAGCTTATTGAAAAGTCTGCTAGTGTCAGTCTTCTCTCCTCAAACATGGTCTTAATCATAGACTCGGTATTAGAAGTCAACATTACTTAATCCCCTAAAATCCTTCAATTCTACCCTAAAACAAGTTTTTGTGGATAAAAGACTTGTGGAGCAACTTTACTGGGGCACTATTTTGGACCCCTGCTGATGTATCAGGGCCGTTTTGGCTTCAAAGACAAACTGCATCGGCGAATGGTCAGAAATAAATCTGCAGTTACGATAGCAGCTTAAAATGATATACATCATTCCCATCTCAAGAATCTTCCAATGGTGAGACTAAGAAAAATACATATTTATTTGTCATGTCCTGCCAATGGGACGTCTGGTACGAGCAGGTTAAACACCATGATGTTTCTCATTGGTTGAACAGCTCTGAGTTCTGCCTTCAACACGAAGTCAGAGAAAAGCTCATTGAAGGTAAAACTCCATAACATTCAGCAGGCCCTGCGGGCTCCACCTCTTGGGTCACTTTCTGAACTTAATTGGGCAAGAAGGTGGAGTTGGCAAAAAATATGTTAACCCTTTAAAGTCGGTAGTAAGAAAAAACAAGAAAAATATTTTTGTGCATTTTTTCTTTTCTTTTGGACAATAAAGTTAAGAATGAGGATTTTTAACAAGCGGTTGAGGTAGCAGTTAAAATACTAACAATCGTTAAATATAAAACATTAATGAGATAACAAAGACTATACAAAACCAAAAGGTAGAAGAGATGACTCAGGCAGGTTTATTTCCACACATTTTAATGAGATTCATTATAGTTACTGAAACATTTGCTCTACCAGATGGTGACGCGGGAAGTTGAAGAGTTAAACCCGCCTGAAGAAAAAGATGTTTACATGAAGCCACACATTGCTTTCATCTCGCTGGAACAAATTTCAGACAGAATACTGATCAAACCATTCAAAACTTGATTATCACATCCTGATAGAGTGAAGATGCTTTGTTTTTACTGGAACAAGAATGGTGGTCCAGTTTAAAGGTCAGCATGGGCGGTGGCGTCTGACCACAGCTCTTAGTAACCGGGCGGCTTTGTGGATGAACTGTGTCTGAACTGTGTTTGTCTACAGATATTTGCTAACATTACTGACAACTCTGGCTGACTGGAATACCAATAGCATAATCAATTTCCTTCTTGCTTGAAAGTGTTCATTTTAACTGAGTCAGTGGAGGCTGAATCTATACGTCAATGCCTGCGGCTGAAATGACCTTTACCAGAGTTCAGCTTGCCGGAGTAAAGTCCACGTTATAGAAATGAGAATATGAATCATTTTACTGCAGCCGTTAGTTCATTGAAACCAGTTAGAATAAATGTTTGGAATGTGGTGACAGCTATTTGGCACAGGTCTGCAATTGTGGACCTCATAGAGAGGTTCCTCTGTCACTGGATAATGGGAAGCTCAGATGGTTTTCACAGATATGGACTCATGCAGTTTTAGCTGAGGAAACAGGAATGTGTGAAACTTGCAGAATGTTGCATCTGTGAATGGGATGGAGTGTGTGAACAGTTAGACCATCGCTTAGCCTTCTGCTTTATCAGCTCACGGTCAACTAGTGTTTGCAAATACATTGTTCTACTCTGCTTTTTTTGTGATGTTATCTTTGTTTTATTTTTAAATGTTTAAATTAGAGGAGGGCTTGAAAAGCTCATCAAACTGAACAAAAGATCTCAGTGGTCTGCTAACTCAGGGAGATGTGTTTCATACAGACTGAAAGACACAGAATTGTATCATTTGTTCTAGTAAGAAGAGAAAGTGGAATTTTCTAAATGTGCATGAACGTACCTGAAATCTTTTTGTAACTGGTTTAAATATTTCATTACATTACTCTAGTTTTTCATCTAAGTTTGGAACAAAGCTCGAGCAGAAATCAGACTTATTTACCAGCTTCAGAAAATCTATGATTTATAAAACAAGTCAGAAAGAGCAAAACACTGCATTCAAACATCATCATTTTCATTTATTTATTCTGAAAGAATGTGAATAATAATGGACTTCTTCTCCGGAGCCACAAAGACTCACTTCCTCCTTGTACTTTTACCTTCGTTGCCATTTTTCTGGAGTAATCTTTACTCATATGGATGCAGGTTTACAGGTTTCCTCTGAAAACATGGCTGCAGACCGCTTCACTGATCAGCTTCTTAATCAGGATCTCAAGGCTATTGTAGGACACTCTGTAGGATGCTTTTTAGGACATTCTCGGACACTTTTTATGATACTGTAGGACAGGGATCACCAACTCCGGACCTCTTGAGTCAGTGTCCTGCAGGTTTTCAGTATCTCCATACTGCAGCACACCTGACTCAAATAATAGGTGGTTAAGAGGCTGGTGTAGACCTTGACTGTTGACTATTTCATTTGAACCAGGTGTGTTGCAGCAGGGATGCAGTGAAAACCTGCAGGACACTGGCTCAAGAGGTCCGGACTTGGTGATCCCTGCTGTAGGACAACCTTGAACACTGTAGCACACCCTATAGGACACGTTCTAGAATACTCTGTCCAACACTTCGTAGGACACTGATGAGCAATTTGTGGAACATGTTGTAGGACATTCTGTAGAACACTCTGTGGGCCACTCTGTAGGACACTATGTAGGCCATTCCTTAGGACACTTTGTAGGACTTTCTGAGGGACATTCTGTAGGACACTTTGTAGGACACTATGTAGGACACTATGTAGGCCATTCCTTAGGACACTTTGTAGGACTTTCTGAAGGACATTCTGTAGGACACTTTGTAGGACACTATGTAGGCCTCTCTGTAGCTCATTCCTTAGGACACTTTGTAGGACTTTCTGAAGGACACCCTGTAGGACATTCTGTAAAACACTCTGTGGGAGACTCCATAGGACACTTTGTAGGATATTCTGTAGGACACCCTGTAGGACATTCTGTAGGATACATTGTGGGACACTCTTTAGGACACTCTGTAGGACTCTGCAGCTGCTCATGACGTGAAGTCCCAGCCAACATTCCAACTCACATTCCACAAGTCTCAGTCACAAATCATTTTTGTTTTGCCAACATCTCTCTCTCTCTCTCTCTCTCTCTCTCTCTCTCTCTCTCTCTCTCTCTCTCTCTCTCTCTGTGTGACTCTCTCCCTCACTTTCTCTGAGTCTATCTTTCTCTGTCATACCTGTTCTCCATCAACTTCTTTTGTCCTGAAATGCCGATCCGCCTCCTCTGACAGACAGCTCAAGCGTTAATGTCCCCGTAGGGGGTCACAGCAGCTTGACCTCTGACCTTTCCCAGGATCCTACACTGCTACCAGCCTCTGGAATCTATTTATTGCTCAATAAATGTCTTTCATCTTTTTTAGACCAAAACACATAAAGATGCAGGCACACAGGCCACTTTTAGTTTTACACCTTTTCATTTCGTTATAGAGAAACTGACCAATAGGATATCAGAACATAATTTACTTCTAAGTGCGCATAAAACCAAACTTTAGCTTGTGGAGTGTTTATATATATATATATATATATATATCTTTGTTTCCACCACAAGAGCTCAGTGTTCCCTCCGTACAGTAGACATTCTCACATGTATTTTTTTAGTCTGAGTCACTTCTATTGTAATCTCCTGTCTGGTTTAATCAGAACATTGTTATCCAGGGATTTAAAGTCCATCCTGCTTTATCTACAGCATTTTCTGACATCACTGATCATTAACTTCAACTGATAAATATTCCTTCTACACTGAAAATCTGCAGGTAAACATGCAAATTTGATCAGATTAGTAAAAACTCTCCTAACATAAAAACTAACTCAGAATTCTCAGTCTGTACTAAAATCCATCTGGAAAACAAACTAATATTGCAGTTTATAGCATTTTCTTCTAAATATAAAGGGTGGACAAAATGCTGCATGCTACTGAATGAGGCGTATCACGCTGCACGTCTCTGAAACTGAAATTTTTCGTCAGTGGACTACAGGGCTGGTTAGCTTGGTTCGCAGGGAATCCCCCAGGGGATGAATATTATATTAACACCTACCAGTTGGGTCCTTAGGCAAGACCCTTAATGCTTTTGTCTAACCTCTGTAAGTCGCTTTGGAGAGAGGCGTCTGCTAAATGACTGTAATGTAATGTAATGGGCTGTTATTACACAAAATCAGGGTTACCATAATCACCTCGTCATTCCTTAAACAGTTTCTCAAAATTACAGTCTAAATTAAAGATGGTATGTTATACAATTGTACCAAATGATTAAAAGATTATATATTTCATTTTTGGTTCTAGGATTCTTCTACACTTTCTACATGGTCATGTTACATTTTCTGGCCTACAGAGACCATGGGGCTTTTCCAAGCCAGCTGAGACAAGTGTCTGCTCTGGGTTGGAGGAGCCTGGGAGGTGTCCAGAGGGCATCTTGTCAAGATACACAATCCACTTCAACTAGTTCCTTTTGATCCTGAGGAATAGAAACACTAAGCATCTCCCTGGTGACTGAGCTCCTACCCCTAAGGGTGAGGCGCAGCCACCCTCCAGAGAAAGAACTCAGAACTTGACCATAGGTGAGGGTAGAAATGTAGACGACCGGTAAATCTACAGCTTTTCTACTCATCTTTCTCTTCACAACAGTCTCATCACTGCTCTGTTCCACCTCCATTCATGGTACTTCATGCGAAAGTAAAAGATATTTTCACTTAAATAAAAGCCATAGCTACCGAAGTCCAGAGTCAAACTAAAAAACACAGAACACCATCCAGCCAAGTCCTGCCACCTTCAGAAATTCTGTGTTGACTCAGCTGTTGCTGGGTGTAGGATAGGAGGGGGAGGAGGAGGACAGAGCGCTGTGGACGGGTTTGTAGAGTGGTCTGGCAGGAACCACCTGCAACTGAATGATGGTGATGGAAGAGGACTCCTCTAACTCCGCTGAAGATCATGGGGCAGGAGGTGGAGATTGATGAGTACCTGGGTGGGACCATCGACCACAGACTGGACTGGAAATCCAGTATGAAATGAAATGATGTAAGCAGCCTGCAAACAGATGACTGGGTGGCTTTGCCTTTTAGATAGAGGTCATCCATCTCATATTAATCTGTGCGTGGGATGTGCTTCCAGCATCGGTGTTGAACTCATTCATTGCCAGGCTGATAAACCCTGCAACATCTGCAGCAACTACCCACAAACCTCCTTTGCCCCTCAAACCTACATACCAAGTTAGTCCAGAGAAATCAATTAAGATGAAATCAACAGTTTGACGTTATGGAAACTCACGTAGCTGCTTTTCAAACAGGAACTAAATGAGAGGAAAGCTGAGGACAGCAGCTTCCAGACAAACCAAAGCTGTCTCCTTTACAAGATGATCCACCACGTTTAGTGTGACCCAGAGACAGTACATGTTTTACAGAACAGTTCTGTTTAATTCTCTTTAATACACTCTTAAAGTTTTTAAATTTTATGTAGTTAATAATTTTTCATTCTGAGTACAAGTCATATGTGCTATTTACAGATATATTTAATATACAGCCGATCCAAGCAGGGACTAAAAAAACATCATGTCATTAATAAAAAAATCAGAATAGAGAATCAAACTGCAATAAATCTGATGACCAGTAACATATTAATGAGAAGCTGGAACAAGGACTTTTACCCAAGATGACATTGTTTATATAGCTCACAAGTAATTGCCCTACCTCACCTACCTTCTGGAGAAGCAACAACCAACCCTCTGGAGGCTCTTAGCATCCCTAACCCTTCCAGCTTTGGACTGGGCACAGAGGCATCTCTGCCACACGGAGCTTGTAAATGACCTTGTATGTGCTGTAACGGCAAAGAGTCCTGTGTCGCTGTTTTCCGTTGGCCTGGTCAAGGCTTCTGATTCTGATCGATCCAACATTAAACACAAGGTAAACAAAATGTAGTTTTCAGCTCATAAAACGGCCAAGAAATGTTCCTGTTTGTTGTTTTTACAGCCGTGTGGTGTTAGGGGCAGTCTGTTTAGAAAGGGGTCGGGGTGGGAGGTGTGTGTGTGTGTGTGTGTGTGCGTGTGTGTGTGTGTGTGTGTGCGTGTGTGCGTGTGTGTGTGTGTGTGTGTGTGTGTGTGTGTGTGTGTGATGCTTCTGTTTTGAACTTTCAAAAATTGTTTGTGTTGTTGAAAACACTTTGTGCCACTTGTTGTATAAAAAGTGCTTTATGAATAAAATTTGATTGAAGTGTTTCAGCATTTGGTTTGACTCCACGAACACGCCGACAGACATGATGAATCTGCAGAGATGTAAGTTATAGATCTGGACAGCATGTACACTCTGCCGTTTGCTTTATCCCCATCACCTCCTCCAACTCTCGCCTGCAGCTTGTATTCCTGGTTAATCCGTCTCCTTTTCCCTCCCGAAGGCAAATGCTGATCGTGATCTGTTGCTTTACAAAATCCTCACTGATAAAACACTTTTGTATTACTCTGAGTTTGCGGAGCATCAGTCATACTCTAGTAGCTTGGCTAACCTGCTCATCCCACCGCCCGCTCTGCCTTTGGTCAGGTTTCTGCTGCAGACTGAAATCATTTGCAGCACAAACTAAAACTCAGTTCTTTCACATCACTTTCATCTTTTAAAAAAAGTCTGTAATTGTTCCTCAGCAGCATCTTCCTCAAGGTCCACAAGACCACCCTGACCAACCCTTAAACATAGTGAAACTGTAGTACCAATTCTACCAGATAAGCAGTAACAAATCAAAACAAACAAACTCTTGGGGAAATATAAGTATTCAAAAAAAAAAAAAAGAATATTTGCAAATAGCAATAGTGGCAAATATATTGCACGTTAGCAGATGAATACTGGAGCTACAGGCAAAAGATGGCAGTCCAGCCTCCTTCTCAGCTTTCAGTGACTCATGGTAGGGGCCAGAGAGACCCAAAACACCATTTAGAGACAAAAAACACAAGCAGAACTTAAGAAAAAACGGCACTTTCCAGTTACAACCTGCTCCAAAGACCATGCATGACGAGAGACAGAAGGACACAGGCTTCGGGGAGTGTGTCTCAAACCGCGCACTTACACAAGTGCACTGGAAAGCAGTGCGTAGTGCGCATTAAGCTCTACCTTCTGTAGTGCATACTATCGTGGATAAGTCCTGATCCAAACTGAGCACTAACGTTTTGCACTTACCGGTAGTGACGTACCAGCTTAGCAG
>JBAFTB010000014.1:30617193-30627466 GCA_037177355.1 Melanotaenia trifasciata | reverse complement strand
ATCCCCAGCACAGAACCAGAACCAGAGTTATCCCCAGCACAGAACCAGAACCAGAGTTATCCCCAGCACAGAACCAGAGTTATCCCCCACATCCAGTTATCTCCTGCACAGATCAGTTTGTTCAGTCTCTTTAAGTTTCTGGTTCTAGTTCTGCAGGCCGATCAGATGCTGCAGAGCAGATTAAACTCTGATAGAAGATCTGAAACATATTGGTGCATCTCCTGTTGCTTCTGAAGTCAACAATCATCTCCTTTTTGCCATGGAAACCCATCATAACAAGTTTTGAAAGAGCCCAAAGTACATAGAATAATCATTTTAGCAGCACAGCCTCCGAACTTGATGGTGCTTGCCTTTGAAATAAGTAGATTGTATCTAAAATATGGAAACTGTTCAGTCAGACCTACTAAAGTTTGCTGCCACCATGCAGTGCATTCTAGAGGGGATGTGTTAAGTGTATGCATGTGTTAAGCCACAGTAGGTGTTCAGCAGGGTTACTTTCTTCCTGAACAGTCCTATTTTTATATGGGCTCCGTTTATGCTGATGACAAAGGACAAAGTATTGTATTCCAGGGTTAAAATGTCTCAGTTTCACCAGTTCGCCGCTAGCAAGGACACCAAGTTATCAAGTCCACTTCTTTGCAATAAACCATTCCTGTAACCTAAGAGTTAGGGAAAATTAGGGCAGGGCAAACAGCAAGCATGCATCAGTGTTTGTATTCAAGGGGTTCAGTCTGGTTGTTTTGTTTTGTCTTGTTCTGTTGTTTTAATGATTCATGGATTTTTATCCACACTTTAAGGTGGGAGCACAGAATCACCATCACCTCAGACCTGTGGATGAGCGACCTCTGCAACAGCGTGTTGTGATACCTAAGTAAACTAATGGATGTGGGAAACTGTCATTATATGAGGAAGTCTCCTGTTACCAGAGAATGAGCCTTTGCTGTAACACAAACCTTAATCTCCCTTTCCTTTCAGCTGAGCACTCACCTTCTCAGGTGTAGGGCTTTGTTGTGGTAGTCAGAAGAGTGAGTATAAAGATATCTAGAACAGTTTTACTAAACCTGCAAGAAATGAGACAGAACTGATTTATTTTTAGTTTTTCAGCTATTGCCACATAATCACCGTAACCTTAAGATGTCTCTTAACTTGTGTGACAGGTTCTGCAAGTTTTATGAGTTCGAGTCAGTTTTACTGGGGAGTAAACTGTGAGTGGGCTGATGTGTGACCACAAAAAACCGTTTTTCAATCCATCGCCATCGGCGTAAACATCGGTTATATCATAAACACATTGTATTAAAAAAAGAAAAGTGTGTTCCATAAACAAAAATAAGAAGAAAATTAGTTTGCAGACTAAATCTGTGTGCAGAATAAAGGCCCATTTATACTCAGATGTAGCCCTCTGCATTTGTAAAATTTTGTATTCTGTATATAAATATGCCAATGAGTTCAGCCCCTCTGCCACATGCTGCACCACCCAGCTCTCCGTCTGCAGCAAAAGAAGCTCTGACACACATAGAGCACTCTACTTCCACAGATGTCTCCACACTACACAAACCATTTTTGACATTTTCATTTCATGTAGGGGTGTGGAAGGGAACTTCTGCTGCTGGCGTCCTCCTCATTCCTCATACTACACTACAGGGTGGGGCTGTACGCAGTCATTTCAATCCATTCATATATATATATATATACTTTGAAAACTTTAAAAATTAATTAAAAAACTATACATCTAAAATCAATCATTAAATGTATTATTTTATTTTACTTTACTTTTTTTATTTCTACCAATTTGTTTATGTATTTCAGGAGACATTGATTAAATAAGGAAAATGATGAAACGTGGCCACCTCAGTCAGAAAAACAGCAGCTGCTGCTGCGAGGAAGCTTAACGGGGGTGGGGGGAGTGGTGATGGTGCCCTGCGGTTCTGAATGCCCAGTAATGAAAATAAAAATGTATTTTATTAATAGAATAATATAATTATGAATTACTATATTACATCATTAATATATTTAGATTATTATAATTATGTGATATAATGAAATTAGTCAATTATAAAATTTAGGAGAATATTTTATTGTTATTCTATTGATCTCTGGCCTTTTTCTCTTTGTTTTTTCTTTTTATCTAATTCATTCATTTTCTTTTATTCACCGTTAGTTATGTATTTATTTTAATATTGTGTATTTAGTTTATTTATTTATCAATTTTTTTCATGTTTAATTCTGTTTATAGATTTTTCCAGATTTGTACTGTATTTATTAAGAGAATATTTTTTTAGAATAAATTTTTAATAGAATAGAATAGAGTAATAAAGTTGTACTAAAAACAGCTGCAGGCCAACGTGCCACTAATTTCCAGTAGATACTTTCGTTTTACTCTTTATTTATTATCGACACAGAACAAAACAAATTAACCGCTTTTATTATATTTTCTCAGGATCTTTTTTCAACACAATAACTGATTTAGCTTCTTTAGTTTTGTTTTTATTTTATCCAGATTGTTCTATAAATTGACTCTGTACACTGAAACATCCTCCAACACTCGTTCTGAATCTTGGTTTTATAAATATCTCACATACTGTGAAATCATAATGATTTCTCTAATCGTTTTGTAATTTGATGGTAAACATTTCCTATGAATTTTCTACATTAGCTTCAAGATACTGTAGTCAACCATCTGACTGGATGGATCTCTATGTCTGCTTCGACTAATGAATCTTATTCACCTCTTTTGTAAAATGAAAACAGGACTAATGTATGTTTTACACCTCTTTCCTCAGATTTCACTGCAGTGAGTCAGATATGGAACAATAAAGATGCTGTAACAGATAATTAGAGCATTCTTGTCCAGGGACTTTTTTACTTGATGTAGCATAGCAATTGTTTTTCCTATTTTGGTTTTGATAACATTAATATGAGACCTCATCAGTAATAACACCCAAAAACTTAATCTCTGTCAGTAGTAATACCTTCTATATTCAATTAATTTTCCATATTTGTGCCTCTATTACTAAATACCATGAAATACCATCTTTTACCAAGAATAAGGGATCATTTATTTATACTGAAGCACAGTTTAAAATGTCCAGTTTTTCACCTCTGTCACATGCTCTATATTATCCCCTTCATAAAGAAGGTTATATCTACCACAAATAAAATACATTCTGCTGTGTTGTTCTTACTCCCAAATGTAAGTCGTTTTGGATAAAAGCGTCTGCTGAATGACTGTAGAATAGAATAGAATAGAATAGAATAGAATAGAATAGAATAGAATAGAATAGAATAGAACAGAATAGAATAGAATAACAATGCCATTGATAGACAAGATAAATAGTTTAGGACCAAAGACTGGCCCTTGTTATATTACATGTATCTGATTTTATATTATTTAATAATGTCTCTGTTCTTTAAATAACTTGTAATCCCATGAAGTGTTTCCCCTCTAATACTGTATATAAGTTTTTTTAGAAGAATGTTATGATCTATGGCATCAAATTCTTTTTGAGGTCAATAAAATGATAATTAAATATTTTTTCTTACCTTTTACAGTTGATATTGCATTTGTAATTTCGATTAATGACATTAATGTTGAGTAATCTGACCTGAAATCATAGTCACTGCTGCTGAAAAAATTTGTCTGTCGAGGAATTTGTCCAGCCAGTCTCTTTAACATTTTTAAAATTGTGACAGAAAGGATACTGGTCTGTAACTGGAGAAGTCATGTTTGTTTCCCTTTTTATAAAGTGGGCCTTCTTTAGCTGTTTTTGTCTTTTAAGGAAATATTTCTATTGAAAATGATAAACTACACATTTGTATATGTATTCCACATGTAAGTAAACGGGTCACTAACATCATCTATTATAGTATCATGTCTTTAATAGTACGATTGACTTTTAGGAAGAGGTCAATGGCCACAGATGTACCCATTTATCCATCCATTCTCTAACTATCTACAGTTAAAAATCTGCCTGTTTTATGTGCAGAACTTTAGATTTGGACTCATTTGGGCAGGACCTGTTTATTGTTTTGGGACTACTTGCTCAGAAAAGCCTGATAGTCACCAGCAGAATGACGTGATTCTCCTGAACTGGAGTGTCTGAGCTTCAGATTCCTCCATGCAGCCTGGTTTAGTTGATGATGCTGAAGCTGGTTATCTTTTCTTAGCACATTTACTGGAAACTACAAGCCTGGCTCTTCCCAGTGGCAAATGAATCTGTCTGTGACTGTGCTGTATTGGCTGAGCTGTTTGCTCCATTCTCTTGTTTTTTTTCTGTTTCTTCACTTTATTTATAAAGCTGAGAATCCCAGTGAGTTGTCTCAAGGCACTTTAAAGAGTGTTCAATCCAGTCCAGTTAAAATCCAGTTTAATCCAGTTCATTTTAACTACATCATTAACCAAATCCATCCATCCATCCATCCATCCATCATCCATCCATCAATCCATCCATCCATCCATCTATCCATCTATCCATCATCCATCCATCATCCATCCATCCATCCATCTATCCATCATCCATCCATCCATCCATCCATCCATCCATCCATCCATCCATCATCCATCCATCCATCCATTTTCTTGCTGCTTATCTGGTCATGGGGGCAGCTGACTAAGCAGGGAAACCCAGACTTCCCTCTGCCCAGCCAAATTTGCCTGCTCATCGGGGGAATCCTGTGGCGCTCCCAGGCCAGCTGAGGGACATAGTCTCTCCAGTGTGTCCTGGGTCTTTCCCAGTGCCTCCTCCCAGTGGGACATTCCTGGAACACCTCACTAGGGAGGCGTCCAGGAGGCATCCTGACCAGATGCTCGAGTCTCTGCTATTTGTAATCTTGTTGAACAACGGTGATAAACACAAAATATACTCAATATAAAATAAGACAACTATAACTTTATTGAAATTTCCACCACTGCATCTCCAGCCATGACTTTTTTTCTTTTCTACATTCATTCATTAGCAGTGGTCCACACTTCCTGTCATATCTGCCACTGCTCTTCTTCCCACCATCTCTCTCTCTCTCTCTCTCTCTCTCTCTCTCTCTCTCTCTCTCTGCTGCCTGTCTTTTTCTAACTATCTTGTTCAAGCTTTTTTTTCTTTTTTTAATTTTTGCCACCTAATGTCTGTTTTTCTAACAGTTTTATTGAAAGGTTGTGACAAAAGCTGCTGTTGTTTTGAGTTGGTTTTGTTTGGTTTTTTTTATGCAAAAGTACAAGAAATTTATAAAAAAAAAACTATGTTTTATCAAATTCCAACTTTCTTTATTGTAACAAGCACACTGGGAGATTATTTCACCATTCAGCAGAATGCTGCTAAAAGCTGCAACCTAGTGTTCAAACACCAACACCTGCAGTTTCAGACCCTGGACCGGGGATCAAACCTGGACCAGCTGCTTTAAGGCTGCAGCTTCTGCATGTGAAGTGGTGGCTCAACGGGCAGAGCTGCTCAGATGGTGAGGAAGAGTGGGTTGCAGCATTTCTGCAACATTTTTCTCTGCATGTTAGTAATCGGAACCTGATGGCGAGTAATGTGGAAGAGCGCTGAGATCAGGTAAAGGATTTTATACCAAAGCAGGCTGGTTTTAGGCCACTAACTCTGAAAAGTTATTTTGTAGCTGTGGTAGAGCTGTTGGGTTATTTAAGGTCAATAAGGTACAAAAGATTAGGCCTGGTGTTTATAGGGGCTCGGTGGACCAGCATTTGTGCCCTGCATTTGGGCAGTCCAAGAGAAAAGCTTTACCCATGAGGCTGTGACACAGAAATGACCTGATGTCATAAAAACAAATATAGCGTGGGGTCTGAAGTACGAGACGAAGCTGCTATTAACTCTGATGAAGCTGTGCAGGTCAGAAACCGGTGAAAAATAAACCAGGTTCTACAGACATCTCTAAAGCTGCTGTAGATGTCGCTGTAGATAGCAACAGTAGTGGGAAGGATGCCATGAGTTTTATGTGTGAGGAAGCTGATGAAGTCATGTCTTCTCAAGAGCTGAAGGAATATGTGGCTCAACCGAGCTCTGACTCCAAGTCGGCCTGGATACAGAGCTGAAACTAGACCTGGAGTTGTTTGTCTCTGTCAACACTGAATAATAAGCTGTTCCAGCTCTCCGAAGGGCTTTCTCATGTTCTAGCTTTCCAGTCATGTAGCTTTCCAGACTATTTTAAATTCCTCTAAAATTAGTGGAATATTATTTTCTTTCCAAAAACTGAAGATAAGATATAAGTCCCATGTAAGGATTGAAGAGGAGTTGCATCTTGTTTGGGTTGGGTTAGTTTGGGTTATGTAGGTTAATGACGACAGCTCACCCGCACTGCCCTTATAATCCAGGTATGACAACACCTGTATGAATGCCTGGAAACAGACTGAGAAGAGCTCTTTGATAGAGAGTGATACGTGTTAAAAGGTTGTTTCATTGCCTCTAGATGTTTATGATACATCTCTGAGATAAACCTCAGACGTTTTCACAAAGTTCAGTGGAGAGTCCCTTTTATTACTTTATCTATTTTCCTTTAAAATCAACATGTTGGAATGAAAGCTTCATATTTGTTATTAATGACAATATCAGCTAATTCTGATCAAAACAGAAAATGAAACAGAAAACTCAATTTTCACTGTTTATTTATTTATTTTGTTTTGTTTTGTTCGCCTCCCTTTCTTTTGACCTTTCAGCTCTGTCCAGATCTGAAAGGCTTTGAATGACATTCCTGTAGCTGGCTTCTAGACATTGTTGGCTCTTGACAAAATCCACATGTACATCTGTATTAAACTAAATCCACACAAGCATGGGGATTTTTTTCTTAAGTTGACTAAACTAGTGATGCTGTCGTTGGATGGTTGTTTTACACAACAGTGTTCTCCATCTGCAAACATGAAACCAGCTCTATTACAAGGTTTGCATGCGTGCTATGGAAACCAAGGGTTAAAAGGTATATTTGTTATGTAAAACCTAGAAAACTGAAGGACACAATCAAACAATGACAGACAAATGCCCAAATTCAGGTCTAAACTTCCCAGTTGGTGAAAATCTTTGCGCTTGTAAAGTTGTTGACTCTGCATGTGAACAGTCGGTGTAAACACACAGAAAACATCCATGAACCATCCTAAAACTAGCCAGCATTATGTTAGGAATTTTAAATCTTTTTCCTTGTCATAAATCGGTATCTGCATATCCATGAAGAGCTAAAATAGCCTTGTAGTGATACACTAACATGACCTACTATGACCAGAGTCTAGATCAATACACATTCAGAAGCACAACGCTACGATGATGTCACCTCAAGTTAGTTTGAATGAAGTAAGTTTCATGCGAACTCCACAGTACTGGATCCAATAAACCAGCAGGAGAGCATTCAGTTAAGCGTCGAGTAGCTCAGCCAGTGGCACATCACTGGCTTCATGTCCCTGGTGGGTTTCATCTACGTTATAAGTGCTTGACAAGAAGGGTCTAAATCAGTGGTTCCCAACCTGGGGTCCCCTAAAGAGCACAAGGGGTCCCTGAGACTTTGAACATTAAGAGCTATTGTGATTAATGTCGACACATTTTCTCTTAGTTTAAGAAAAAAAGTAAGTTATTTGTTAATGTATTAACTTCATTTAACTTTGGCTTTATTGAAAGACTCAGCTACATTGCTTATGGTGAGAATTTCATGTTTTGAAAACATAAAACATGGTTTCTGGACAAAGTGAGGCCACAGGTCCGTGGTTTTTTAGTATATCCATGAAGGGGGGTCCCCAAGGAAAGTATGTTGGGAACCACTGGTATAAACTTTGCCACTGAACTGCCTTGTGGGATTTATATGTGTTTTGTTCCAGTTGTGAAACTTGTGAATCAGCTTTGAGGAGCATCGTTGTCCACTGTGTCATCACTGCTGTTATCACATGACCAGTTCCGTCACTATGTGTTGTTTTGTTGATGGCAGATCTTTTAAAAGAATCGATCATACTTTCTTACACATAGCTTCTAAAAATATAAACACAAGCAATGTGAAGGTATTTAGAAACTGAAAAGAGGGGAAAAAACAGTTTTTGTGCGGCATGCCTGAACCTAAACACCTTGTATGCTTTAATAAATTGTTTTTAGTCATTTTATATTTGTATTGTTCAATTCTTAACATCACACAATGTCCTCCCATATTAAAATAAAAGTTCTGTCTTCATAAAAGCAAATCCTCTATTTTCAACCTCTGCACATGTATTGTTAAAGGGGAACCTTTATTCTCATGATTTAATGCAGGGTGTGAACTAATATCTTTAAGATGATTAACATGTTTAGCTTATGCTAAATGTTAATCATGTTGCAGCATAGGTCATAATCAGAAGGAAGCTCACTGTTATGTCTGCCTTCACAACAGTCTGCTGGTGAAAATACCAGGACATCAGCAGCACCTGTCTGATGAGCTCACAAGAACTGGAAACCAAGGTTTATTCCTCATTGTCACCACTAATCAAATTAACAGTCTACAAGGCACCTATTGGCTAAATAAGTAGTGCAGAAGCAGCTACTCTTGGCCTCTATAAACATCAAAATCTGCCTGAAACCATTCATCCTAATGAAACAAAAATGCACTAATGTGCAGCTCAGGGAAGGTGATTCACATCAGCAAGTCAGCTAGCTACCGCTTCCTTTGGTCAGATGGAACAGGACCAACAAAAATGCAAAAATAAACCAAATGAAATAGAAGAAGAATGTTAAAATAATAAGATTTGGGCGACATGATGACAGGCATAAACAGATAAATGAAGGGAGAGGAGGACTGAGAGGGGACAGAAGTCGGAGGGTAAAATAAACATTACAAAGAGAAACCAAAGTCTAAGCTAAGGTCTGATTTATTGGTAAGAGAATGCTCAAATATACGTCTCCTAGACAGGGAGATGGAAAGAGTAGAGTAGGGCATAAAGAAAAACAATTTGTACACGTTTTCTGTGGTTTATATACAGGAACAGTTCAGAGGAAGAGAAACAGTCTCAGAGCAACACTGGCAAAACAATCTCATTTCCCAATATGTAACCAGTCAGAATCATTAAGCTTTTATATGGATTCAACTTCTGATTTGTAACTATTATAAATTGATTTTGATCTGTGGACAATGGACACAGCTAGCATAGCACTGGGTAAAATATCTTCTACTGGGAATCATTGCTCAGCTTGAATTTATAATCTATGTGTTGCATCTTTGCAGGTCTTCCAGAAAAATGCTGGCTGGAGGATGTTGACTGAGCAAACAATATTAGCTCAGTCAACATCCTCCAGGTTGGATGGGGTTGAAAAAGGCCACGATGGAGGAGAGTTAAACAGGGTTTGAAGGGGAGGTGCTGGGTCATTAGGGACCTGCGATAGCTTGCTTTACTTAGACGATTTGCATGCATAGAGATCATAATTATTTAATGTCTTTTCAAGGGCTAATGACACATCAGATCGTATATGTTATTACTAGCACCCCCACCTCCAGCGTAAAAATACAAGCAGCACTAAAACCTGGAGAGGTGACTGGAAGGGGTGAAACAGGAGACAATAAAGATGAATTATTTAAGTTGAAAGTGGACATATGAGGTGGAAAATGAAGTATATGTCTCATTGTGAGAAGGAAAAGGACAGATGGAGTAACTGTTGGCCTTTGGTTGGATAAACATTGTGGTCGTGGACTTTAGGAGGACCAGGTCAACAGTAATTAGTCTATCACAGTTGTAAGTCTATCAACATGTGACATGATAGTCAGGATGCTTTATTAATCTGATGGCCATACATCTTCTCTGCTGTTGCATGCTGGGAAAGCATAGTGGGGGTAGAGGAAGTCACCTGATTGAATGAACTGATCCGTAAGAGAGGGGCTGGAAGTAGACTGATGACGGTGTGAGGGGAGAAAGTTGTGCAAGAACATCTCCCACCTGCTCCATGCTGATCAGCCACAGGTCATCCACGCAGGACATGATTCCTGCCAGAGGACATCAGGCTACAGATACTCCATCGCTCATTCATTATTTCAGTAATGATAATAATAATAATCATTTTTACTTCAATAATTCAACTGGGAAATAGTCTCTACATTTTACCCATCTATAGATTTATTACAGCATTGTGCTGCCATGTTTCACCACCCAGGTGAGGGTCTTGCTCAGGGAGCCACTGTTCAACCCATCTATCCATCCATCCATCCATCCATCCGTCCATCCGTCCATCCATCCATCTATCCGTCCATCCATCTGTCCATCCATCCATCCATCCATCCATCCATCCATCCATCCATCCATCCATCCATCCGTCCATCCGTCCATCCATCCATC
>JBAFTB010000014.1:30498221-30518248 GCA_037177355.1 Melanotaenia trifasciata | reverse complement strand
AGCTATGAGCTTTGTTCTGTTCTCATGAAACTTTGTACAGTTGTAGTCAAGGAGTTGCTGAATCCATGCAGTGGTATTTTTATGAACAGAATGATTTCTATCATGATGTTTTCATCTGTGTACATAAAAACAAAAAAAATTTGCCAAGGATATTTTTTTATTTTTACCTATGGTTTATGACAATTTGCACACATATGAACATTCACAATGTTTCTGAGACTGGATTTATATTCCATAGGGTCTTACCTATCCATTGAGACCAATGTTATATTGACCTAAAAAGTACAGAGCTATTGTTGATTTAATTTGGGTAGGTCTGTTCAGGCAAACCACACCTCCAAAAGCCCTCAGGCTTAAAGGGTTAATAGACATTAATATCTGATGGTAAGCCAGCTCAGGATCATCCAGCTGCAGCTTTGTACGTTTTATTTTCAGCCTGGTCATGAAACAGATGCGATCATCTCCTGCCTTGAATGCAGCTGCTGCCGCGTGAGGAACAAGCCTCTTCTGGTTGCTTTTGGACTAGGGAGGGGCTGTGCAGCACCCAATCCTCAATGAGAAGAAAAAACTACATTCATTTATGTCAGTCTCCAAAAGTCTCCAAAAGTACCAGAAAAAGTTGCTAGATTTGTCACTCTTTGCCTTTTAAAAAAATTTAAAAAGTGCTAGAGGGGTCTGAAAACTAGCTGTAGATGTAGCGACAAGGTTGCTAAGTTGGCAACACTACACACACCATGTGTGAGTGCCCCCTTGAGGTGAGGCAGGGTACTGTTTGCCTCACCTGCTGACTTTTCTCTGCATTTTATTGTACGATAAACAGGAATACTTCTCTCACAAATACATTAAAGACTTTACACAGACTGTAGAGAGTCATGGTGGATAACAAATATTTCTGTAAAGTTTATATTGGCGATATGCTGAGGAACAGAAGGTTCATGCAGCCCAGTTTGTATTGGATCACGCAGTCAGAGTTGAGGCACAGCTCGCCCATGCCTCCACTGGGGTTTCTGCCCTGTATTTGACCAGGAAACACTCAAATTCGGCGATAAACTGTCAAAAACATGTTAGTCATACTGAAAATGCATTTTTAACACAGATCAGTGGAAAATATTAATATTTATTTTATGTTTTTTTTCTTTATAATGACAGACGAGGCACTGCCTCACCTGCCTCTCCTGAGAGCATGTCATTGCATAAAAATGTCCATACATGTGGACATTTTTATGCAGTGACATGCTCTTGGTACCAGGACACTCTAGGCTGCAGTTCGATGACTGACAATATAGTTGTATTGTCAGACTTGCGGACGCATGTCGTAGACACTCGGGTGTAGAGAAGGGGGAGAGCTGTCATCTGATCACCACCTGGTGGTGAGTTGGCTCAGATGGTGGCGGATGCCGGTCAGGTCCAACCGTGTTGTGAGGGTCTGCTGAGAACGCCTGGCGGAGTCCCCTGTCAGAACGCTCACCTCCAGCAAAGGTTTAACCATGTCGCTTTCTCTGGTCTGCTTAAAAAACTGCATTATAATAGTCAAGGAATTTTAAATCTGTACTCACCTTTTATCTGCCAGCATTTTGTAACAGCACTGATCTTTACCTTAAACTGACAAATGGTCTGTATTCCTCACAATGCCTTTGTTTTTCTGAATTCAGAAAACATGTAGATGAATGTGGAAATTTATTCATACTAGTAAATATGCTCCTAACATAACTTATTTGTAAACACTCTTATAGAGATCTTTTATTGACTTTTGATCATGAATTATCCCCTTCAGGCTGGCGTTATTGATGCAACATAATGCATCAGTGAAAGGTTGCTTGCATGCATGTAGTAGCATTAGTTATTGGGATTAACATTTCCATTGTGATCCAGCCTTTGAACAACCTCTAATAGAGCCCGTGGCAAACTGTTGCACAGCCAAAACAGGTTTATGTATAGAAAAAGACTTTCTAACAATGTAGTTACTTAAACAAATAAGTACATTTATCATTAAAAGTCAACCTAGAAAAGAGGACACCCCACACATCCTTTTTCATGACTCTGTAAAAACTGGTTGTCAATACGTGAACCTTGACTGCTTTGTGGGCCATTATCACCACCACCACATCACCGTCAGCATTATTTACATTCTCGTGGCCTCAAGAAGAAGAAAAAAGTTCTCGCCTGTCGCAGAGTATGTAACTGTGTATGTAACTGGCAGATCCTTACTGGTTAGTGATTCTGGTTCCAGTTCCTGTTCTTGTTCTGGTTCTGCCATTGGTCCTGGTTGGGGATGTTGTTCTGGTCCTGGTTCTGATCCTGATTGTGATGCTGGTTTTTGGTTCTGGTCCTGGTGATATGAGGATGAAAGTGGGGAGAGAAAGTCCATTCGGCAATGGTTGCCAGTAGGAAGATGTTCTGGACACCGTAGAGGGAGGAACTGGTTGTTGAGTGACTCCGTTAGGATGGTTGTACCAACACAGTAATGACTGTTCCCAACATCCAGCCTCAGATGGTTTGTTGCTGACCAGACACTGTCTGACATTCAGACCTCCTCCTCACATTTTCACTGAGAGAGAATATTTTGTAATGTCTTAAGGACATAAACCATCAAGGGTAGAATTGTGCATGTGTGATTCTAGTAAAAATGTCTTCTAAATGTCTTGTTTTTTTCTGGAAGTTTTGCTCTATAAAACCTGCTGTATTTGTAATATACAGTATTGTACCGCTGGGCACTTTTTTCTGAGTACTCCTCCCACCAGCAGAGGGCAGTCGTGTGATGTTGTTGTGCTGTGCAAATAAAGCAAACGGTCATGTCCTATATCTGTTTCTTGTAAAATACAGTACAATACAATATTAACACAACATATTGTAAAGTATCCAGAAAGTACTGTATGTACTACGTAATAAATCAATCTGAAGAACCACTGTTTTCAAATCCCATTCCCATCACCCCTCAGTAACAGTTAAACTGGCATATGGCTAAACAATAGCCACTAGTGTTAAATAAAATATTAACTTGCACCTCTCATTAAGGCTTTCTAAATCATTCTGTGAGGTATGAGCCCATTGCTCCTCTAGCAGCCCAGCTGTGATGCTTGACAGGCTCAAGCTCCAGCAGGCGTCTTTCCCCCTGTAGCATCCACAAAGGCCAGTATGGCATCATTAATGGTGCTTGTTGGCTTAAAATCGACCTGTTGCTCAGCAGGAGGCTTTCTGTGAAATGGCCTCTATAGAGTACACAGAAGAGGCCCAGTGACTTGTTTATATCTGTGTGCAGGTGACGGAGCTTAAACATATTTTACAGCTCTTGTTATCAGAATTTTTATTTGTAGAGTAAAAAAATTTAAAAAATGTGCAAGTTGTGTTTTAGTTTTGCTTCAAGATAATAAAACTGGTGAGTTTACCAGAGGAATACTATCATCGCACAGGAAAAGGCAACAAACAAAACAGCAACATCAAACAAGTAAATAATAAATGTGCATATACTCTGTAAAAGGCAGCAAAATGATGAGGGGAGTCTTCAGAACACAGGTTTATATCGAAGGTGGGAATTATACAAGGACACAGGTTTGGTTCTGACATTAGTAGGGACATAAAAGTGTCCCCCAGAGGTCTCTGGTGGACAACGGTTTTGGTGCACTTATAATAGATGTTTATGTTTTGCAGTAGTTTTTTCACACTCTTGATGATAATGCAGAGTAATACTCACTTATATCCTCCACTTGACAACAGAGAATAAGACATTTTTATTTACAAAATGAGCATGGCAACTCAAAAGAGTGTTTTATTTCTTTGTGCTTGAAGCAAGAACAAGCCTTCCATGCATCTTACTGGGTGGATCATCATATTTTAGATTTAAAGAAGCAGAGGACGTAATCTTACTTGCAGCAATGGACAATGTCAGAGAGGTGTTAAATCAATCAGCAGCTTGTAAACTGGGCCAAGATCTTGGTAGTGAGCATGTTCAGGTGCTGTATCATGCTGAGGTCCACTGGCTTTTGGGGGGAAAAGCACAGCCTGTCTTGCCCAGACCTCTTGCAGATCTATTCAGTAACTTAGCTTTCTCACATTGCTTACCTCACTGATGTGTTTAAACAATTAAACATGTTAACCGTGTCTATGCAGGGAAGAGTGCACAATATTTTTTTTTAACAATATGACAAAATAGATGCTTTAAACCTCATTGGCCTCTTTGTGATGAGTTCTGTGCAGTCTAGAAGATGTTTGCATGACGTGACAATCCTAAGATGAAGCATACCAAGACTCAGCTAAAAGACTCTACCAAGTCTCATCTGTCTCATCACTGTGGGACAAACTCTGGGAGCCAGCAGCCAAAATCATGAAGGTCCAGGTAGTTTCCATGGAGATAACGGATGTTTTATAGTGAAGGATTCACTCTTCCACTACAAAGACTATCTCAGGCTTCACTTCTTTCTGGATCCTCATGTTGTTTCTAAGGTGAATGTGAGGGCTATCCCTATACTTTACTAACTCCTAGGACAACTTTAGTCATTTTTAGGAGTACTTTATTAAATACTTGGACTACTTTGTTACATGTGGTGAGGTTAATGACTACTTTGCAAAGAAACAGAGGGATAAAATAATCAGACCATCGACCTCTCTGTTAAGTTGAAGCAGCTGCCTGGATAAATGGTTTTAAACGCAGAAATGTAACTGGAGAGCAGTCACATGACACTACTAATATTAACGATCAATCCTGATGATGATCAGTCGTCATATTTCTCAAACCGTTTGTTATATGATAAAGGACTTCCATCAGTATCTAATAAATGTAAATTAAATTCAATTAAATAAATTCCTTTATCCATCCAGCCTTTACAGAAGAATGATTTTCTATTTACCAAAATACACCCGGTGTTAAAAATTGAAGACGTGTGGGAGGAAAAGTTGTGTTTACGGGTCGTTTTCTAGTACTGGAGAATCTGATAATTTAAACAAAATTGCATTTTAGCAAGAATTCAAACCACAGTTCGTTTGGTTTCTTTCTTCCATGCTGGGTGTCGTGTTTTCCGGTTGTTAATATGGTTCTTCTTCTTCGTTTTTGTTAGATCACGTTTGGTCATGCGAGATTTCTGGTTTGGAGGACTAGATTCTGGATCGGTTGCGGAACAGCATCGTTATGTGTGTGTTGTTCTGTGCTGAGATAATCGGAGCTACCACACACAGTACAGTTAACACTGTTAAATGCCTAATTTTTTATCTACATGTGTGAGATCGCGAACAGATAAAAAAACATCTCTTCAGATTAAAAAAAAAATCAGCATATGTGTACCAGGCTTAACAGACATAACTTCTATGGTGTAGTTTTCAGAAAAAGAAAGAATTCAACCTGCCAGATGTTCCAGTGTAGCGTCAGCAGACAGAAATATTCTGATGCAGATTATACAATAACGAAAAATGTATGGGAACGAGCGTGAGCAGAACAACCGGAATTCATTTAAGGTGGAATGAACATATACATGATCGAGGACTTATTCAGTTCACATTTAAAAGCAGAAAAAACCAGCCAGTGTGTACAGTTGATTGAGGCTGCCTGTGAGTGAAGGTACTAAATATTACTGTACTGTACTGTAAGATACTGTACATTATACGTTAAACATTATATTATTTTGTGCTCCTTCACCCTTTGAACGAACCACTCAACAGGCACTTTCAACCTTGTAATAGACTGTGTCTCCTTGGCCTCTGACCCAAACAGATGTCTCTCTTGCGTGGGAAGGCTGGTATATAGACCTTGCAGGGGACACAGGGGACACAAGGAAACCCTTGTCCACCACGATGGCTGGCGTTGATTTGAGGACGGGACAATGCCAGACTGCCTCAGGGTCTCTTTGCCCCTGATGTAGCCTTCATACAGAGATGACATGAAGGTTATTGTACCATGAGGGGCCATTGCAGTCCGTCCTTTGAACGTGCAGTATGATTTATAAGTACAGAACAGCTCAGTGCAGTCCAGCACCACCAGAGTAGTTCACTGTCTCCTCAGAGAGTACTGTAAACAGAAAGTTAGTGCAAGTATTGATGATGTGGCTCACAGTTGACTGGTGGATTTTGAATTAGTGGGCCAAATCTTTCGGCAGCAGACCCAAAGACAAATATGTCATGAACAGGAAAAATTCATCAACGAGTTGAAGGGCCTATAAAAAACGAAAATACAGAACAATATTTACTATTGTTATTACACAAAACCTAACTGACATTTTTAATTAAAACCTAATTTTTTACGGCTTAAACAACTGTTATAACTCATAAAAACCACAATATGTTGTATTAAAACCAAAACAATTGAGAACATCTTCACATAAAAAGCTGGACATCTGGGACACACTGTCCATCAGTTGTGACCATGTTGGCGCCGGAAGTCTTCAATGCAGTCCCTCATTCCCAATGTTTATATTATTCCTGGAATTGTAAAATGAATTAACTTAATTAAAGTTGTTTAAATTCAAATGAGTAATCTCAGTTACGCTCTGTTTGTGTTATGAATAACAAAAGTAAATGACATGTACTGCATTTCCTTCTGCTAACTTTCTATACTATAATTGGAGCTGTGGGCATTTGGCTGTCTGAGGAGACAGTAAAGGACGTTTTTTCAGAACTAATCTGATACTCAAACTATCATCCTTTAGACTCTCAAGTTTAGTGTGAGGTGTTCTCTACCTGCCAATCCCACGGCACACGCTGACAGGTATGGCCCATCACGCCACAACAGCCTTTCTGATTATTTATTGCATAATGATAGACTCAGTTGTCATTTTTATTATTATGACCATCCGTAAAACATTTTGAGACTGTCATAATTGCCTGTCCAGAATGAATACTTTCATATAAATCTAACAGTGCTGATATTTTAGCTTGCCTCGTGTAAAACCTTATGTCATCATCCGAGGCAGCAAACTGCTCCAGCCCAAACTGTTTCATTCATTTGTTTACGTAGACTCGTTTTTGAACGGAGATGTTCAGTATGGTCCACTGTGAGAACAAATAGTCATGGATTCATCAGGATGTTATTGTATAAAACAGGGGTAATGTGTTCTGTGAGATAATATTGTGCTGAAATTTCAGATCAGCTATAGTGATTGAGGAACACCTTAAAAATCTTTTTGCCATCACCCCTGGCTCCATCACTAGGAGCATCTGAAATGTCAAATTTTATTTTCCATCACAATCTTCTGCATCTCTGTTACTTAAATCTATAAATATGACCACAACGGACCCTCGACTCTTCACCTTCTCCCACTCATCTTTAGCTGTGGATATGAATGAAAGAAGAAGAAGAAGAAAAAAAAACAAACAAACAAACAAGGAATACATTGTTTTCATGGTCATCCTGTTCTTGTCACATCTTCAACAGCAAAGCTAAGTAATGTGCTGTTAAACTGATCCATACAGAGGGATCATAGACCTCCCCCGGTCACCACGGGCCTGAATCAAGACGCAGAAACAAAGAGGAGGAAGAGGAGGAGCAGGGCCTCTAAAGATAATTACTGATTAAGATAGCAGTCACTGATAAGGAGATTAGAAAACAAAGCAGACACAATGTCCAGGGTGGAGGGTCACAGAAAAAAATGAGCAATGAAAGAGGAAGAGAGATTTTCAGTTTCTGATTGTTAGAACTGGTTTCTCTGTTTCCATGATGTCCGCCATGTGTAGACGCAGTTAATGCTCTGTTGGTCAACGAGGATGAAGAATATTTATTTACTTCATGGTAGAAAACTTCATCTAAGATGACTGGACTGTCCTTTGAACTCATGTTGTGATTTATGGAGGGAATATTTATTTCCATGCTGAGTGAAAGGAAGCATGGTTCCATCCTCAGCCTTTTTTTCTTTTTGCTGCTCATCACCTCCTAAGCAGGGAAGCCAAGACAGCATACAGGTCTGAAGACCAAGGAAGTTATTGTGGATTTCCGAAAAACGGGCACAACTACTCTCCACTCTCTATAAGTGGTGAGGGGGTAGAGAGTGACAAGCTTTATATTCTTGGTAGTAACTGTAACCCAGGACTTATTCTGGGACATTAACATGGCCTCAGTGGTTGGAAAGGCCCAGCAATGTCTCTACTATCTGAGGAAGCTGAGAAGTGTCAAAATACAAAACAGCTGATGATATTGTTTTAAAACTGTGCCATTGCAAGTGTTCTGACATACAATTTTTTAGTGTGGTTCTCCAGCTGTACTAAGCACTCCAGCAGGTGGTAAAAACTGCAGGGAAAATTATAGGCACCATAAGCAACTGGTCTTTGCATTGTTGTACTATTCCATATGAATAGTATTTACTATTCCTACGCCACGTGTCTGTGAAACGTTTGGACATGCCCTCGGGAAACTGAAGTATGGCTGTTGAATCTGAATTCAATAATTTCAATAATTATTTATACGAGATGGGAACCAACGTTACTCTTCAGTGCACTCTGGGATGTAAACAATACACTGGAACCATTTTCTGAGACCACAGAGAATAACCTAACGATCAATGTACCCTACTAGAGCAGATAGATAACTATTTAAATAATCATAATGTTAAAAGTTCAAAATAAACTAAATGTGCAGTAAAGGAACAAATGTCTTCCTGAGGCAAGGAGACGCTATTTGGAAAAGATTGCAAAGATCGATCAGACATAATGACTTATATGAAATGTCATTTATAGTGAAACTCTGATCCCCTACCTCCTCTGACTTTTCCAAATATTTTTGTGAATCTCATTAAGACAAATTCTTGCAATAAATACATCAGACCAGACACTTTATTCAATTTCAGTACCCACTAATGATCTATTTGTAAGTCTACTGAAGGAAAGAGATTATGGCACTTATGATTGCAGGGAGGTAATACTGACACTCGAGCACACCAGCCACACAAACTGTTAGCATACAGTGCATACTAAAGGGACAAACATCTGCCTGGACAAACAGTGCCATATGCACCACACCGTGTTGATGCAATGTGGGAACGAGGAGGTTGGAGTAAGGAAATCCCACTCAACCGCATTCTACCCCCCATTTTGCATCATTGCCCTGATGATGATTACTGTAAATTTACTAGCACCGTGGTCTGGAGACATCAAAATGTGCATTGCTAATAGGCCTGGGATTTCCTGGTACCCTACCAATTACAGGTTGAGGAAGATGGTAAACATTGGAGTGGTGCACTGCATTAGGGTGGGATGTACGCTGCCATACCATGGGCCAGCTGCCACCATGTCAGATGTATTCCTCAAAGATAGAGCTGAGCCTGCAGGATACAAATCTTGAGCTACAGGTGTTTCAGGCACAAAAGTGATATCCTGTAAGGGCACCCTGATGGGCTGTGGTTGAGGTACGGTGCCTGGCCCCACCTGAGCTGGAGGAATAGCAGGCAGATTCAACATGACATGTTATATACATGGCTGCCCTTGATATTTTTATTATTTTTATTTAATCTTATTCTTTATCTAATTATTTAATCTAATTCTTTAGTCTTTATATGTCAGTGCCGAACCTGACAGGGAGATAGAGGAAGAGTGAAGAAAAAAGGGAGAAAAGGACAAGATTAAAATGTAGAAATAACAGTTGTCTATGCTGCCTAAAACACACCACAAAAAAAAAAACAAAAACAAAACAAAAAAAAAACCAAAACAATATAAACTACCACAGTACTACATGATACATAAAAAAATAGAATAATGGTAATATGAAAAAGTACAGTAGTCATCAAACGTACCTGCAGAGAAACGTACCAACACGCAAACATCAGCAACATCTAGTCAGAAGCAGATGGAGAGACGAGCACGTTTGTGAGCATGCACGTGGGAACATGCATGTGTGGCCATGCAATGAGGAAATGTGTGCTCGCAAGGGGGCCGTGATCATGCTGCACCCCTAAGCATCAGCGGGGGACGGGGGGAGCCAGAGACCCCAAAGGCCCAGCAGGTCCACAGAGCATCAAGCCCAGGACAGTTAAAGCAGACAGAGCAGTGGCCTACTCAAACTAGAGCAGAGAGGCCCCCAGACCGGAGCCCCCCGGCGCGATGGGGCAGGGGCACCGGGCAGCACAGGGTGATGGTGAGCAGGCCCAGTGGGCGCCGGGCACCGCGGCGTGGGCCGCACAGAGGGCAAGCACCCCACAGGCCCAAGGGCCGCCCATTCCCCCCAGCAGAACCCCACCCGGGAACCCGACGGGGCCTGACCGCCCCAGGCAAAACCACCACTGGCCATGCCAGCCCAACACCAAGGATAGGCACCCCTAAAAAAAACTATTTTCCCGCCCCGAGCACGTCCCAGGACACGAGGGCATAGAAAGACCTTGGGTTGGGTGGGGATGATTTCAAACAGGGAATTTGCAAGTTTTTTCCATGTATATGTTGGTTTTCTCCAGGTTTTGCGGCTTCCTTCCAAAGACCATTATATATTAATTCTTTTTACTTACCTACAGCCCCTCCTGCAGGTGGTGAGTCCACAGGACAGGGGGCCCATTTCACCTTTTTGGGCTGAGCCTGACCAGGCCCCATAGGTAAAGGCCCAGCCACCAGGTGCTAGCCTCCGTGCCCCACCTCCAGGCCTGGCTCCAGAGGGGGGCCCCAGTGACCCACGTCCATGCAAGGGAAACCTGGATCCATTATTTTTAATCATAATAGGGATCTGTTAAGCCGCGCTTTGTCTGGTTCCTCCCCTAGACACCTGTTTGCCATGGGTGACCCTATCAGGAAGCCTCGACAACATAGCTTCTAGGATCATCAGGATGCCCAAACTCCTCCACCACAGTAAGATGACAGTTTTTTACTTTTGGTACGTGTTATGTTTACCTGTGGCTAATATTATGCCTTTGGATCAAGCGGTTACATGGTACTTATGTTCAATGTTCCATTTATGCATTTTTATAGTGACTGAATGCTCTTTATTTCTTTTCCTGTATTTCAGGTTTACAAATGAAAGTAAGGAATATGTTTCGTCCATAAAAGCTCTGAAGAAGACAGACAGACAGACAGACAGATAGATAGATAGATAGATATCACGAGTCTCTCCAAGCATATATATATATATATATATATATATATATACACACGTTTTTGTTGTATGCGTTTTCCACAAGCCTGCAGGTCTTTTGTTCCTTTGTTGATCCTACATTGTTAATGTCTGCCATGACAGGAAGAAACACAATGCAAGACAGGTCCTGAGGAAAGGCTGGATTAGAATACACACACACAACAAACACACTCCCCCTCTCAGACATAAACATCTATCTGCAATCACAAACCTGCAGCACACATCTTCATTTCAGATACATTTAGATAGATTTAGATGCATACATTAGATGGACATTTAAACTCAGACAAACAAACAGAAAAAAGGTGTTCTGTGTGACTTTGTCAACAGCCTGGCAGCTGCAGGTGGTTCAGACATGTAAAAAGAGAATTACAATAAAATAAAGGCATGGAGTATTTTCACCTTGAATGAAGTGACAAGTGGCCTTATCTTGGCTAAGCTGATAAATGTCTGGGATTTCATGGGGGAGTGTGTGGTGTGTGTGTGCGCCCTAACCCGTACCAGTGAAGATTAGTCTATGTAATTTTTAGCACCGGCTTATCCGTTGGGTACCACAACATATTTTTGCGTATTTTGCAGGCTGCCTTTGCATATTTGTAATGATTTGTCTTTTTCTGCTCATACAGATGGAATCATGAAATGTAATGAGGCAGCTACAGAGGACTTCATGAGGATCTATACTTCAGAGCATCTGAAGCGTGTACCACAAAGATGTGGAGGGTGCACAGCCATTACTCAGAACTAATAATCCACTGGGGAGAATCCTCTCTTGTCTTTTTTCCAGTATAGTTGGTTTGAGTTTATCTCAAAACACTTTCAGTTTAGTACTTAATTTTTATTGTATATTTGTGCTTGAACAGACTCAAGCAATGCAGGCTGTGTAATTTTATCTTTTTATTTGTTTTACCACCAGTTAAAGTTACCCGTTGAGCTGTTGAGTGAGCTCTGATTTATACATAAACCTCTGTGTATTAGTCCCATGTGTTTCCAGAGGGTGCAAGACCAGTTTCCTTTAGCAGTTCATTTGGCTCAGCAGCAGGTTTGAACTGGAAATGCATTATACATTTGAATGTGTTTCCAGTTATCTGCTGCTGAGACGATTGAATGAAGTTGCAATTGAGGGGCATTGTGCTGGGAGCGAGGCCACATTGGCAGCCCCGCCCACCATGCACTATATGGCACGCCCCCCAGAAGTTGTGTTTCTTGTATTCTGATGTCTAAGTGTAATTAAAACTGAGAGGCGAGTCGCCCAGGGCTCTTGTGGCCCTGGGCCCTTCATTCTGGCTGCTCTGGGTGCCTGGCAGGATCAGTGGTTGCCAATCTTGGCCCGCTGGGATCTGTGCCCCATGACCACAGGGTGCTCTAGCCGGGGCTCTCTTCTGCCTCTGGATGGGACCGGGGTCGTGTTCAGGGTGTGGTAGCTTCGATTTGTGCTTCGTGATTGCTGCTGATGACCCAGGTCTCTGGGCTGCCCTGGTCTGCCTCTAGCCTCCGTAGAGGCGTGGTCGCATTTGCACGATCTCACTCACCCCTCTTCATCACAGATCACTCCTCATTCCTCATGCTCTTCATGCTGACACAGTCACTGAGTTGTACAGTGGGTTTATACACTAAGAGATATTTTTGTTTTTTCTCTCTGAGTGTGTATCTGGTACTTCAGTTGTTGTTGTGATACATTTGTGATATGTCTTTTTTAATTTTGTTATAATTTAGGAAATCTTGATTACTGTCAGCTCTGTTTTTCTGTAAAAGCCGTGAGAAATTTTCTGTTGTGTTTGTGTACAAGTGTAACAGTTGTCTGGTGTTAGGTTGGATTGTAGGGTCATTGCCTTCTACAGTATCTGTTGTGTTTTTGTCTCCTCTTTCTTCTTTCTTCTTTCTCTTTTTCTTCTTTTTGTTGTCTTCTATCTTATTCTGTCCCCTCAGCTCAGGTCCAGCAAGATTACATAGATTCCATAAATCAAAGTAAATAAATAAGAGTAAATAAATAAATGAATTAATCAGATTATCAAGAGGAGCCTTATATGCATAAACTTCCCCTTGGCAGAGCAAATTTGTTCGACACAACACAGCAACCAGACTATCATTTAGCTTGCTATGATGCTAGACGGGATAGGTGAAAAAAAGTAAAAAAAAAAAAAAAGAAAATTAACTGCAATCATTTCCCATCCTCTGAAATGGGACTATACAGTTACAGCATAAAAACTACATCCACGGCAATCACATTTGGACTACAATTAACCCTTCCACAAACATGCTATGGACGTCAATACTTAACGTTCTGTAGACATGGGAAAAGACTTCAGAAAAAAGAAGTCTGGCATCACAGTCTGCACCTTAAGGGACCAAAGTTGGATGTCCAAAAAAACGTTGTTTGGACGTCACCTTGCGCAATGAGAAGGGGATGCAGCTCTTCCAAGAAAGCCTGAATAGCACTACTTTAAATTACAGTAGTTGATGAGCCACGGGGGACTTCAGCCTTACAAAAATCTTCATAGCTGTGGGAGTTTTAGAGTTGATGAATAATCACCACACTGTGGGATTGATTCACCATTTTAGGAGAATCCGCGTAATATTTATGTCTACAAAGTTATCATGGTAAGGACCTTTCTTTTCAGCATGTTTCAGACATGTTTTTAACAGTTTACTAGTGAGAAACCTGAAAGTGTCGATTGAAACAGTAGCCGGGTTCCCCCACAATGGCTGGCAAAGCCCCGGTGACATCGTGCACATGCTCTTTACTCCCGTTTCTATGTGTTCAGGAATCCTGCCTGGTTGGAGTTGCATAGACCACTACCAATCTTCTGGTCATCAAGAAGCTCCTTCTGTCCTCCTGGAAACTCACCAGATCACCAGCCCTTTTTACTGGTTTCAATGTTCTGGTCTGTTATTATGACACCCGGACAATGACGAGGTCAAAGAAAGAGGAAGAGAGACTGGAAAGAACTAGTTGGGAATAGTATGGTTGAATGAAGAGACAAGATTGGAGAATAAATGAGGAAAAGAGGCAGTCAATGAGGGAGAGAGAAAAAGTGTCCTTTTTTCAATCAGTTAAGGAGAAAAGCTGAAACACTGTCTGTCCCTTGAAGGTTACAATCCAATAAGCGCTAATGACTCTTTATTTGAATCCTAAGGGGGCTGGGAGATGGGGAAGAGCTGGATACTGAATAAGAGAGAGCTGGTGAAAGGAGGCCAACCCCCCATGGGTCAATGTTATTTACCCTATCCTTTCTCTCTGTTCACTTCCCTTTTCACACTTCTACTGTTTTCCTTTCTCAGTCAAATACAATCTTCTCCTCTCTGTGCTAATCCACCTAAAATTGGCTGAGAAGATTCTCATTAGCATCCTGTGTCTGGTACACCGGAGGCTGGTGATGGTAGCACTGCTGAAAAACCAGTAAAAGTGAGAGATTCTTAGCCTTTTCTTCCAGGGCTGGTGTGTTGAGCACCTCATCATTTAAGTACAGAGGTGGAGAGTTGAAATAGATCATCTGCTGATTGGGGAGGTCGCGAGAGAGGAGGAACTGCACCAGTATAACCAGTGATACTGAGTTCCCTCAGCTGATGTGTGTGACATATGGAGTAGGAACAGGTTAACACCATGTCTTTGTTTTACTAAGCTCAGCTGTCAGTGTTTATTACACAGAGTCACCAGAGGTCCAGCCGCTTACGGGTGAGCCATTTGTTGATATGTAAATATACAGAAGCACTCAGAGAGCAGAGACCTCCGCCAAGCCATTATTTCTATTATTTTATATGTTTTGTTTCATCAATGATTGTTGGCACTAATTTACGTTAGAATCTCTAATGACAAATTATCCCTAGGTTTCTTGGAAAAATATTTTTTTTAAATATTTTTTAAAAATGAACTACAGTTTAAAGTTCCCATCATGCTCTGCTTCAGGTTTGAACAGCAGTAACTCAGATGTTGCTGGTCTACAGAATGAGTTATCATTGTGTTCTGTCTGTGCTGTGTGTTGTTATACTGATATACTTTAACTCGCTAGCAATGAATTAAACATTTATCAAAGCTCCAGTAGCGTTGTAGTTTACCTTAAAGAGGAAAGATGATAATGCAGCAGCTGGCTTTCACTACCTACTAACCTAGAAAAGAAACTCCCTCCATTTCTTGAAGGCCAACATAAATACACTGAGGAGCTGGAAGTCACATTGTTGGAGTAAATAAGTAATAGAAGGAATGACTGAGCTGCTAATGGAGGCCGGTCAGGTTAGGCTGTCTGTGTTTTTATAAGGGCACTAATGTGGGAAATAAAATATAAATATAAATGTGAATGAAAACATGGATGACGTTCAGTCTGATCAGCATCCGAAAAATACATTGACAATGAATATATACAGATTTATTATTATTATTTATTATCGCAATTCTGAGTAACAGCGTGTCTGAGTTACTGTTGTTTAAACCTGAAGCCGAGCATGATGGGAACTTAAACTGTGGTCCATGAGATAAGATGATTACCCACGTGAATGAACTCCTGTCAGCTTGTGTTCCCTTTCTGCTCTCAACTATGTGATACCTCTGTGTTTGTGTTTACACTCCAGCTTATCCAGCTTAGCCTCTTTTCTCTCACTTCCTCTGGATTTAAAAAAGAAAAAGTGACTCTCAGACACTGCTGACAGCACCTGGAGCAGAATTATGAAGGCACTCACTTAAACAGAGCTGAAATCAAAGCATTTTTAATAAAATTAACTCTTTATAATCATTGACGAGCCATGGATCAAAACCCTCAAGTTCTTTTTCACATTTTAAAATAATCTTTAAATAATTGTTTTCTGCATTAAAAAAAAACACATATGCAGAGTTTAAAAAAATGTAAGGCCTTTAATCTTCTTACCTGAATTACTTACCACTACATTTATTATAAATAGCTTTATTCTAAGATGGAAGATGGCATTTCAAATTTTCTAGTATTGCTGCTGGAAGTTTTTGACTTTACCTCTTTAAAAGTAGTTTTTCCTGTGTTTTCTAGAAGCTGCATGTAAAATTTCAGCCTGTTCTGCAGGTTATTCCATCATTTTCTTTAGATTTGTGGGCCTTTTTCATAAGTCTCTTTATGTAACTTTGCATTTATTAACTGCTGTGTCAAAGTGGGACCTTTTTTTAAGTAAAGCTTTTAATAAAGTTTAATTCTTAATCAATATTATGGTTTTATATTATTTGGTAACATACCTGACATCCCTGAAGCCAGAACCTAAAGACAGGTGTGCAGGAAAGTTGTCAGTCGCGTTATCAGTTTTGAAATGAATCAGGAGAAAAATTACTTTTGTGTCAAAAGATCAAATTGCGATTACATAAATTAATTAATTAATTTCCATCTTTGTCTGCTTCTCCATCTCACTGTGGGTTCAGTTTACTTCACCGGCACCTCTGCCTCATCTTGTTTGAGATAACCAAGCACGTCTTTTTAGATTTTAAGCAAGTATTTTATGTGTAAATTAAAGTTTGAATTAAAACAACATTAAGAAGAAGATATTTAAATGTAAAAAATTTGGCAATGTTACCTTACCTTATCTGTGGTGAATCATTCCTACTCAGTTTTTATATAATCCACCCTCTGTTCCTAAAACTATAAACCAGTTAAATCTGTAGGATTATTTATCTCATTTATCCCACTGTTTGACTTTCAATGTTCTTCATGGTCCATGACTGCAAAATGAAGGATAGATCACAAATAAAACAGCAGCATTCATTTTATATATGACTGAACTACTGAGCCTTTTTTAAACTCAAGATTTTCCAACTACATTCAAACTGTAGTAAATACTGAAAATCAGTCACTGAAGTGGCATAAAGGTTACTTGAACATCTTTACATGTCAGGGTGTCTCGATCTTTTAATACGTGTAACATGTAAAAGAAATTAGACAAAAACTCAACATTTAAAATCATAATCTTCAACAGGTAACACTTCTAAAGTCCACCCTCCGGCCTTATGGAGATCTGTTAGGCTGCAGTAGATCCACTCAAGGGATCCTTTTCAACCCGAAAAATATAGACACATCTGCAAGAGCTTTTAATTTGATCCTGGTGGTTATAACTAGGTATAGCTACTGGCTCAGCCCCGTTTAAGGTTAAAACCACCTCATCCTCCGTGAAATGAGCCATGAGCTCCTGTTTTTAATGCAGTCCTGTAACTGGTACTGAAGATTTAACACAGATAAAGTAGTAAACCTCCCAGTTCCAGGCAGAACCACACACTTTTCCTTCAGGGCTTTTCTCTGATGGAGCATCCTGGGGGAGGCTGACCCCCTTGGGCCAGGTGGGTGTTTAGTGTTAATACGGTGCTATGACTAAACACTGCTGGGATTGTTGTTTTCAGTCAAGCAGTGAGATAACAGACAGGTGTCAGTTTACTGGGCCGCTCCACTGCGAGCTAAGCAGGTTTTCTGTTCAGCCAGCAAAGAAAGGATTTACATCAAAATCAGCAGATGAGAAGGCTGACTAGTTCTAGTAGTACCAAATCCTTTCACTAGTTCTGGCTGAGACTGGTATATTTGGTAAATAGTTGGTATTTGGTATTTGGTAAACTCACTGTTCTGCAGTAATCTCAGTAAGCTGTAGCTTAAAGGAGAATTTAGGTTTATTTCAGCCTGAGTCTTTCTGGATTGAACTTTGGCCGCTTGTTAATTTTAATAGAAAAAAGTGCTTAACAAACCATTTCTTAATCTAATAAGATGATTTGCACAGTAAAAAATATGAAATCTGAGTAGAAGTTAATGAAGGATGTATGTCTGTGTACATGAGTTTCTTTTCGTTTTGTTGCTGAACATATTAAAACAGGGTATACGCCAGGGCAGAACGCATGTAGTCCGCGTTTAAATCGATTAACACATTATTTGTTTATTAGTGTGTGCATGTCAACAACACCTAGCTTTGAAATCCATTGTGAAAGAGTTGATCACTGTTTAGTCCGTGTTGGTTGTATTTACTAGCCCAGCGTCAGGGATCCAGATTACAACAGTAAACTTTTTTTTCAGGTTTAGGTTTGAAAAGACAGAACCGATTAATTTTACTGCAGCTCAGTCTCAGTTTTGCTCTGTGAAGCTGTTGCTAATAAATTTACTCAGAGTTGTGTTTATTAGAAAAACTCAAACACAACCTGCAGGATCCATGGAAACTCATCTTCATATTGTAGACTAGCCCCGGGACAGAATGGTGGCCTTCAGACCACTGAGGATAAAATCTGAAAAGAGTCCAATGAGCTTATTTCACAATATGTTTAACAAAACAGTTAAAAAACAAAAAACAAAAAAAACATAAAAAAGTGAAAATGAATGCGGGTAGTGTGGAACACCTGGCAGTATTAGTTGTCTGTTAGTGTCTGTCTAAATATATGAAGTCTGTCCTTGAGTTCTATGAAAAAGTCTGAAGTCACCGCAGGAATTAATTCTCTAGACTAAAACGATCAGATTAAGTCTCCATCTAAACTCATTTCACAGAATATAACATATCCGAAAGACTGAGAAATGACTTTTAAAAAGCTGAAAGACAACATACTTCTCACTCTCTCACAGCAATGTGACAGTAAGGTGGGACTGGGAGAACTGGTAAAGGCTGCCCTCTACTGGACACATGTCCATCATCCATTGGCTCAAGTCATAAAGATTTTGCGGCTGTAAATGAATGTTTGCAAATAATTTAAGAGTTTGTATTTGTAAATCAAGATTTGTCATCCTGTAAAAAAAATGCCTGAGAAATTGAAGTTTGTGAATGTGTAGAAAAGGATCTGCATGGTAGTAAAAACATTTGTATTTGTAAAGAAAAATAGAAGTGCTTTTGCAAACTTCTGTTAGTGAATGTAAAGCACAAACTTGCATACAAGACTGAAGCTGCAGATGTGAATGTTTGTCTTTGTTTTGTTATCCTTACATCTGCTTTGCTGCTGCAGGATTCTGGATCTACATCTGATGACCGGGATGAAATCTCTCCACACAACAAGATACTGTAAGACCAAATAACAACTCAGAAAGTAAAAGGCGACATGGAAAGCAAACGGCTGGGCCTCATATTCTGACTGTTGGTCACTTTAGTGTGAAAGACGTTAGAAACGTGTGTGGAAAACATACTAAAGTACTGTGCTTTCCCAAAGACATGGTATCAGATGTGAGAGAGAAAATTATGCAAATTGTAGCTGCACACCAAACTGTGGAAAACCTCATACTGCGTGTGGGGTGAAATGATGTTGTGAAACAACAATCGGAGGTGCTGAAACGGGACTTTACTGAGCTGCTAGATACGATTAACTGTCTGATACCTGGATATTCATCAGTGGCCTCTCCCCCCGATCAGAGGAAGAGTGGAGAGACTCAGCAGGCTGTTTAGTCTAAATACATGGCTGCATGTACACATAAAGTTAATTTCATAAACAATTTCAACTTCTTCTGGGACTGCAGCCACTTTTTTTTAGGACAGATGGTTTTTGGTTTAATAGGTCAGGAGTGAGGCTGATCACTTCCAACTTGTTTTAGTTTCTGAACAGACACTCTGTTCCCTCCGAATAGGATAACAGAGAAGACAGACCAAAACAGCACTATAAAACAGAACCTGGTAGAAACCTTGAGATAAAGCCCCTTCCTGAAGACAGTCTCAAACATGAGATACAGGAAACCCCAAAAGCTTCCAGTGAGGACCCACCCCCTTCTTCTCATAATAATCCATCCAGACCACCCTCCCTCTTCAGCCTCCCTCTCCACATCCTCCCCACTCTTCCTGGACTTCCCTACCTGATGAAGAAGCTGGTCACTATTACAACCAAACTGACCCCATGCCCTAGTCCCATCTTTTCTCCCTCGAAACATCCCAGCTCCGGGATACATTGGTGAAAATACCACTGAAATGTTTATACAGGGTGTGCAGAATTATTAGGCAAGTTGTATTTTTGAGGATTCATTTTATTATTGAATAACAACTATGTTCGCAATGAACACAAAAGACTCATAAATATCAAAGCTGAATATTTGTGGAAGTTGGAGTGGGGCTT
>JBAFTB010000014.1:30465260-30481461 GCA_037177355.1 Melanotaenia trifasciata | reverse complement strand
ATTTTGCTTTGTGTCTGACCTCGTGGGTCCAGTGTTGAGCCTTAACAGCTATTTGCTTTTTCTTGGGCTTTTGTATACTTATTGTAATTGTTGTTTGGAGGTTGGGCCAGTTAGATCAGTTAACTTTCTACAGTAGTTCTTTGGTTTTGTTATACTCTTATGATGCTTATAGTGCTATTCCGGTTGTGTTTTGTTTGTTTTGCAGCCAGTGCAGTCAGTTCAGTTTTTGTTTGTGTTGGTTTGATTGTTAATTAGTTAGACTGGCTGTTTTCCATGTATTAAGTCCAGTGTGTTTTATTTGGTTCTTTGATTTCAGCTGCACCACCCGTCCATCTCTCCTGTGTATTTTGTTTCTTTGTGTCCATCTGTCCCATGTGTGGCAGGAAAGGTTTCCACCTTGTTCTCTCTTCTCCATCAATTACACAGGCCAGGTGTAATCAGAGTTGACTGCAGGGGGGAGAGTGAATGAGTGAAACATCTGACCGGCATTGACCAGTCAGTGTGCATTTCCTCTTCCGGGGCAGGCTCTGTGATAGCTCCAGGCGGGCCAGCCGCAGGAGCCATTTGGTGACCGATTTAAGTTGAAGAACCCGTCGGGTCCCATCGAGTTCGGGCAAAGATCTTGAGCTCATGTAGCTGCCCCCTCCCTCGAGCAGCTTCACAGTAGCAATGAATGTGATCTGCTGCAGACTGTGGAACTGCAGGTTCAGAAACAGGCTGCTAAGCGAGACATAAAGACTTTGGTAGTGGATCAGGTGGACTCTGGTGTGATTTGTGTGCCTAGTTTTTCTGCAGTGCATAGGGCACTCTGACAGCGGGCGGCCCTAAAGATGAGGCACCGCCTCTCACTCCTGTTGCAGCTGCAGGGGTGGATGTTGGGGAATGTGAATGGGGCAAGACACTGATTACTTTTTCTTGTTACAATCCACTCTGTTCCACCAGTACTGGAGCCCGTGATGGGGCTTAGTTGTAGATGTCAAGATTGATGCTCGGGAAAGATCAGGCTGAGGTGGAGATCAGAGAGTTGAAGACTGAAAGCTGTAAAGCTGTGACAGGTTGAGCTAGATGCTCAGGCACCACCCACGTCTACAGGTGGCCCTGCAGCTTCTTCCTCTGTCTGCTACCGCCTACGGTGTGAACAACTGCATTTTCTTGGTGCCTACCTTTCACATATCAGAAGTGTATTCATATTTTGCAGCATTTGAATGTATTACTTGTGCTTTGCAATGGCCTCAGGAGATTTGGCCTTTTTTTTTTTTGGTTGGAACTAGTGTTATTGGAGGAGTTTAAAAAGTGTGTACCTGAATGTGTTGTGCTGTATTTGAACAAACAGCAGGTGACACCCCTCACATTAGCTGCTTTTCTTTCAGATGAATATGCTCATGCACAAATCATCCTTTCCGCTTGGTTCTGGAAAGCACCACTCTAACCCAGGATCAGTCACAACCTGTCAAAACCTCCACTGTGAAGGAGAAATGAGAATGTTTTCATGGTAATAAAACTGGACACGTCATTGCAGACTGTTTTGCCTTGAAACACAAAAATCAGTCAAATCCACAGCCTAAGAGTGTTTGTGTGATGCAAGCAAAGCCTGCTGCAAAGACCTTGGTTCTAGTAAAGTGCTTGATCCATGTTTTGATCTATTCATTTTTGATGGCTTTCTTTCTCTGACTTGTGAACCTGCTGCCGGTTTGCACATTAAGAGATACCGGGGGATCCCAGTCTGTTATTGTTGCCAGTGCTTTGCCCTTTTGAAAGCACTCAGCTGTGGTTTCAGCTTGGTATAGCATGGAATTGAGATGGGCTATGTTTCCAGACCTGTACACTGCGTTTACATAAAGTCCAAACTCGTAACTGGTGTCTTTCCTGTTGCTGTTTTCTGCCCATAAAAGGTGTCAACATGTTAATGGGGAATGATGTTACTGGTGGTTTAGTGGCTCCAAATTTAGAAATGTTGGGTGACTCGATAGGCAGTAAAACACTTGACTCTTCCTCCCAGAACCTTAAGCTGTGACCAGCTTGTGTGGTCACGCACACACAATCATTCTAAAATTCTGACATTTCTCTTTCCGATTTGATACTTGTGTCACTATTCGTAGAAGAAGGTGACACAGCAGGTAAGACTAATGATCAAATCAGCTGTGAGTGCTGAAATGTATAAACATTTACCTGTAGCTACTGAGAATCTGTAGAGGACAACATTTTTATTAGAGCTAAGTTCGAGTGTTTTTTAAAGATTTTGACAGTCAACAGCAGTTCAGTGCCTTGAAGGCTGTATGTATGTATGCTATCTGTACCTTCGATGCTTTTTGCTAAAGCTAACCACAATAAAGACCCGCAATGATAACACACAGAATCTTTATTCAGATATCCCGTACAGGGAATCAGGGGGGCTTTCATTAAGGCAAGAGTGGGACTTTATCCAGCACATCAGCAATGAAACTGGAGCAGCTGTGTGAGATCTTTGTGCATTCAAAAGTTGATCAGTTGCATGAAGTATGTTTACATGCAAAGGTTCCTGCTGAAAATCAGACCAAGAAGCACATGCTGATGATAAGAGAAACTGCTGATAATGCTACCGAAGAGGAAGAGGAGGAATGTGGCTTATGAATTCCTCCTCAGGCTGAAGCAAAAGAAGTAAAGAAAAATGAAATATCAGAGGTGGTTGATGGCAGTGCTGAAAATGATGCCACTGAACTGGCAAGCTTAAAAGAATAATATGCAGCGTTACTGGTAAGCATTAAGGCCTCAGTCAAGAAATTAGAGGAGAACGTGTCAACATTGGCAAATAAAGTGATAAAACAGGGGCCGTGTCAGCTTCTAATACAACCCGCCAACCCCTTTACACAGGAGTTCAGAGTTGCCCTGGGAGATAAAAACAGACCTCACTCTGGCACAGTAGCACACCACATGAAAGGGCCTTTACAAGCACAATAGCTCCATTAATCTGCATTGCCTGATAACTACTACACAGGAATCTCCACAGAAGATTTTTATGTTGGGCAATACAACTCAAAGATTGCTGGCTGCATGCAGAGAGCCTGGCACAGACAAGCACTACAGTCCTGAACTGATTGAAAGAAAGTTTTTGAGAACTGTGAAAACAGGACTTATAAGGATAAATGTGAAACATCATCTTAAGAACTTCCTGGATCATCAGTCACAGATTATAAACTAATAGTAAAAATGAATCAAGAGCCCAGCATTGAATGCGAAAGGCAACAGAAGTTTAGTAGGAGAAGTAAAGACCTGAAAGTCAGGAAAGTGAAGTGCAGTCAACTTCAGAGGCACCAAAGGGAGTGATCAGGAGACAAGAACAGCCTTCTATCTCAGGCACGAAAGGTAAAACCATAGAAATTCATCCACCAGTCTCACACTGAAGCTGAGCTCCTGGATGCCATCAGAAAACTGAAAGGTGACACGCAAAGAAGTAGAAAACTTGTTAATGGCTCTCCTGTACTCAACTGAACCAGGCAGGAAGCATGGCTGTAAAAATGTCCGGGCAACAGTAGAGGAGAAATGTGTAAGTTTTGCTCCAAATGTGGACAAAGGGCTCATCTGTCAAGTGGATGCAGAGCCAGAAGGAGTTAATCAGAGAAACCTGGAGGCATGGGTATGTCAGTGAGCACTGTAACATCGATACCAACATCAGCTGTTGACAAAATTAAGTGTCAGCCAACCAGAGATGTTCACAAGGTAACCACTGGTAGCATTCACCACATATAGGCAACAATTAGGGAGCATAACACAGATGCAGCAGCTCAAATAAATGAGGTGGTTCAGTGTGATAGGAAAGAAGATTACTATTACACTGGGGTGGAAACTATGACGCTGTGAGACACTGGATCACAGGTCTGTCTCAGGAGTGGAAAATGGAAAAAACAGAGTATTCCCAAGTCACTGTCATGTCCCTGCCAAGCCTCATTGGGCCTGAAATATTTTAAAATATAAACCCACAAAGATAACACAGACTCCTTATTCAAGTGTGCAACATGAAGGAAACAACGGCTGTATTGGAGCTGAGTTGACATTTTGCTGTTAGTGTTTACAGTTTGTAAATCCTGACAGAGTTTTATTTGGACATTTTATACAAATTTTATATATGAAGTATATAACTGTATGGTACTTTTAAATCTCATTGTCCTTGTTATAATGACAACAAAGATTCTTTTCCAGTCTATTCAGTTTGCATCACATCACAATCTGAAAAATGAAAACATGTTTAAGGCTTTTCAGAAAAGAGCAGATGAGTTTTTCTAATTGTGCCTAGGAATGTTTTAAGGTTAGGGTTTAAATAAAATGAACTCAGGGCTCTGAGGATTTGGTTCAGAGAACTTGGTTTACTGTTTTAGCGACTGAAAAAACTAATATATTGTTTGTTGCTGTGTTCATGATCTGAACACATGGTTTAGTTTTCATCTTCATCTGCCTCTCGTCTTAGCCTGAAGCTCCATCACTGTGGAACAGGGTGAATCTGGAGTTGTCAGACCACATGACCTTCTTCCACTGCTCCAGAGTCCAGTCATTATGCTCCCTAGCAAACTGAAGCCTTTTTCTCCTTTTTCTTTCTAGCCTCACTGATTAGTGATTTTCTTATGGCTACACAGCTGTTCAGTCCCAGTCCCTTGAGTTCCTTCACATTGTTCATGTGAAAATGTTCTTACTTTCACTATTAAATGCAGCCCTAAGTTCTACTGTTGTTTTTCTTCCATCTGAATTTACCAAACGTTTAAGTGATCACCCATCCAACCGTATTTCTTCCTGGAAAACGGTGGTTCCCTACTATCCTTTCACTTTTTATTTTTAGGCCAAATGTTTTTAACCCAGTTTTAGTAGTTTCTGCTTCTCCTTAGATGTCTTCTCTGCTTGATGCCAATAATTTGCCCCTTCTTAAACAAACTAACATTTTTTCCAAGACCACAGAATGTCTTTTTACATGGTTGTTTAGGAAATGAGAAGCTACTCATTGCATCAGTTGGGACTAAATAAATTATTGCCAGCTGAAATACAGTAAAATCACTAATGCAGTAATTATCCAGTAGGAACCTTGTACTAATTTCCAGGTACCAACGTTTTTGTTTGGCCAGGCAGTGTATTTCATTCTGTATATGATATGAAGTGACCACTGTAATTACACTTGATGACCACTGAGGGGAGACAGGGTCTAGTTGTGAGGTTTTTCAGAAGACCTGACAGGATGTAAAACTCTTCAGGAATAAAGACTGAGAAGGACAAGTATCTCCTCCTGATTATTGATATCCCAGGTTATTACGGTGTGTGTTACGATTACTGAATAAATTCATCACAGTTTTAGACGTGGTCGACACTGAGCAGAGAGGACTTCTGGGTAATGCCACTGTACAACTGCTCGTTATCCATATTTTCCATTTTTGGTTTTTGTACAAAATCATAAAACAGTTAACAGTCTTTTATCTTCTTTCTGATTTTGGTTTGGGAAATGAAAATAGGAATCTTTTCTTATGGTGTATAAATAGCATTTTATTTATTTTTATTATTTTTTTCTAAAACAAACTGCCTGAATGAACACAGACTTTTCTCATCATATCAACATGGAACTGCTGATATGTGCTTCTTTTATTTGACATCTCATAACTATTTCCTTGAGAGTTTGTGGACTGTCATTGAAGAAAAATAAATTTTTATGAGAACAACATACACATGTTGACAGGGGGAAAGTGTAACAGCATACTGTAGTTTGTTTAGGGAAATATTCAAATCTATATGACACCCGCTGCTTGTTTCTGAATCTGTGACACACCAGAGGGTTGTTTCACCAAATTCAGCAACAGGATTAAGCTAGGATTTCCTGGTTATCCTGACTGAATTTATATTTCATTCACTTTCACAAAAGCAGCAACATAACAGTTTAACATAACACTTATGGCTGCACTGTGCATCAAAGATGAACCTTCATTGCAATATTAGCCTTTGCGATACACATATAGCAGGAACTGCCTAAACTGCGATACGAAGTCATTCGTATTTACATATTATAAGGAAATGACGTGATGCAGTTCCAAATGCTGCTGAGTCAAATGGACTGTTACTGTCCCGGACACCTGCTTCATGTAGATGCTAACGGCTGCGGCACTAGAACACAGAGTAAGCGTTTTGATGGCGGGAGGTAACAAGGGGAGCGAGCAAAATGTGGATGCAGAAAAACTTGGCTAAACAGAACAACATTGATTAGAAGACAGATGACACACAAAACAGGTAGCCTGCCAGACATGGACACACGTTTAATCTCTACGGTGGCCGACAGGTGCAAACGCGCTGCAAATACAGAAAAGTGCTGCGTAAACGAAAACAACTGCAACATATTCACTCACACAACGGAAGTGCTCCGGGTTTCTAGGACAACGGTGAGAAGAACAGAGCAAAGGGAGAGAAACAACATTTATTTAGTTATTACATTTGGCCTCAATCTTGTACAATATTAGAAAAAGATCAGCTGTTTTAAGTTACTGACGTATCCATAGTAGAAACTTTAGTAATGTTAGTGTAACCGGAGTGTTGATGTTAGCTAACCTTTCTTTTAGCTAACCTGAGTGTTTGGATAGCATTTAATGCTAGTTTCCCTCGACCTCACTTCCACATATAAATAACAGAGAGAACACAAAGAGATGACCTTTAAGAACTTGTTAAACTAATTTTACTATAGTTCCTGGAAAGTTGGGGTGCTACAAATTTTGCAGTATTTAGGAAAACAAAAGATTCACCAGCTCTGACATAACCTCGCAGACGCTGCAAGCTGTCCTCTGTCCTCCAAACATTTACTGTCCATTCCATGGATCGATGGTAACAGCTTCCCTGGCCTTTTGTTGTATGTGTGGGAGAAATATTTCTTTTCTAAAAGATGCTGCAAACAACATTCCTGGCAAGATGGCCACCAGCAGTGGACATCCCAGTGCACAGCCAAGCACTAGTACAGGTAAACAGTTTGTTTTGTTTTGTTTTTTTTGTATAGAAAAGTTAGCTAACATGAGACTTCGTTACAAATACATTTTGGCACAATGTTGTTTGCTTGGTTTAGTTGCATATATAAGGTGTTCTAAAACACCTGCAGTGAAGTTTAATGATGAATATTTTAGTAAGGTCAAATTTTCCTGCTCTAGTTTATCCTCTACGAGAGTTTTGCATGAATCGTTGCATTGATTTTAATCTTTACTTATTTTGCATTGCATTGCTATAGTAACCAAGGGCTTGTGAGCGTATGAAATTAAGGAAATTTTACAAGACGACATCAGCTCAGGCTTAAAAATCTAGTTGAGGCTGATGCTTTTTTGCTTAGGGATTACTTTGTCATGCATTCTCCTTGTAAGTTTAAACTTTGGCTCAGGTGTAGAGTCTTTTCTCAAATTTAGGGAAAAAGAAAGAGGGAGAGAAAGACATTATTTTCAAAGACAAGTCTTAAGTCTCAGAAGGAACAGAAAAAAGTGAAGGTATATTCACACACTTGTTGACCAACGAACATTCATATACTGTAAAATAACAGATTGTATCAGTAAGTTAAATGTTATTTATTTCTTTGTTCTTCCATTTCTTTAGATTTATGTAGGATTAATGTGGATGAATGGCGACTCCTTGAAACCTGTTAGAGGAAAATCACTTCCGCTTGACATTCAACCTGAGTGGTCGTCCGAACAGCTGCTGGCTGCTGCCACAAGGAAGCTGACAGATTTTAACTAGGACATGGAAGATGCTCCCCACGTTTTGTTGTACCCTGATGCTAAGGAGGTTATAAACATTCCAGGAACCGACATCCCTTTCTCTGTGAGAAATACAAAGAGGCAGTTGGAAAAGCCTACCAGAGGATAACTGTGCATTTGCACAGCTGAGGATGTTGCAAACGGTGCGTTTACATAATTTCCACCACAGGGATAATCCAGAATTTGTATGTTTAAGGCCCACCTTGGAGCTGAACAACCACCTGACATGAAAATGAGTGGTTGCACCTTGTAAACCTAACCATCTAGGTTTCATATGTGTGAGACAGTCTTAACGCACACCTGTTAGCCAATCACAAAAGAGTATTTACACTGAACATGGCAGAAACTGTTTTAAGGTCCACTCTTTATTTTATTCTAGATTTAAATATATCACAGTTTTTCTATTTGTGTCTTGTATTCTGTTCCAGATCAAATCCACCTATGGTTTATTACACTTTCTTCTTTGGTAAGGTAAGGTAAGACTTGATAATGACAACATTTTTTTTCCAAGGTTATGATGGACAGTCAAGTGAAGATGACAGTGTGGTCCAAGTTAATTTGCCATCTGCAGAGAGTCCACTTTCTGACACTGTGGTCAGTTTGCATCAATCACAACATTTCTGCTGAACTCAACTAAATTTATACTAATTTAATTTAATCTAATTGGTCATCCATTATGTGTGTTGTATGCAGGTGTGGGACAGTCCGGATAGCGCGAGTACGCCAAGAATAGACAACATTCTGCATGAGTAAAACACAACAAAACACACAACCAAAAACCACACAGGTGCCGAGCCAAAAAAGGAGACAATTCTGAGTTTGTTACTTTTCCACAAGGAAATCTTGTGTTTAGGATTCAAGCTAAAATAAACACTTCCTTCCTCCTAATGTGACAACTGTTAGTTAATGTGGTATTTATATGTCAACAGCTGCAAGAGATGATGAATACTTCCATGTAGGAAGGATGATTGCAACTTCTATAGTTCTCGGTGGCCCAGGCCCTGGATTCTTGTCTGAGATGCTCCTCCAGCACCTGACAGGAAGAATAAACACTGACATTGAAGCCAAGTTGGAAGATATAACTGATGATACAATGAGAGCTTGCCAGCTTGAGGTATCTAGGTCAGTAGCTCATGAAATTTTGTGTTAGCGATTCCTTTAAACCTGATGTTAACACCACTACACATCCACAATCCCAGCGTCCTATTTCATTCCATTAACATATTTTTTTACATTGTGTGCTACCCTTCACACTGTATGATGAATTCTCTCATCCTGCCTACATTAAGGAGAGGTTAACTCGACTGTGCTAATTCATATCAAACCTGCTTCTCCCTCCCACTAAACACTGTTTCTCACATGAAAAATTCAACCAGTACCCTTAATATCATGTCTTCTTAGCACCTGAGACAAGTTCTGGACTCTAGGTCCCTGTAATCTCTTTATCTGCAACTCTCAAGTACTTTTCTACCCTGTTTAATGCATATACAGTAGTACATACATTAATTAATCCCAGCCTTACAAAGGGGGGAAAAATTATGTACCCACAATTCCAAGCAATTTGAATCCTTTTAAAAATGAACATTTTTATCCTCCTACTTTCTGATTGAACTATAAAAACTATGCCTTGTTGCAATTTGTTGTTTCTAATGGTGTTGTTGCTCCTTGGATCTTTGATCGCAACTCAAGATTTGCTTGTGCACATTTGAAATAAACACAATTGTAATATCTTCTAATCATCTATTTTTAACTTTAAGGTGGATTTAAATGTTGTTTGTAATGTTCATGGTAAATATTGTCAACCCTCAATATCTAATGCAACTACCCTGAAAGAATTACATGCACCAACTGACAGATATTCCAGCTTGCTGCAGACTGCTGGTTGCTTACAGTACCCTGGCTGAGTGGATGGCAAAAATAACATCATAAAGGATTTCATGCAGTGGTACATCATTTACTGCAACCTTTTCCCAATACAAAGGTAACACCTCTGCATAATTTTAAAGAGAATTTCATTTTCAGTTGAGTTTGCTTTCATAAAGTAATTGACATTTAATATATCTTTGTCTATGCAGAATGGATTAATATTAATATTAATATTAATACAGCTATAATAATACTGTATGGACCCAAATATTAGATGATCATGACTCCGTCTTTTTGTGCATGCTGTCCTCTGATGCTATACTTCATTTCTGTTTTTCTAGGTGAAGCTTGAATGTCGCTGCAGCATGAAAAACCATTATGTCAAAATTGGCCTCAGTTGTTCGTTAACTACTACTAGCCCTTTTTTTTATCTTGTTTTCTCCGGTTTCTGTTTCTTCATCTTCTACCTCTTGCCACCGTTGCTGTGAGTGACACCACCCTCTGCTATTGAGAATGAAAACGTCATCCTGTATTTGGGTTAATATGGTTTTACTAAAAGTGCTGGACTTGTTTTTGACTGCTTGTAAATGCTGACTGGTTTTACATTGACTGGATTAACAAATAAGATAAGGGCCTGCTCCTTAAGATGCTGCCATTGTTATTAGGATCCTAGATGTAATGGTTGTTCTAAATGTTTTCTAGATTCAAGGATGGACTTTCAGCTTTGGATGTCATTCATTCTTTGGAGCAGCATGCATCTGTATTCAGACCTTTTTGTGTGCAAGCGAGGAACAGCTCACATCTGCAAAAGTTGAAGAAATCTTTGAGGGCCAACTGAGCGACAAAGGCAGAAACGAAACCAAAGTTCTAGGATTCTGGAGAGATTATCTTCTTGAAACAGAAGGTTTTAAATGTTTCCATCACATTATCTACAACTGATGGCATTTGTATTGAAACTCATTTCTTGAAATACATTTAAATACTAAGCTCAATATTCCCCCTCCCCGGAAAAAGAACTGGTCTCTCCAAAACTTACGAACAGTTTCAGAACGACATGGACTTTGGAATAAAAAAATTCCCCAGGCTTTGGACTTTACTAATAGAGCCTGAGGGTTCTTTCCTTTCAACCTTTTAAGGCAGTTAGTACCTCCATTTTCAACTTGTGCAAAACTCTGACTCACATTTCATTACAAATCAGCCATATTCTTCAGTCTGATTTAGTTTTCCACACAGGACTCCCGGGTTAATGTCTGTCTCAGATCACTCTGTCTCTGTAGGCCCTCAAAGTGTCCCTGGAGATGGTCGTCACTGTATGATGACTTGTCCATAAACTGGCACACTTCCTCCCGTGACACAGAGAACCCACACTTGGTTCCACCTAACCTGGGAGTAAAATATGCACATTAGATCTCATTGACATTATCTTGTTTTCAGCCAAGTGGTATGCTGTAATTATTTGTGTTTGGGCAGCAAATGTGTTTTGTGGTTGTATTTGAAACTGTTTTCAAATTTGTGCATCAAGTATGTAAATAAACATTTACAGCTGAGATTCATAAAGATTATTAGTCCAGGTGAAAACATTTTGACATAATCTTTCACAGTCAAGAATTAATCACATTTTCAGAGGTTAATTTGATAAGTGTTTGGGAAAAGGGAATTTACAAAACCAACCTGTGAGGCAGGTCATACATGGCCAGATGGACAGCGAGACTGTTTAACAGGTCTGATGCTGTGTGTTCCATTTTTCTCGGCATTCATCGAGGTCCTGCTGAAGGACACTCATGAACACAAACCTCACTAGGCATTTGTCCTCATGACTGCCACTGAACAGATTTCTCTCCCTCAGGTCATTTATCAGGTCCATCCAGAATTGAGGCCTGCACACAGACTCAAGTTAGAGCTCCGTCCGGCATTTTTCAGATGTTTCCCTGCTTGAACACACCTGTCGTGAAACATATAAAACATGCAGGGCAGGAGCCCTGAGGACCAGGATTGAGAAACAATGTTTTAGCTGATTCATTTACATTTTAAAGGATTCAAAAATGAACATTTCATTGATCACCCTGAATGAATGCTGTAAATCTGCAGTGCCACAAAAAGTTTATCCTGAATAAAAGAATCTACCAGATTCTGATCAAATCAGTGGAGAGGAAATAAATGCTTCATCATAAGTATCATAAGTATTCATACTTATGATACTTATATCATAGATATGATATCATACATCATAGATTTACGACTGTAAATCCTAATGTCTGTTTCAGAGGAGGCAAGGCAGGGTTCCAACACATTAAAACAATACTTCAATTGTTGAGGACCACACCTGTGTTTTCGCAAGTATGACCACCAGCTTTCAGTTCGCTGGTTTGTGGTTGAAGAACTATACATATGACTGGCAGCCCCAGCAAAATCATCCGTGTGTGTTGACCTTAGTGCACAATGGATTTTCAGTTCCACATTCTGTGCAGAGCCGCTTTGGTATGATTCCACATTCTGATACACAGTGCAGGTTGTTTTGTGCAATGATCACAGGGTCATTGTTGCTCGGGCCACTGACTGAGTAGCCATCAATACAACCGTTGATGGCCAAACCAAATGGTTTTAATAAGTCATTACCATTAACGTGCCAGACATGGTTTGGTCCGCTTGAGCTGTAAACTCTTCTTACAAATGTCGGTCTTACACGAAGTTCAGTTCCTAAAGGATCAAGCTCTCTCATTATAGCCATGACATCATCCTGTTTTACTGTCAGAATGTTTTTGCCGCAATGTTTGCCACATCAAACGGTAGCCATCACGCCCACCTGGTCTCTCAAGTTCTTCTTGTACTGCAGCACGAACTTCAAGAGGAGAGTGTTTTTTGTCTGGACAATGATAATTGGTTTAATTTACTCTTTAGAGAGTGAAGGCTAATTTTGATATCATGATTCGTAGCCAGGAAATCCAAAATGTCTTTGTAACTGTAGCCATCATGGAAATACTTTTGAATCAAACCATCTTCTGATGCAGGTGCTGAAAAACAAAGAGGAAAAAGATTTAGAAGGGTAAAATTCAGCTGATATTTGGCATCTCTTAAGGACCTGTACACACTGAAGACCAAGAGGAGTACAGGAATGACTAAGGCAGATCTCCCCATCTTGGACACCAGGTGTTAGGGCCCCTTCATTCTCATAAGATGTTGAGGTCTATTAAAACCAAAACATCTCAGCATAACAACAGCAGGCCTCACAAACACACTTTGTGCCCCCACTGACTCAAATCTGCCTGATTATTTAATTTCATGAACCAAGAACTATTATAAATTGTCATAACCACATAAGCTATCATAATTCTGTAATAAATTGGTCTTCAATATTTTCACTTCCTCTGTATTATAAATAATGTGAAGAACAGAAGTATTGATGACAAACGGTGGTGTACTGGATCCTTGTAGTTAAGAAAATGTAAATACACATACTCAAGTCTACTTACTGTTACCTTCAGCTTCAGCCAAAAACTACATTTCTTCCACATGAGGCACAGAAAATGTGGACAGTGCTCAGATGTTGGCCACAGAAAGGAAAAAAACATGACAGCCTGGAAATATGGATGTTGTTATGATATATCAGAAACCAAATTAAAAAGTAAAAGTTAGTAAAAAAGAAAGGTTACATAATGATTATTTGGAGTATGGCATAGCGTGTGTGTGTGTGTTTAGTTTCAAAAACTCATGTGTAGCATTATATAGCTAACATTTGATATTCGCCCTTTCTTATTTATTACTCTGGTAACGTTACTACTCTCTCCTCATCACCTCCTCACATCTTTGTTATTTCAAACCCCTTTAGTGCTCGAATAGTTATTATCATAAAGCAATTGTACAGTATGTGGAAGTAGCGTTAAGTGCTATCATATCACTCAGGTTAGTTAAAAGGAAGGTTAGCTAACATCAACACTCCAGATACACTAACATTACCAAAATTTCTTCTATGCTTACGTCAGTAACTTAAAACAGCTGATTTTTTTCTAGTATTGTTCAGGATTGAGGCCAAATGTATTAAATAAATAAATACAAACATGTACCTTGATGTCGTTTCTCTCCCTGCGCTCTGTTCTTCTCACCGTTGTCCTAGAAACCCGGAGCACTTCCGTTGTGTGAGTGAATTTGTGTGTTTTCTTCTTGCAGTTGTTTTCGTTTATGCAGCACCTTTCTGTATTTGCGGCACGTTTGCACATGTCGGCCACCGTAAATCTCGGCTTCCACCTACAGTGCAATGAGCTTTAGACGAATCCCCCCGACATTTTGTGTCAAGGCGCTGCCTTTATTGCGAGTCCCAATTACCTCGTATCTGCTGACAAAGACAGCGCTGTGGATATCTGGACTGATGACGTTAGACAGTGATCCACCATTACTGATGAAGACATCTTATCTGGCGTTATCTAAATTATTCTGTTGTTTATATTAGTCATCAGTCCATTAATGTCTAAAACTCTGCTTCATCTGACAGAAACTGCTTTTGACAATCCACACTGGAATATTACGCAATCTCTTTTATAGTTTATCAAAAGTTGGTAAAGAAACATGTTTAAACTTTTGCAAACGATGTTCGGTTTTATCTCGTCTTTAGGCTGACTGGCACCATATTACATTGTGTTTGTGTTGCTGACCAAATTATTTTTATTAAAAGGTCCTATAATGTGCAAAATTCACTTTCTAAAGATTTTCTAACAGTCATACGTGTCGTCATAGCCTGTTTATGAGGCTCAATAATGAGAAAATTCTTTCTCTTCTCTCGCTTGCTTGCTCCACTTTTTAGCGAATATATGCTCAAACGGGCGAGTTCGAGATCTTTCCCTTTGGAAAGATGGATACTGTCATTAAACAATGTACCCCCGGGCTAGCTGAGCCTGTCAGCCTAAAGCACGCTACTAGTGTTTTAACTAACTATGCACAAGTAATGGAGTTTAGCAAATGTCTGTGCATGAGAGTTTTGCCAGTGGAGCTGCGTATGAGAAGTCGAAGTCGGCCGCCGTCGCGACTGCTCCTACCACTTTTCTTTGTTTTTTTTGTTTTCTAAAGTAATTTTTACTTCATGGAACCGGCAAACTGATATCATGGAGTGCATTTGTTACAATAGAGATACTCTTATTTCTATTGGTGTACAATGTACTCACAATTCGTCGTTTTTAACCCCGGATCCGAGTTGGCCGAAGGAGATCTTGAGGGGGAACAAAGGACGGGACCCGAAATGGAGACCCCGGGGGAAACGAGCCGGCGTCAGGAACAGGCTGAGAGCTCGTGCACACCGCACACCGCTGCCCAGTATTCTGCTCGCCAACGTCCAGTCTCTGGAGAATAAGCTCGATGACCTCAGGGCCAGGGTAAAGTTCCAGAGAGACATTCGGGACTGCAATCTCCTCTGCTTCACCGAGACATGGCTGAACCCAGCGGTGCCGGACCACGCCATCCAGCCGGCCGAGTTCTTCTCGGTTCACCGCATGGACAGAACACAGGACTCGGGAAAGTCAAGGGGAGGCGGCGTGTGTTTAATGGTGAACAGTAGCTGGTGCAACAGCGCGAGCATTGTTCCTCTCACTCGCTCCTGCACACCCAACCTGGAACTACTAACCATCAAATGTCGCCCTTTTTATCTACCTCGGGAGTTTACATCGGTCATAGTCAGCGCCGTTTATACTCCACCTCAGGCGGACACGGACACTGCTTTATGCGAGCTGCATGAAGCACTCACACAGCACCAGACACAACACCGGGACGCTGCGCTTATTGTGGCGGGGGATTTTAACAGTGTCAACCTCAAACGCGCAGCGCCAAACTTTTATCAGCACATTAGCTGCCCCACCAGGGGTGAAAGGACACTGGACCACTGTTACACTACAGTGCGGGACAGTTATAAGGCTCAATCTCGCCCTCCGTTTGGGAAATCCGACCACGCCGCCATCTTCCTCATGCCAAAATATAAACAAAGGCTCAAGCAGGAAGTTCCGGCTCGGAGGGAGGTGTCACGCTGGACGGACCAATCGGAGGCCGCTCTGCAGGACGCTCTAGATAACGCAGACTGGGACATGTTCCGGCGCAGCTCCGATGACGTCAACATGTTTACGGAAGCGGTTGTGGGATTTGTAGGAAAACTGGTGGACGACACGGTTAAGAAGACCACCATCAGAACTTTTCCGAATCAGAAGCCGTGGGTGGATAAATCCGTCCGCGATGCTTTGAGATCCCGGTCCGCGGCGTATAACACGGGGCTCGCCAGCGGAAACATGGACGAGTACAAGACCGCGTCCTACAGCGTGCGCAGAGTGGTGAAGGAGGCGAAACAGCGCTACGCACAGAAACTAGAGTCACAGTTCCAACAGAGTGGCTCTAGGAGTCTGTGGCAGGGACTGAGAAACATGACGGACTATAAAGCACCATCTTCCAGATCGGTGGGTGGAGACACTTCTCTGGCAGACGAGCTGAACACCTTTTATGCTCGCTTCGAGGCTGCAGCTCGCAGCGCTAACAGCGTTAGCAGCGCTAACGTCGCTAAGGGCAGCACACCTCTGGAGCTCCCCGGAGAAGCTAACTCATTCACCATCTCAGAGCACGATGTGAGAAAGGCATTC
>JBAFTB010000014.1:30444266-30460724 GCA_037177355.1 Melanotaenia trifasciata | reverse complement strand
AACTCCAGTCCTCACTAAAACCAGGAAAGTAGATCCTAGAACTCCAGTCCTCACTAAGACCAGGAAAGTAGATCCTAGAACTCCAGTCCTCTGATCTTTACACTGACTTCCTATCAAAAATTCCAGTAAAAATCCCCATTTATTCACTTTAGGACCTGGTTTCTAAAGTTTTCAGGCTCCAAAACGCTGGTTCCATGCAATTGAAATGCCCAGACATTAAAAACCTGAACTTGTCTCTGTGTGGACTTTATTTTATAAATCACACAGGATGTGTACAGTTAAAACCTCACATACACCCTGTGCTCTTTGGGAACATCTTGGGGGTTCAGGAACCCAGGGCTGAGAACCACTGATGCAGAGGGCCATGGACCACTCAGTAATCTCAGTCTTCGATGCGGCCCCATCTATGAGTGCTTAATTAAGGAACAGAAACACCTGTGTTATGGTGTGTAGGTAAAGCAACATACACAGAATCAAGACTGTAGCTTTCTGATCACAGATCCTGCTTGTGTTCTTGGGTTGATTACTCACTGCATACATTTATTTATATGTACATCATGTGTAAATCTGCTTTTAAGTGAGCAGGGAAATACTTTTCAAGATTCTTTGGTTGTTAAACACGATTAACATGAGCGAACAAATTTACAATCCACAGGATTGATAGTTAAGCTAGGTTGAAGAGGAAAACATGAAAAAATGCAACCAGAGGAAGAAAAACTATTTAATTTATTTTATTTTTAATTTAATTTAATTAAAAAGTTGCGAGTAAGGTATTTTGATATAAAAAGAATATTGCAGTGTTCAAGTGGTATGGTGAGGTGAGTTATTGCACATAAGCTTCATTATAATTACTTGGAATAACTACTTTTATTTATTTAAGTTTTTCCTTTCTCCTACTTAAATATATTGGTTGAGAATGACAAAATTTGCCAAAGTTTGGTAGCTTTAAAGTAAAGTGGGCATACATGTGTCAATATGCATTTTAGGGCTGATCCATGTATAGGTTGAAAAACTGTACGATAACAAATTATTAGTTTCTCGTTCAGCCAAGAGAGATCAAATTAGTGGTATGAAGCTCTGTGGCACATCATTCAATCTGCCCCATTAAATCATGTGTTTCTTAACATTTAATCATTTATTTGACAAGGCACGTTAACATGTTGATGTGAAAATAAAACTTTACAGTACACAAAATTATGAAAAAAAGTATAGAAAACATTATTCATACAAAATTGATTGAAATGTTTTCTCTTTTCTCCTGTGATAAAGTTAAACGACAGAGTCCTGACGCTCAGTGCCATGGTGCAGGTGTTCCATGGCGTGGAGATCTCTAAAGACCAGACAGGTGTGACTGTGAAGAAATCTGCTTGTAGCTACACAATTTCTGTCTTCTTTGATGGCTACACAGCTTTAATCCACATGACAGGTATGCATAGACTCCTTATCTATCGCTCATCATTATTGTGGGTAAAGTAACACAGTTCTTATGGTCAGCCATTTTACCAAACACAGCTTTCACCTTGCAGATAATATGAGAAATAGTTTGAAGGCCGTATTCCCTCAAAAATGTTATAATTTTTTCTGGCTGGTCCCCTACATTTAGAGGACCAATGACTAAGGCAGAAGCAGAAACTGACCAATTTCTGATGATTGAATTAGCAAACTCTAGGGCAGGACAGGGTGAAGGGAATAATGTACAAACAAATACAATGACGGTTTTTAGAGCATGGATGGATAGAGATGGAGAGAGGTGACTGAAGCTGTAGCAGGACTGACTGACAAAGACAGACCCAGAAAAATAAAGAAATGACAGTTACAGACTAAATGGTTTAGAGGTTGAGACTGCTCTTAGGAAAGCTCTAGGACCCTACTGGGTACATGTAAGAGGGTACTGGAACCCCAGAGACAGAGAGGGTGCTGTTTTACCTCCAGGGAAGGACACGCTCAGTCATAGGGTGACAAACCTACTTAAATGCATAACAACAAAATGGACTTGTAAAATAGACTGACTATCATAAATAAGACCATACAAAATGAGAAAGAAAGTATTTTTAGGACTACTACAGGAGGCTGGAGGGAATATTTCACATTCTTAGTGGGTTAACTCCAGAAGCAAACCAGGACGCAGTCAAAGAATACCATTCATTCAGGCAGTTTGCCCCCAATCAAAGGATTTGTTGAAAAACACATGATAGATTTTGCATCAGGAACCCTACAGCATTAGAAGTAATGTTAAAGTTAAGAAGTAATGAATGACAGACAGAAAAAGGAAGGTTAAAAAATACCCAGGCTGTTTTTGTAGTGGAAGATGGGAAAGCTACAAGAGTTGGAGCAAGAGGTCGAGGTCAAGGCAGGTTCAGGGGCAGGGGCAGAGGACGAGGACAGAGAGGATGTGGTGAATGGCAAAATAGTAGAAAAGACGCTGTGGACATTTAGAATACTGGTCACGAGACAGCCCTGACTCAAAACAAGCATGACTGGGAAACGAAAAAGGAAACAGGAAGCGAAGAGGGTTCAAGGGAAGTAGGAGAGAAAGGTTTGAAGTGATCCTTTTTTCAGTCGATGAGAAAACACAAATAGTAATTTGGGTTTCAGGCCAGCCATTAACTTTCCTGTGGGACTCAGGAGCAACACGTACAGTAGTAAACACAGCACTTCAGGCCAGCAAAGGAAGAAACTAATGCAACCAGTTATGATAGCTGACCCTAACACTGCAAAAATACATGTAGTATTTTCACTTAGCTGTCCCATAAACGAGATTTTTTATTTTCCACTTAAAAGTAGGTGTGTGTGCTGAGGTCGGCTCTTCGTGTTGTGCTTTTATCCCTCTAATGATGAGGGTAGAGATGTTATTTCCCAAGCTATTGCAAATCCTAAAGCTCTTAGGGAAGCAGTGGACAACGACCACATTGTGGGAGAGAACCTGTGGAGCTGGCTGACTGTGAACTCCTGCCAACATATCCTTGCAAAATTTTTAACCAAACCGTGATAATATTTCAGCTCTGTACCCTGTTTGTTCCATGCATAATACCTTGTCTTCACAGTATGGTCACTAAGACGTGTCTGGATCAGTAATCAAAGTACTACTCCATGAACACGGTGAAATTTATCTGAAACTCCTGAAAAGCACCGACAATAATTATGATGATGCTAAAAATTCTATTTAGGTTTTCAGATCTCAAATTTATGAAAATAATCATTTAATGATGCATTCAAAGAAAATCAAAAGAAGTAATGAATGTAGACAAATGTGTTGAATGATAGGAGGGAAATGTAAAAAAAATCATATATATAATTCATTATTATGTTTTCATATATCCTTCATTACATTATCTACCAATCATCACATTTTATGTATCAAGATTTAGAAAAAGTACTCAGCAGCATTTTTGTGCATGTATGCTGGTTTCATGCTTGAGTCTGGTACAGAAGGTCAATGCCGTGGAAGAGATGAAAGAAGAACCACAACGTGCATGGAGACCAGCCACCGACCTACCCACGCCTCTAATTCTTCATGTCTTTTCTTTAGTGGAAAATGGTGAAACCTCAATATTGTGCAATGCTGAAATGTTTGAGGGAAGGACTTCATGAACCTCCCTTTATAATACCCTGTAATGTGTAAAACAATTAGGTGTGCCGATCATACTTGTATCATACACACACTCCTTGCAAGTAAAATTGTATACACTGAGTAACTCTATGTCTTCCTTTTTGTTTGAAGGTTTATTGGTGTTTGATGTTGGGAAGGATTTTCCCTAATACACACCCTCTCGTCAAACTTTCCAGGTTCAAGTGAAGGAACAGTCCACGGGTTGTGTGATGATTCCTATGGGACCTTGTGTGATGATAAACTCTTAGAACACAGTGTTACTGAGTAAGACTTTAAACACAAACATTCTCTCTGCTTTAATAGGAAATATGTGTGTTTAATGTTATGGTTGTTGCTGCTTCATAGCTGTGAGATACAATATGAAGACACTGCTGACAGTTCGGTTGACTGCCACGCTGCCACTGAATGGTAAATAACATAAATAGTAGAATCAAGATACATTCTACAATGCTTTCAGTTGTCACGCACATTCATGCATGCCTTGCTTCCCTCATGAATTAGTCTTCCATGTTTAAATGTTCTTTTCTGGGACAGGTGTAATCTCCTCACTCAGGCGCCATTCACTGCTTGCAACACATATGTTGATCCAAAGCCCTTCATTGCTGCCTGCATAAAAAATTTGTGCAGCTACCCTGCAGTGGATGGCTTCATGTGCCAGTTTCTGCAGGCTTATTCCCAAACCTGCAGGTACTACAATGTGACAGTGGAGAACTGGAGGTCAAAGAACAACTGCTGTAAGTCCATCTTTCAGTATCTTTCAGCATTTTCAAGGTGACTTGATATAAACTGCTACTGATAATACTTTTACTAATATTTTTACAGTACACAAATTTAGGTTGTTATGCTGATTTCATTCCATTTAATGGGCATTTTCAGATTTTCTCCAAACATTCTCCAGATTTTCTTGACATTCTCCAAACTTTCTCACAATTTGCTACACATTTTCTTCAGACTTTCTCCAAATAATCCCTAGACTTTCTCCAGATTTTTTCCAGACTTTCTTCAGATTTATTCCAGATTTACTCCACACTTTCTCAAGTTTTTCCTCCAAGTTTCTTCAAATTTTTGTCAATATTTTCTGAAGACTTTTTCCATATTTTGTCCAGTCCTTATCCAAACTTTTTCAAGATTTTTCTTTGTGTTTCTCCAGATTTTTTCCCCTATATTCTCTATTTTTTTTCTTTTCTTTTCTAAACCTTTCCCAGATTTTCTCCAAACTTTTCTCCAGATTTTGTCCAGACTTTCCCCGGATTTTTTTCAGGTTTCTCCAGATTTTCACAAGAATAGTTCCAGACTTTTCCCAGATTTTTCCCAGGTTGTCTCAAGTCTATCTTTGGATGGTTTCGAGATTTCTCCACATTTTCTCTAGACTTTCTGCAGATTATTTGCAATTTTTTCTCAAGATTTTCTCCAGACTTCCTCCAAACTTTTTCCAGATAAGTGTCGAGCCTTGCGTGGAAATTGTCACAGATTTCCGTTGTATGTTCATTGGATAAATGAGAACAAATGCATGAAACATTTTTGCTTTAGACATGTGAAAGACATATCTTAATAGTCTAAATTACTAGCATTAAATTAAATGAACAAGAAAAGAACTGAAGTGTTCTTTCATTTCCAGCTCTTATTGCTAGAAACGTAGGAATGAAATGCAGAGGATACAGCTGACTGGAGTACTGAGGATGCATGCAGAAATTACTCTGAGGATCTTGTTGTATTGTTCTTTCAAGTCAATGAGAATAGCAGATGTATCTGTCCTGTATCTGTATCTGCAATGATGTTGAGATTTTACCTGTGACTTGGAAATTGGTAGATGGTGTTAAACTTAAAATAATGCTTCAGGACAATGTTACACATGGACCCCTCGGAGACAGGAGAAGGATTAACAGACTTTATTTAAACAAAGAATAACAGAAGGAATGGTCTTACGACAGATCATCCTGAAGCCACAGAGCTGGAAAGGGAAAGAGGAGTGGTCCACTCATGATGCAACGACAAGGTCCGTCAGGGAATGTATGCGGTGCTGGAGTATATGTAGCTGGGTGAGGAGATTGGGTGTGGGTGTGGATGATTAGCTTTCTGGGGATTAACTGCTGTGGTGCATGGCTGGAGTGTATGTGGCAGGGTGGGTAGATTGGAAACAGGTGTGGATGATTAGTATGCTGCGACTGGCTGGAAAGGGTGTGGACGATCTGTGATCCAGAGTGAAACCTGGTGTAGGTGTAACAGACAACTTGGTTCACCTGCAGGGAAAGTTGAAATTGGAGGAAGTTTGACATCATGACCAGACCAGAGCTTAACTATTGAGATGTCTGAGGGTTAAAGTCCAGGCCCTGATTCTGTAGCATGACAGTAATTAATATAAATCTCAGTGTAACACCTCCTTCTGAATCATGTTCTAAGGATGATTGTGTCTGTGCTTGAATTTGCAGCTTCTCAGGCCTTTTGCCAGAACCAGTTCTGCAGTGCTCATGAGTTCTGCGGTGAGGGCAGTGGAAACGGAGAAACACGTTGCTACTGCAGGGCCTCATTTGCCCACAAACACAAAACAACAAGCAGCTTCGGTGAGTCACTTTGCAGCCACAGTTGTTTCAATTAATCTCTTATTAGAAGGTTAAATGACCGGTGTAAGCTTAAAACATTTATAGATTTTTGAGGCTGAAAACAATGACCCAGTGCTGCTATTTTTCAACATTAAAGTGACATGATGTAAACTTTATCTTTTATCAGGCATATTTACTGGTATGATTATACTGATTATATCTTATTTAAAATTAAATAAGATATAACCATCACTGTGGTCAAATTCAGGACTACTTTTAAACAGAAAAAACAGACACAAAAGCCACAACGACTTTAATATCAGAAGTCCCTGGTTATTAGTCATGTGTTCAGAATTAAAGTGAATGTGACATCTTGGGTTGGGTTTTCAGGTGATCCGATTGTCTGTGGACAGAAATGTGCTTCAGTAAATCTGGCTAACTGTTTGTTAGTGGACGCAGGCATCGACTACTCCGCCTTACACCTCAATGACCAGGCCTGCAAAGGTAAATTTGATGAGCTGACCCACATGGTGACGTTCAGCTTCAACAGCAGTAACACCTGTGGTGCCGTGATCACGGTGGGTAATAAAGTTCTCACTGTGGTTGCAGTTTCATTCAGTTTTTCAAAAATTTCTGCTCAAAAGGAAAAAGACGTGAACTGAAAAGGATGTGTCTCTGTCTATGTGAACCTGTAGGCAAATGAAAGCCATATTGTCTACACGAACACCATTACGATGCAGAACATCTCATCTGCTATAATCACACGTAAAGTCCAGGTCCAGGTGGACTTCTCCTGTTATTACGTTCAGCCAGATGTGAAAAGCGTTGCAATCAGACTCAGACAGAGGTGTGTGGGGGTATGTACTGTATCACTGAACAGGTTATCCTATCCGAGACAGCTAACTGAGCTTTTCTGTCTGTCCTCCAGCTCTGTAATTAAGCAGATTACTTCCGGAGAATGGGATTACAATCTGACCATGGCTCACTCTGTAAGACCCACCTACGTGACGGCTACTGAGCCAAAAAACAACTTTCAGCCAAATGGAACAGTGTGGGTAGAGTTGAAGGCGAATGGCTTGGATGAAAAACTGGTTATAGTGACTCAGTCCTGCTGGGTAACTGATCAGCCTTCACCAGGTGGAAGTCAGAGATCCTACCTCATTGTTGATGGGTGAGGCACTCAGAGATCCTCACTTTGGTCAAAGTTTTTTTATTTTACTGAAGAATAATGTGTACTGTCCTCTGTTTGAGCAGGTGCTCTGCAGACCAGGCAGTGAAGATGGCGTGCAACGGACATGGAACATCCAACTACTTCTCTTTGGAACCATTAAATGTCTCCAACAAAACTGATTACATTCACTTGTTCTGCAAAGTAGTGTTGTGTGTCAGGCAGAAGGACGCTTGTATCCCAGTATGGCCAGTTCATAAGTACATTCAGATTAATTCACAAAGTAGCATGTTAAATTTGTGATGCGCTAAAAGCACCATGTTTGTAGCCAGTGCCATCAGTCTGTTTGGACCTTTGCTAGGTCTCGATAATCTGAGCTGATTTACACTAAAACTGAATTTTCACATCTTCCAGGAGTGCAGCAATGCTGACAGAAGATGTAGAACAGTAGGATGACAACCCTGAATGCATCCCCAGGGTCTGGAGTTAGCAGGTAGGCAGCTCTGTGACACTGCTGAAATCTGTGAGTAAATAAGTTAATTAAATGACTCTTTATGATTAGAGTAATCAGAACTGAACGAAAATATATGAGAAGCTAACCAGAAATCCAAACTCACTGAAAGAGGTTTGCTGTGGAACTTGTCTTGTCCTCGTTATTACTTTTAGAAGTACTTTGGAAATCTAAAAGGGTTGTTTCTTGCATCTCCACTCAGCCATCACTGGATTTTGTTGATATAGTAACATCTCTGAAATCCTCAAGAGCTAGACATTATTGACATGAACACAGTGATGCTGAAGGAACTCTCCTTATCTCTGGTTTGTCCTATCACAAAAACTGTAAACTAATCAATGGCAGAGGGAACATTTCCAAGCTGGAAACTGGCTGCTGTCTCCTCAGTATCCTGCCTGTAGTTTCTAAGGTGATTGAGGACCTGATAGCAGAACAGATAATTACATTTTTAAATATTTATTTCACCCCATTGCATCCACTTGATAGTTGGTTTCAAACTATTCGACTGAGTCTTCCAGGTGTTCTCTTACTGAAAAATTGCTCAAACACCATCTTGGGCCAAGATGGTGTTTGAGCAATTTTTTTTAAGGTATTTGATATCATCTGTTGTGGTTACTGCTAAAATATTAATTACTTCTTCAGGCACCACTTGTCCACCAAAAAGAGGGTCATTTAAATTTACTATAAAATAGCTAATTGTGGACAAATAAAACAGTCAATCTGAAGACTGTGTTCTCGTTTGTTTTCAGAAGACACTGCATGAAGAGTGAAGGAAATCACAACACTTTAGCCAAGGCAGGTTTATTTACACATTACATTTCATTAGAAGAGAATTTAAAGGGCTTTACATAAATAATTAAGAGTATTACAGTAGGTAGGTGTGCAGAAGAACTGTTTTTTCTTCTATATCACAGATCGACGGTTTTATGTAAGTATGGAAACCTACTCCTCAAGAATCCATGAAATAAAATGTGGGGTTCCCCAAGGATCACTTTTAGGCTTAATACTTTTTAATCTGTACATGTTGCATGTTGGGGATGTCATCAGGAGACTGGTGCTGATTTTCACAGATATGCTGATGATAGGCAGCTTTACATCACCCTGTCTGCTGATGGCCTGGAGCCAGATAACGTCCTTATAAACTGTATATTAGATAGGAAGTCATAGATGGCAGAGAATTTCTTACAGTTCAATCAGGACAAAAACTGAAGTTTTAATTATTGGTCCAGAAGACAAGAGAGAAATCATTTTATCCAAACTGCAGAATTTCAAACCTTCTCAGTGTGTGAGAAATCTGAGTGTCCTTTTAAATCTAAGAGGGATTTTATTCCACACATTAAAATTGCAACAAAAACAGGATTTTATCATCTTAAAACATTGCCAAAGTCCATTAATTTCTTTCTCTTACCAGCACGAGGTGCTGATGCATGCTTTTCTTTCTAGTAGAATAGATTATTGCAATGCCCTGCTCTCCAATATTCCTAAAAAGAGTATTTCTAGTTTACAGTTACTCTGCTGCATGTGTTCTGACGATGACCAGAACACATTACACCAGTTTTAAAATCACTGCACTGGCTCCCGCTGTGTTTCAGGATTGACCCTGAGGTCCTCTGGTACCAGTCTGTTAGTTGTTCCTAATGTAAGAACTAAAACTTATGGCGAGGCCTTGTTCCATCACTACAGCCCTCGCCTATGGAACAGCCTGCCTTACGGCCTCAGGGCTGCAGAGACTACAGATGTTTTTAAAAAGAGGCTCAAGACCTACCTTTTTAGCTTAGTTTATGATTGATTTTTATTTCATTTATTCCCTTTAAATGAATCTATCTTTATTTATTAAACTTTGTATTTTATTTATTTACTTTTTATTTTAATTTTACTTGTATTGGTTGTATTCGTTGTTACAGTTTTAGATTGAATTAAGGTTTGTTTTATTTTTACATTTTTTCTGCTCCAGTGTTTTCTCATAGGGGTTCTCTGCATTGGGAGCTATGCCTGTTCTGGTCGTGTGGTCGTTGCTGTGGGGATTGTACTTGTGGGGGTAGTCAGGGCCCTGCACTGCAGTGTTATGGCTGTGGTGTGGGCCTGATCTACCCTGATCTGGGTCATGGTGATGACCTTTGTGGTCGTTGGTTGGGTTAGCCCTTGGTGTGGATGGACCCCTAGGATATTGTTTCCTGACCTAGTGCCAAAACATATGTTTGTTTATATTTTTATTTTTTAGTTAGAGACAGTTTATTGTAGAGTAGAGTCAATGGGTGTGGGAAGAGACTCAATTTCCATTTAACTTGTGTGTGAGAGAGTATGATTAAGCGTGTGTGCTTCGATTTGTTTTCTGATAAACATCTCGTTCTTCTGAATCACTTTATTGTATCTGGGGAGGTGTGTCCAGTCTTACACACAACTGCCCCTAGCCTGCTGTTGCTGTTGCTATGACTACAGTGACGTTGCCTGACTGCCGACTTACTCTGAAACAGTCAGAGCTCACAGATGAGGGATGAGTGAGGGCTCAAAGAACACCTCAAACAACCAAGCTCGGTTTACATATGAAAAGTTGTATAAAAAAAAAATCCTTGAACCTTGCGCGCCAGGCGGGTAGGAGAAATTCATGGATGTATTTAATTTTACCTTTATGTGAACAGAATTCCAACAGTGGCAAGTTTAAAAGTCATGAGAATTTCATTGTTGTTTTTGTTGACGCGATGTAAGAGCTGCTGCCAGCTATCAGCTTTTTTTTCTGCGTTCTTCAGACCTTTCATGGTTGTTTAAATGCATTGTTTTCCTTTCACTGTGTTATATGCACTGCCTCTAGCACTACATGACAGCACCTGGGTCCAGCTGGACTCACAGCAGTCTGACTACAACTTAATGATGGCGTCACACCTCGTTTGACTTCTTGCTTGTGTTGTTTTTACACACAAATGTAAGTCGCTTTGGATAAAAGCGTCTGCTAAATTACTATAGAATAGAACAGAATAAACCAGCCATCTCGCCATTTTTCATTAATATGTAAAAGTTTGGCTTTGTGAATCTGCGGCTGTTTTCATTTTGTAGAAAATCTTTCTCTTTAACTTGGACTGGCCCCATTTTCACAATTGAGCAGCCTCTTTATCAGTGAGCAGCTTGGGGAACGCTGGGTCGTCTCGATATCACTAGGTAGGGAGGGAGGAGAAATGCTGTCACTCACCATAGCTTGGGCATCATCTTCTCCATCAGTTTGTGGATCGCTGCTGGCTGAGCCAGAGCCGCTTGGATTGACAGCAGGACGGTCATCGGTGATGGGAGGAGCTTCAGCTGCAGTGTTACCGGCGGTGGAGCTGGTCCAGCTGACTCCGCTGCCACAGTTCCAGTGAAAAGCTGGAAAGCTTTGGCAGCTTTGAAACGTACTGCTGCCATTGGTCCCTCATTTTCTTTTTTTGTGAGCCACTTCCGTATGTCCGCTTCATTTCGATTCATGTCTTTTATTGTTTTGGTTTGGTTTGTTTGGTTTGGTTTTTTTCATGTTACGCGCCGTAACCATCATACATCATACATGCAGCGTGATATGTAACATGGAAGAGTCCATGTAGTGTAGACTGAAGGGGTGCACAGTTGGTAGAAAGACCATCAAAACACGAGTAACTGCTCAAATTAGACATTCCAATGCAACTATTGTGAAGTGATTTTGATTGGAAAAAAAGGAGTATGGGGCCCCAAATATGAAGAAGGCATTTTGGGGCCCCATGGGCAATGTATGGGGCCTGGGACTCCAGGCAAATGCCTGGTTTGCCTAAAAGCATGACCCACCTCTGGGTCTCACTTCAGAAATAGGGGTAGACCTAGAAGAGCTGTAGACTTCCACCAAATGATTTTCACAGTCGCAGACTAAAAATCAAAATCTTCAAGAAATCTTAGGAGTTTTACTGGAGTCACAGCGCGCTCCCGTCATCTCCATCGTTAGGTTTAAGCTGGTAATCTGAGCTGTTTAACGTCAGTCTTTGCTTAGTCTTGGGTCTGAGACAATATCAAACGTGTTTGATATTATCAGAAGTCGCAGTGATGAAACATGATCAACAACCAATAGATAAGCTCTGACAAAAGCAGAAACAGGAATCCCGACAGTCAGAAAAACGACAAGAACGGACAAAAAGAAAAAGACTAACAAGAAGCGATGATGAAACGTCGTAGGTGGTCCAGAAAGAGGAGCTCATGGTTATTAAGAAGTAAATGTCTGCTGTGGATCATTTATGTTACAGTATAATGATCTAACAAATGAGAGATGAACAGAAACTCATTCATCCCTCCAGATTCTCATGAGTCGGTGTAACACCTGGTGGAGATGCAAAGCCACACTTAATAATGATGTTTATTTCCGTATTGATCCTGGAGGGAAACTCTCCCCTTGTTTGCTTTGCTGTGGGTAGATCAGCGCTGTTCCATACCAACTGTCAACATATCACAAAAAAGCTAAAAGAATCTAGTTGTAGTCTTGTCACAGTGATTCACAGTCTTTGTCATATCTCAGTCTAAGACTGGATAAGACTTAAAACTCTAAGCATTTGTCTTTAGATGTGAGCTGGTAGTTTTCTAGAGTCTTTTGCAAATCTATTCAGTCATCTAATGTAAGCCCAGCATAAAGAAATACATAAATTATCGACATGGTAAAATAAAAATCCCTTTTTTCTGAGAATTTCATAAATCAATGTTTATTAAAACCTGAAAAGTATTTTTTAAAGAAAAACATGTAGAATACATGATGCAATGTATCAAATCAATGCCTAACGAACACACTGTAAACTACACAGAACATAAACACCAAGAATGTAGTTCATGTATGCCTTTTAACAATTTGCCACGTAACAGACTGAAATCATAAATAAAAATAAATCATGATAATAAAATTCAGTTTAGGACTCCAAACTATAGAAGAAAAATAATATCTGCCTTTCATTCTGCTTATTTTCTCATTAAAGCAGTCTATAAAAAACACTGAGGTTTTTCTTAAGCTTTCTCGAGTGTTTGATGCTCATAACCCACCCATGATAAGCTGTTCCAGTTCCTGGATACTTCAGACATGGGTGCTTCTCAATCAGAGCAGCAGCAACTGATTATTTCCTGATTGTTTGGGTATGACTTGTAAGAAAAATGAGCCTTAACTATGTTGTCGAGGATGTCCATGTTTATATCTGCTTTGGCATGGTGAGAAATGCTCCATTTTCACCGAACACTTTATTCCCTTTTGGAAGCCTCAGTGCAACATCATATGAAAACAATGGGACAGAGTAAGGGGGATGGCCACTGGTCTGCTTTCTCCAGCAACATCAGCTGTACTGTTGCACATTGGTTTGCACTGGTGGATGGAAGGGCTTCACCTGAAGAAGTCACAGTGGACACGGAGGACACAGAAGCTACTTCTTCTGGTTGTACTGGTACTTTATACCGGATCCTATGTACTGCTTTGTCTTGAAGAAGCTCTTTAATTGTTAAATTGCACAGTTCATTTCCAAAATCGGGATCCCCTACCTCAAGGATTTTAACATCAGTTCTTTCAGAAACTTCATAACACCTTAGATGTTCAGTATACCATTAAGCAAACTTTTTGCAAAAAATAAGACATCTTGCTACCTGATGAGTGAACAAGAATAATAATAATGCTGAAAAACTCTGGCAATGCATTGTTCTGCAGATAAGACCATGCCTTCCTTGAAAATAGATCCATACAGATGGACATGGGAAGCAAAAGACAACCGTTCCATTTGGGGGTACTTTTTATGGACCGCATCTTTTGTGTCCTACACAATGTTTGTACATTGTGTACATCATGTACAAACTCAAATCTCAAATCTCTTGATGCTTTTGTTGAGAAAAATGAGCTGCTTGGTGACCATCAACATGGCTTCAGGAGCAATAGGTCGACGACTCTGGCAGTGATGGAATTTGTAGAGAACAAAGCAAAAGCGGTGGATGAGAAACAAAACACTGTGGGAGTGTTTACTGACCTGCAGGCATTTGATAGAGTAGATCATTCTTTACTTCTAAAACAAATGTAAACTTTATGGTTTAAGAGGAGTTGTACAACTTTGGTTAAGGACTTATTTAAGTCATAGGTTTCAATACGTACAAGTGAATCACACTAAATCATTTTTAAGAAGAGCAATTTGTGGTGTTCCACAAGGATCAGTATTGGGACCAAAGTTACTTTTACTTTATATAAATGACATCTGTATTGTTTCTAAAATATCAAAATGCATATTGTTTGCAGATGATACAAATTTATGTTGTTCAGGATGTGATATAACGCGACTGTTAAAGTAGAAAGGGAGTTGATGGTGTTAAAATCATGGTTTGATTTGAATAAGCTATCACTTAATGAAAACAAGACTAAATTCATGGTTTTTGGAGGCGGTAGGGCTCATCATGACATCAAGTTGAAATTAAACAAGTCTACAAAAGAAAGTTTGGGGAGTGATTATTGATCACAAATTATATTAGAAGCCACATATAGATTACATCAAGCAAAAATCTATTTATAATACTTTATAAAACAAGAGAATTATTAAACAAGAATTGCCTGCTTGCATTATACAATTCACTCATAATGCCTTACATGTCATATTGTGTTGAAATATGGGGAACGTATATAAAACAAATATAAATTCAGTTATAAAACTTCAGAAAAAAGCAATTAGGATAATAAATAAAACAGGCTATTATGAATCAACTAATAAAGTTTTAATACGTTGTAATGTCTTAAAATTTGTGGATATTGATTGTATTTTCAAAAACGATGGAAATTGTCTTTCAAGTGCTGAATAATAGAGTTCCAAGTAGCATTAAATAATTTTTTACTCTGAGAGAAGGAAATATTAATTTGAGAGGACTATTTATGTTTAAGATTTGTAAAGTGGGGACAAATGTGGAAAAAAAGACATGTCTCAGTTTTGGGGGTCAAGTTATGGAACAAACTAAGTCCTGAGCTGAAATTGTCAAGCTCTCTGATGTTGTTTAAAAAGAGCTTAAAAATGAAAATATTTAATGATTACATGATTGTGTGACAAGAATGATTGGTGGATGACTACAAACTGTGCTTATTTAAAGAAATAATTTAAGTTTATACGTAAGTAGTGTGTTGCAGGGCCATCACTAACGCGAGGATATGCATATATAAGCTATGAGCTTCAGCCTAGTCCTTTTTTTGGTTTTGCTTTGATCCACTAGTTTGGACTCGGTGTGTCATGTACAGAACTTGAAAGGCTGTCAGATTTATTTCATTTGAATCGCATGTGTTGGAGCAGAAGAACATTTAAAATCTGCTGGATGGGGGATCTCGTGGACTGACATTGGACAACCCAGGTCTATGTGTTTCACAATCAAAGTAGTGCTTTTCATCTCCCTTTCAAACTAATTTTCATTAACAACCTTGGTGGTTCATCTTTGGTGATTGAGAAAACAAGTCATAAAATCCTATCAAGAAAAACAAAACAGGTTTAAATGGGTTAAGTGGTTACAATATTTCCCACAATATAATAAATTATAATCTAGATTAGGCATAAAAGCTATTATACCATTTTCTATCTTTAATATCTACCTCCCTTTAAGAACCTACACCAGTGCTGAAGGCGACAAAGCTCTGGCTGAACGGTTAAATTTGTTACTGAAATATCACAGTTCCCTCAGTTTGAGGTGGACAGGGTCAAAATTTGAAGCTGAACCTTAACAGTTTTGAATTCTGAGTCTTTCTGCGAACAGATGTTTACAAAAGCACTTATTTCTCACTGTTTTAGTGCACCTTGACTTTATTTTCTTTTACACTTTTCAGGCTGATGTTTTTTTCCTACAAGATGGCAAAGTTTGACACACAATTACAAAATGAAATCTGATTCAGTTTGTAGTTGAATTATTCTGATTTGAGCCAATATAAATGTTCAAGACAGGTTTATGGTGTGAAATGAACTGTCTCCGGATTTGATATCTTAAGCTGGGTTTATTTTGGGTTTACTGTTTTTGTCAACACAATTAACAAAATCATAAAGATCAACAATATCTCCTCTGAGACAGATGTGGTCTGGAAGTGGAAAAATAATACTTAATACAAATAAAAAACAGACCATCTATAGATGATTACATACACAACCGTAACTCCACCAAGAGTGTAATAAAGGAAAAAGAATAAACAGAACACACTTGATGCAGTTTTAACTGTTTAACCGGAAACATTTTATCACGTAAACAAAGCTTAAGTAAAAAGTTAATAAGCTATTCAAAATTTCAGTGTTTGGAAAACCTAACAAAATGAAAATAATAATATAAATGACAATAAGTTAAAAATGTTTCAATGCTTTTCCAGTTTAATTAATCTTAAGTGTGTCTGACAACACAAAAGTCTCCAGCCAGGGCGTGTACATATGGAGCTGCTAATACAGACGCTTGTATAGCGAGAACACTTTCAACAGGAGGAAGATGACTTTCACTTCGTCTCTGATTTCCGCATGAAGCTATGCCACAAATGTAACCACAGTACTCAACTATTAAAAGGAAGTAAGAAACCAGATCTCAGCACTTTCCTCACGTAACAAGCACGGAGCAGAGTAGTGAATAAACTGTAGATATCTCTCTCTCTCTCGCTCTGTCTCTCTCTCTTTATATATATATA
>JBAFTB010000014.1:30413640-30440233 GCA_037177355.1 Melanotaenia trifasciata | reverse complement strand
TGTAGGCAAACTGAAGTGGGTCTAATGAGTCCGGGATGGAGGAAGTGATGAATGATTCGACTAACTGCTCAAAGCACTTCATGATGGTGGAAGTGAGTGCTACTGGGCGGTAGTCATTCAGGCAAAGGATTTTGGTTTTCTTGGGGACAGGGACAATGATAGTCTTCTTGAGGCATGTGGTTACTACAAACTGGAGCAGTGACATATTGAAAATGTCTGAAAAGACATCTGCCAGCTGGTCTGCACACACCTTGAGAGCTCTGCTGGGGATGCCGTCAGGTCCAACAGCTTTGTGTGTTTATCCTTTTTAAAGTTCTGCACACGTCTGCCTGGGTTGTCACAGGTGGGCAGTGGTCCTCCTGAGCCTTTTGTACCTCTGTATCTGTAGAGGTGCTCTCAAAGCGGGCATAAAGGTGTTCAGATCTTCAGGCAGAAATACAGACATCACCTCAGTAGCGCTGTTCTGCTTTTTGTAGTCAGTAAGCGTATTTAATCCGGCCCACATGCTCCTGGTGTTGGAGCCCCTGTAATAAGACTCTACTTTGTCCCTGTACTGTCTCTTTGCACTACATATATCTCTCCGGAGCGCATACCTGGACTTCCTGTTCTCATCCAAGTCACCTGAGTTATAGGCTTCTGATTTGGAAATGTCCCCACAGTAATCCTTGGTATGTCATCGATGCATTTCTCCATGTAACCAATGACCGCGTCTGTGTATGTGTTCATGTCAGTATCCTTAAATACACCCCACTCCGTCGTGCTAAGGCAGTCACACAGAGCTGAGTCTGATTGGACGGACCACTGCTGAATGGTCCGCGTCACTGGTCCATGACACTTGGATTCTGTCTAGGAAGGCAGCAGCAGAACTGAGACGTGATCAGATCAAAGTTATAATAGCTTTGGATTTTTTATTAGTTTTAGTTTTTATTTCATTTTGACTTTTTATTTTCAAATTCAGTTAGTTTTAATTAGTTTTTAGAACAAATTTTCTAGTTTTTATTAGTTTTCATTTTTTAAAAATGTTTAGTTTTAGTTTAGTTTTTATTAGTTTTTTTTGTTAGTTTTTTATAACTTGGGGTATGTAGTGACTACCTGGTCCTACCTTTTTAGTCACTCTGGGTGCGGGGGATCCTGGTCATTACGCGCTTCATTAAAACAATGTCCAGACAGAAAGGTAAGTTTGGGGTGTGTTCCCATTTACTGAATGAATGAATGACGATCTGAAGTCCAGGATGGCGGTCTGCAGCAACAAGATGGATGGTTGGCCCCAAGGTTATGACAGGTATGGAGGTATAGTAGAGGCCGCATGGAAAAGCACTGAGAAGTGGAAAAACGTATCTTTATTTGTATAGCACTTTTAAAAAACAAGGTTTACAAAGTGTTGAACAGCAAAGAGCAAAATAAGGTAATAAAATCAACAAAGGAAAGACACATGCATGAGTACATTTGGACAGACAAACAGAAGTCTGACAATAAATAAATCAGAAATAAAGTAAATAAATAGATTATAAAAAGGCCAGTCGATAAAAGTATGTTTTAAGAAGTGACTTTAAAGATTAAACTGATGGTTTCAGCCTTATCTCCTCAGGCAGGTTGTTCCAGAGTCGAGGGGCTCGGGCCGAAAAAGCCCGGTCACCTCTGGTTTTGAGTTTCGACCCTAAAAGGGACCTGCCTGAGGATCTAAGGCTGCGGGCAGGCTCGTAGGTTGTCAGTAAATCTGTAATGTAGCCGGGTGCCAGACCTAAACGAGCTTTAAAAGTAATCAGTAAAACCTTAAAATCAATTCTAAAATGTACAGGGAGCCAGTGCAGCGAGGCTAAAACAGGGTCATATGTTGTCTTCTGCTAAAACCAGTGAGAATCTTAGCTGCTGCGTTTTGAACAAGGTGGAGGCGAGAGAGGGACTAATTGTCAAGACCGGAGAGAAGGGAGTTGCAGTAGTCAAGTCTGGAGAAAATTAGAGCATGCACTTTCCTCAACACCGCCACCAATGGCCGAGGAAAATACAGATCACCTGTGCCAGCCCAACCATAAACAAACACCACCACAATAAACCTGAACCAAACAATAAACAGAAACAATGGCTCCTACAGGGTATTTGTCATTTGCAAAATTCAAAATAATCAGAATAAGCACTGTATAATAAAAACTGTATCAGCCATCGACAAATCAAATACAACAGCCCATAAGACAGCAGCCTTAAGTAACAAAAATGTGTGCAATGCTGCTTCTGAGATAGTGTGCTAGGTAAAAATCAACACAACCAACATGCTAAAGACACACATCAACATTACAACATGAATCCATTCAAGACAGTTCACAGTCCTTGGCAGCCAGGAGTCTAAAAGAGCTCAATCTAACTAATCATGAACAACCTCAACAACCCAACAAACTCTAGACCAGAGCTTTAATTCATTCGTTGAAACAATTCATAATTAACTACATATAGAACTGAACTAGAGGTGCAGCAACTTTAGTACAAATCACTGCAGCTGATTAACAGAGCAGAACCTCACATGTTATACTGGACGTATACTGGACTTTAGACACTGAAAGTGCACGTGTCTGGAAGAACGCAAAGCCAGCCGCTGGTTAAGATACTGCTTATGTAAAGCACTTTGAATTGTCCTGTACATGAAATGTGCTGTACAAATAAACCTTCTATGTTAAACATACATAACCTACTTTCCAACATTGTAAACAAAAACAAATTTAAGCCTCTGAAATTCAGCTTTGCGAGATTGTGTGTGTGACTGTGTGTGTAGGTCTGTTTGTGTGTGTGTGTGCATGTGCAAGACTCTGTGTGTATGTAACTGACAGTGTGTCTGTGACTCATGTTCCTTCTTCTTGCCACGTGTAGAACAGCTGATGTGTTGGTGGTATCTCGGCAGGACTTTCCTCAGGTTGGTGCTGTAAAAATTCCCCGACTACAATAAACGCAGCCTCCAGCCATGAAGTCTTCAAACAGTTCTTTTGCTTTTACTTAGTTTTATTTGTTTTTATTCTCTCTGTATTACTGTTATTTAGTGTTTTATCTTATTGGTCGGCATCTGGTCATGAGGTGCTCCAGGTCTGGATTACATCCCGTAGAAATAATTCCCACATCTGAGCACCACTTGTTGTTCACCATGAAACAGACACCACCCCCCTCGCTCTTTCCTAAATGTATAGTCCAGTCCAGCCGATAAGCAGAGAGTCCCTCGGGAACAATGACAAAATCCGGGATCGAGGAGTCAAGCCAAGTTTCTGTTAAAGCAAAAACATTACAGGTGTTAATCTCCCATTGAAGTGCCACCCTGCTCCGGAGTTTGTCCAGCTTGTTGTCGAATGACAGAAGATTTTCCACAACAATACTTGGTAGAGGAGGCCAATTCCCCCATTTCCTCAACCGGACCAGGACTCCAGCTCGTGACCCTCTTTTCCTCCGCCACCTCTGCCACTCAGTTACAACAACAGGTAGGCGCAGCCATGGAGATTCCCCGTTGTTAGCTGGTGGTGGTGGCGATAAAAGGTTTTTTCCATCACCGAACTGATGCATGTTGTGTGATCTAATATTGCACGTGAGTCCAGCTGTTCTCTTGCATGTCGTTTTTTTTCTCATGTGAACCTTAACTACCACCCTCTACCCAGATACGTTGCATAACTGACGTCATAACCAAAGGCCAGTTCTTAACAATTTACTAATTAAATAAAGCCATAACACCACAATGCATAGTAATTATCTCTATCATATGATGATGGGGCTCACTATAACAGGTTGAATAACTATGACAAGAATAAAAGATAATAATAATCATCATCATCATCATCATAATAATAATAAGAAGAAGAAAAGAATAAATAAGGATAAATAATAAATACATACATAATGTGTGTGTATATATATACATATATATACATATGTGTGTGTGTGTGTCTGTGTAATAATACAAAAAATATATATCATTTGGATAAAAACGTCCTACTTCCTGTTTTATTGTGAAAATATAAAAGGAAGTGAATGTTCTGCGCAGGTAAAGGGACGTTTGTCACGTCACGTCCACTGAGTTTCGATTTTGTTCCTGTGACAGAACAAGTTTACGTCGCGGTGTGACGGTGAGTTTGTCAGCAATACAGCTCGTCGCTGTTTGTTTATTATCTGCTGTTTGTTTATTATCTGCTGTTTGTTTATTATTTGCTGTTTGTTTATTATCTGCTGTTTGTTTATTATTTGCTGTTTGTTTTCTGTGAGGGCGAAGTTAGTTCATGTTTTTGTTTTTATGACGGAGAAGAGCTGATATACTTTTTATAGTATTGTCTGTTTCACAGACGATCAGTGGTATAAATATCAGAATTTTCAAGTATAAATTAAATATAAGATGTCTTTGTATTTTAGTAACCTAACCGAAAAGTTGGTGTGATCTCCTGACTCATCATAAATGTACGAATTAGTGTAAATCTGTAAATAAGAAGTTATGTAATGGTTGTAAATAATGTCCTTGTTTGTAGATAACTTTCTGGTGTGAGACCGACCAAGAAACACAACCTGCTACGTTATGGTGAAGAAAAGATGAGGTGTTTCCTTCTGCTTTATGAAGGTTTATTCATCGGCTCTGGTAAGAAAACAAGAAGAGATTTTTCTCTAAACGCAGCCCTGGACGGAGGTTTTCAGAAAGCGGCTTTACTGGTTTAGCTGCTGTGTCAGCTAAAGTTCGTTTCCACCGACAGGAGCGGGTACGGGTCGGGACTATTAGGGTGCAGCCACCGTAACCTTACCTGAGAAGCGGAGTATCAACCAGATAGATGTCTCAGCTATGGTGAAGCATGACTGCATGTCTCTACCAAACTCTGCTGCCAGATCCTCGGTTAAAAAACTGGAAGTTTGCCTAATCAAGCTGGTACCTGTAGCCTGGTTGTAATGGAGGCTGCGTGGAGAGGAATGCCATAAGAGAGGCAAAAATAGATGGAGAAACAACCTAAAAATGAAAATTAGAACAACAAAAATTTAAAATGATAATAAAATGAAAATAAATTATTTGGTCAATATTTTCTTTGCTTTTTAGTTTAGTTTATTAAGTGTTCACACTCTTCATTAATGAACAGTACTATTTTCAGCCTGGTCATCTGCTGGTCTGACTGCAGCTTTCTGGCTGCAGACCTCCACTGTGGGGACACTTCCACCGTGCAGGAAGAAACAAATTATTTTCTAAATAAATTGTATTCCAGAACTGCATTTTTCAAAATAAAATGCACCGACAAATCAAACACGCGTACACTCTCTTGTCCTTCTCATAAAAATATCATACTTTTCAATTAATAATATCCTTTGATTGTTTTTGGCAAATTCAGATGATTTTATTATGGAAAATATTGACCCCTGCGTATGACCGTCCCAGTATCCTTTACTGAATTGTAATTCTTAAGCTCTTAAGCTGGATGTCATGTATTTATACCAATAACAACACAACATGACGACACAGCAGTTATTGTTTTGTAGTCTTTTTAGTTTTGCATTTCTTGTTTTTTATGTTTAATTTCAGTTTTCATAGTTGGTTCTGTTTATTGGACTTTGACTTTGGACTGAGCTACAAGTTATTTTATCTCCATTTATAGCTGTGCTGCATCTGCGAAATACACCCACTTACCTTTAAGTTTCCATTATGGTATAAACAGGGAATCCTTCAATACTCAATTATATAAAATACAGAAATAATCAAACATTCTTGTCTTAAGTCCTTTATTGTTTATGCTCTGCATTCACAGTACAATAGATAACCCTGGTGATCTGCATCCTCCTCCAAAAAAATCCACATGTCCTCAATGTTCTCAAAAACAAATTTAAACGGCTCTAAATTAATTTCCCTCTCATGCTCGCTGTCTTCTTGCCAGAGTTTTTTGAAGAGCTCTGCTGCCTCTGCCACGTTCTCCTCCCCCATCGTCAACACATCAGGCAAATCCACCTTGCCTTAAAAAAGATCTGTGTTTTCTCCCAGCCACTGTGCAGCTTTCCTGCAGTCGTGAGCCACCTTGTGGTCCTACAGAAACGTGGGAAAAAAAGTTAGTCTCCTACAACAAAACTGGTGCAACAACAAATACATACAACTAGAAACAAACTCTACCATTTCCACGGTTTCCTCCACATGAAGTGAGATCTGCGGAGTCTGCAGCTGCTCCTGGTCCTTAAAGGGACACAAAAAAAACAAACAAAAGATTTATTCAGGGTAGCTGATTTGGGGCATAAACACACACTTTATAGTGATGTCATCCAGCGTCTGCTTCTTCATGTTGAACGCTGATGGCCCGTCACCTCGCTAGAGGGCTTTGGAGGACTCCGTCCAGTGGAAGCTGGAAATAGAAAAAAAAAGAATGAAATGAGGGTGGGTGGTGTCACTGATAAATAATTGTAAAAGAGACAGTACTGTCTAATCACGTTAAACTTAAATTCTAACCTGCCATGGTCCAAATTCTCCTTTAACATGATGCACCACCACGTCCTTAATGCTGGCTCGTCCGTCTGGGGGAGTAATTATTAAAACTATATCACAAAATACAATTTAGGGATTTTCAGCTTAATAGCATTAAGTAGATATACTTGGAATGGAGAAATTATGGGGCGCATCCAGTACAGAGTACAGGGAAACTATGCATAAATACACAGTCAGCAGCTGGAAGATTTTCATTTTGTCTTCTTATCTTAATGATATAAGGTTTTTTTCTTCTATTCAGACAAATAATAGGATGTCGTAACAAACCTTGCATAGACAAGCTGGTAGAAGATTTACCATGAGCACAAAATGCCGCAGTCATTTCTCTATGTTTGTTCTGGGAAGTCCTAGCATTTAAGAAATGGGTTTGTAGATATTCAAATAATAACTGCTGTATAGTTTTACGTCTATCTGCAAACCTGTCAGCTCGTTCCATGATCCGTGTAAAAGTTTTCTAAAGCTGAGGAGATAAAGCTGCATTTAGAACCATGTAGTTATAAAAAGCAGTAAATACTTGTGGCACAATGCAAACATACCACAAAAGCACTCCAGTCAGGAAAAACATGCGCATGCAAACACACACAACCCCACCCACCATTTCAGTAGCCTTTTTAGTGCTGCCAGTTCCTGTACACACTCCTAGGTTTGATAGCTTTGCTGTAACATGTTTGATAACAGGGGAAATATTTGTCGAACAAAGATGTATTAGCTTGCACCATAAAAAGGTTAATGTACATATAAAATAACATCATCTGTGGAGTTAAAAAAGCAAACAAAAGCTTTCTGGAACAGAACCTGAGCGGTTGAGAACTAAAATATAGGTTTTGGTTAGTGACCTCAACAGTTCTCTGATTTCCTGATCACCAAATCCAAATTGTGAATAACGTTCACAGAGAAAGAAAGAAAAACTCTCTCTGGGCTGCTTCAAAACCTAGAATTGCAGTCAGTGACAATTTAACTCAAAATGTTGTGTGAACAACATTTAAAGTACAGTGTGACTAATAGTTTTCAGGAAGATTTTTCACAGTTTATGTCACTTACAGACAACATGTAATGGCCAGGTTTCCACACTGGTATAACAACCTCTGATGTGAGCACCAAGGAAAGGAAAAGTTAAGTAAATGAGCCAATATGCATCTGAAACTGAAAGCAGCATAGCAGCAAGTTTACAGGTAAACTTGGAAGTGGGTCACATGCAGTCGGGTGTGTGTGGCCATGTTGGAACAACATGAAGATCGACCACATAGATGCTCTTTCCCTGTGGAATAAATTTAAAGTGTGAGTCTATATTAATTACAGTCCATTAAATGAAGCACACCTGTTCTACTGCAATACAACAGAACAGCCCTGTCAAAAGTATAAAGCATCATTCAAACCGATTGTCTTAAAACCAACAAGAAAGGAAACCTCTGACTGATCCGTTTGTTCTATGAGCTGAAAACAAGCATTTCCTGTGTGAAATGAAAATGGTCAGCTTGTCAGCCTTAAATACATAATAATTATCTATCAAAACAATGAAATTCTGCATCTTTTACATGCTGTTGATTCCTTTTCAGCATTCAAACCAAGGCTGCAGAAGTCGGCACGTGTCAGGACACTTTTGTGTGTTTAGACCGTAGACTCTGTGGCTGGCTTTGTGGTATCCAAGACGTAACTGAGCTGATGATTGCAGAAAAGAAAAAGTTATATATGACTTGTAATTTATATGAGCAGCAACAAGGGTCTCAACAAAGTAGAACGGGTCGGTCGGATTTTAGGGCACCTTTTCCAGTTTTTGCATGTGGAAACAAAAACAGCGTCCTGACGCGCTCCAGCCTGCACCCGGCGGTGAATACGCCGCTGCTAGATGTGTCTGCTTACTCGTGCTTTCCTTATCCTGCGTCTTCTTTCTGTTCACAGTGTTTGCTCTCCTCCCTGCACCTGTCAACGTTTCAGTAAAGTCTGTCAACTTCCACCATGTGCTGCACTGGGAACCTGGACCTGGCACTCCCTCAGGAGCAACATACTGGATCACCAGGTAATAACAGCCTATCCACTACACCTGTTCACAGCCCTGATAAAACGTCTCTTCAGACATGATGTGTCTTCAGCAGACAACATTAACAACATTAACAGACTGTTTTAAATCAGCATGTGTGCTATGCAAATGTAGCCAGTTTCAGACAGACCTAGTATTGTATTTTCTTTTTTTAGTATTTCATTTTTTTATGTTTTTTTTTTGTTTATGTAAATTTATTAACACTGTTTAAGTGCCAGTTTTGGCCCCTGAAGGCCCCTGGTTTTAATATGCATCAGCAGAGTTACTGAATCACGCACACAAGACAATAAACCAAAACATACACCAATATTGTTTAAATAAATTAACCAAACCATACATATATAAAATGGTAAAACAAAAATGGAAATATTGAGGTGAAGTGAATATTTTATTTTAGACCAAAATAAACTGACAAGCATCAAGCATTTTACTACATTAACTTTACATGGTTTAATTTCATTTCAGCTTTAACGAAAAGCAATGAATTCAAGACTTTTATGCATGTTTAACTTTGACCAGACTCAGCAAGGCCACCATGAAATGTACAAATGTGTGCAACAGCAAAATTAAGAAACAAAAATAATCAAATCTAACGCTGCAATGACCTCACTAATCGCCTCCTAGATTAACAAAATTAAGACAAAAACAGGTTCAAAGAACAAAAAAATATTGTAAAAACAAAAAAATAAATAAAAATAAATGATTTATAGATGGTAGGGTCGGAAAAAGTGTTTCTGCACGACCTAAATTACATTATCGCTCAGAAACCTCCAGACGGACTGGATGTAAACCTGCTTCTTCTCCTTATTTAAGAAGACGGAGAAGAAGAGGAGGAGGAAGAACGATGCTGATGATGATAATAATGATAATAATAATATTCCTTGCAAAAATATAAGGGTTGTTTCACCAAACTGAGATAAGGGATTAAGCTAGGATTTCCTATCCTGGCTGAATTTATCCTTGATTTGGTTTCACAAAAGCAGTAACACATCAGTTACCATGGAGATTTATTCTGTGCAGCTAGCTGCTCCAGACCAGGCTAACAGACAGATTTGGGTAATGCTGGAGTAATATATGTGTTACTGTGTCAGAGTAAATTCACCTGGAACACAGTAGAAGATGGAAATGATCTCCTATACGAAAACCATCATACTTCAGTCAAAACCAGAGGATAGCAGCCCAGTTAATCTAAGAATGAGTAAACCAGTCTGAGGAATTAGTGAAGTTCTGGGAATGAGTATATTAGTCCAGTCTGAGGGTGTCAGATGGGGTGAAAACCTCCATGCACTCTGAAAATACCAAAGGCTGTGAACATCTTTTTCTGTTATCAGTTTGAAGTCACACTTTTGTTGTTTTTTTCCAACGTACACCTGCTGTCCTGATATGTGCTTAAATATGATAAAGTCCTCGTTTATTTTGTCTCTTGGCAGTTAAAATAATGACAGATGTGTCCTGACTACATTTCACCGTTAACATTATTAACGTAGTATGATGGCAGGAGGAAGAGAGCAGCGATTATACACAACAAATATCCCTGCTTGACTCAGACCACAGCAGTTTGTGGTTAGTAATTTAACCTTTAAGGTTCCAGGATGAGCAAAACTTTCAACCTTACATTAGATGTAGCTTTGTAAGATTGTCATACATCAACAACAACCTTCAGTTTTTTCTCACGTTTTCAGTCAGAACAGCATCAACTGACAAGATTTCTTCAACATGTTTGATGGAATATGTGACAAAACAGCTGGTTTGATGGTGGTTGAGACGTTTCTGTCAGACTCAGGGTGGTTTCCTGTTTCCATTGATTACGCGTTTATTCTAACTTTCAGTACAGCTGTGACCGCAGAGAGGCCTTGTATTCTCAGAAAAAACAACTAGATTGGGTTTGGATGTTCACTTGTCGGTTTTATAGAGGAAATTTTTTCATTTTGTGAAGCCTGATGATTCATTTAGCTGCTCTGCATTAACAGCCGCAAACAACAACACACATTATACACACTCCTCCAGTGGGACCAGACCTAAACACTAAAAACCTTAAGAAAATCAAAGTTAAGATATATGTCTATGGAGATTCATTTATCCAGGTAGAAGATGCCTCACCATCTTCTCTGGCACACAGTCAGACTAACACCTGTCATGTGACCCAGGTCATGTGACTCTACACCAAACAACTTGATGATGGTGTTCGGATGAACACCGAAACAGCTTGTGTTTTTAAGCATGTTTTAAGTCCAGTGTTTTAAAAATAAAATCTTTTTAGATTAAGAAATCTACTCTGAAAAGCTGATGTAATGTCCTTCGCTGGTGTATTTATCCTCTGTGATGCGCTCCAGAGTGAAAAAGCATAAATAAGCTTGACAGCTGCAGTGTGTGTCTTTACATTGAGAAGCTAATGTTTGCTTTGAATCAGTTCCACATTCGTTGTCCTGCTTCCTCAATCTCAGCTTGCATATGGAAATCCCCAACAGTTTGATTTCTGATGAAGACTACCGTCCTCCACAGCCAGTGTGTTTGAGGATAAAAGCTTGACTTGGGTGTTCATACAGCCCGATTACTGAACCTTTCCCCTTCCAAACAGATTACTTTGTTTTCTACATTACGAGACAACTTTAAGGTGGTTGGTGGGAAAGTTTTAAAATGATAATCAGCCTGTCCAAGAAAAAAGTCCCACACTAATGTCTCGTTAGACCTTTTTCTGTGATTATGTCATCATTCTCCGTGGCATCATCTCAGTAAGCTTCTGCAATGATACAACATTTATTTCCGTCTAGAGTTGCTTTAATGTTTCTTTAAGTTCTTGTATTGATGATGGGAGAGTCCGACCTCCAGCACATCCCAAAGATTCTCAATGTGTTTCAGGTCTCGCCTCTGTGGTGGCCAGTCTATGTGTGAAAATGATGTCTCCTGTTCCCTGAACCACCCTTTCACAATCTGAGCTCCATGAATCTTGACGTCGTCATCTTGTAATATAGCTGTGCCATCAGGAAGGATGGAATAACCTGCTCATTCAGTACATTCCGGTAGTCAGCTGACCCCATTCTTTGGACACATAATGTTGCTGAACCTAGACCTGAACCTAGACCTGAACCTAGATCTGACCAACTGCAGCCACCCCAGATCATAGACTAATCCCACAGGCTTGTACAGTAGACACGAGGAATGATAGCTGCATCATCTGCCTCGCTTCTTACCCTGATGCTCCTATCACTCTGGAACAGGGTAGATCTGGACTCCTCAGACTACATGAGCTTCTTTTATTGCTCCAGAGTCCAATCTTTCTTCTCCCTAGCAAAATTAAGCCTTTTATCTGACTTTTCTGACTAATAAGTGGTTTTCTTATGGCTACTTCACTTAGTTAAAAACAGGTGGTTGTGTTTTTTGGGCAGGAAATGTACATTGTGGTTTCATTCTTAATATCACAAAAACCTTCTGACTGCAGTGTGAATTTGGGGATGGGACTTTTAACGCATTGAATAACGCGTTAATTCATTTATTACAAAAAAAATGAACACATTTAATCGCAGTTCCAAACAACTCAGAACATTTGTCGGTGCCCGGTTTCCAGTACACCGGTTAAATTGAAACACACGTCGAGCTCTGCTAATTCAGCGTTGCCAATTTAACTACTTAAAGAGCACACCCTGAAGAAGGAAGGGACTATTTGCATGGTCAGCATTTATCTTGTATTCTATTGGCTGGAGGAGGATGTTTGACAGCTCATTCAGCAACCTAAGAAAAAACATTTCCAAGCGCAGAGAATGTGTGTACAGAGTTTTGAAAGGATGAACGATATACTTGAGAGCAAGAAGGGACTTTTTGAGGGTGAGAGGGAGAGAAATATGATATTTGAGTGTGAAAACAAGAAATCTTTCCCTCAAATCAAAAAATTATGCTCCTGATTACAGAGGGAAATACCCCCATATGGGCCAAATATATGCCAGTACGAACCATGAACCGCTACTTTCCTACTTCTTAACTGAACATTAAACAAGCGCAACAACAGGAATGGTACTAGCAACAGAAAAGCCAATCAGCTCAACATTCGTCATGATTCACAACAGGAAAGGGAGGAGAGGAGGAGGCTGCGGGGGGCAGACACAGAGACAACCAAAACAGTAACGTTTGTGCAGAACTACGTGAAAACCTTTTTAAAAAAAAAATGTGAGAAAAGGCTTGAACCGTCTCACCAGGAAAGGTGTGGGTGTTAAAACACCCTCATTCCCCACATGTGTGATGCCCTCAAATCAACCGTAGAGCTGATCTTGTTCCAGCTACTCTCATGAAAATCCTAACTTTATTTAATAAGTGGAGGCTATATTCTTTTTATATTGACCTGTGATTGGAAGGAACTCTGGCAAGAGTTTGAAGAGGCTATGGAGAATCACTTCTGGATGGCTTCGAGGAGATTCTAGTCCACCATCGGGAAGGGGAAGCAGTGTTTCCCACTGTGTACAGGGGAATGGGGGACCCTCCCTCTGGGGCTGATGTTGCTGAGGTGGTTTAAAAGCTACTCAGTGGCGGTGCTCCAGGGATGGAGGAGATCGATCCGCAGTTCCTCAAGGTTCTGGATTCTGTAGGGCTGTCTTGGTTGACACGCCTCTGCAACATGTGGATATGGGAGACAGTGCCTCTGGACTGGCAGACTGGGGTGGAGGTCCCAGGGGGAATAATGCTCCTCAGTCTCCCTGGTAATGTCTATTCAAGGTCAAGTCAAGGTTCCGTTGGATAGTGTAACCTCAAATTGAGAAGGAGCAGTGCAGCTTTGCTTTTTGCAGATGATGTGTGAAGCCACTGAGATGAGAATGGGGACCTATCTTTAGTTGTTTGGTTATTATGATGACCCCCGGCACACTGTGAAAACATACAAATAAAATATGTTGTGATGAGCAGATTTTGGTTGAATGACTACCTTTACTGGAGTTTCTTGTTAATTCATTGTAATGTGGAGGTTTATCTGCAGACAGGCTGTTAAAGAAGATGTTTACTCCGAGTCCTGCAGGCATGAAATAATAATTCTTATCTTTTTGTTTTTCCAGGATGAAGAGGAAAGGGCAGAATTCATCACTTCAATCAACTAACCAAACATCATTTAAGTTGAACCTGAACAAGACAAAGCAAATTTATAAATTCGCTGTTTGGGCATCCTACAACAAAACCCGGTCTCCGCAGTCCAGAGCAATCACCTTTAACCCTTTCAAAGACAGTATGTCAACACAAATGCTTAAAAAAAACTGTTAGCTTTATTTTCCCTCCTTTCCTACACTATGTTTCTAAAAACATGAAATGTATTTTTGGTTAAATAAATGGTGGCTGCTATTATATTACACTTTTACAACAACATGGCCCGTTCCATGATCAGGTAACACAGAGCTTTTCAAACCAGCTGGTTTGATGCAGCGTTTGGTTGTAGTTTAACAACAAGGGAACATAATTCAAGTCTTTACAGTTTTCATTTAGAGAGCAGCGCTTTCACCATAGCTCCCATGATTCATCTTACAACTAAAGAATCTCACAGGAGATCTTTGTTTAAATAGAAGACTACTGCTGTGTTTTTTCTCAGTGATTGTTGTTAAAGCCCCTCCACTGAACTTTGTCAGATTTTCTAACTTTTCTCCGCCTAATGTCGGCTAATCCAGCATCCTTCCTCACCCTGGCTCTTCTCTGAGATCTTTTTAGACAGTAAAAGTCAGTCTGTTGTCGAATCCTATCTCAACTCTGCTTTGTTGCTTTCTCTTTTTCCCCCCTCTCTTCAAAATGACTGGTATGTTGCTGTCCAGTTGCTAGTGTATAACATGGTGTCGTAAAAGACTGTAAAGTGATGCTCCAGGCCAGAAAAAGAAAAGAATTAGCTGGTTTCTCAGCCTCAGAAAGCTGTAGGTCTATAGACAGTTCCTGGAAGGTACTTAATAAATGTCAGTTATGTAGTGGACCACAGTTCAACTGCTATAGTCAGAAGCTGCTGACTATGGTAAATGGTAACTGGACTGTACTTAGATATCATGCTATCATACTTCGGTAGAATGTGCTTTTCCAGTCATGTTGACTACTCAAAGCGCTTTACACTACATGTCCCAGTCACACACTCATAGGTGAGAGAAACCCCATCGATGTCTATTTTAAAACCCGCCTGAAGACCCATTTTTAATGACCTGGCCTTCGATCTAGTCCCAGAACCAGCAGTCCTAGTGATGCAGTGCCAGAACCTGAAACCTCATCTGGTTTGGTCAGTACCTGGAGTTTCTAAACTGTCCATTTCATTAACATGCTGGAACCAGCGGAAAGAATCAGCACCACATACATCAATACAAGAGATGAAAACTAGCCTAATGGCTAAATCTGGCATATTTAGAAGCGCTCTTATTTTTAATGCTCTGTCTCTGACAAATAATAAATAAGTAAATCCATCCAGTATCTTGACCGCTTATTCCATTACGGGTCGCGTGTGAGCTGGAGCCTATGCCAGCATTTTAACAGGTGAGAGGCAGGGTACACCCTGGACAGGTCACCGGTCCATCACAGGGCCAACACAGATAGACAAACAACCATTCACACACACACACACACTCTCCTAGGGAGAATTTAGAATAACCAATTAACCTATCGTGCATGTCTTTGGACGATGGGAGAAAGCCAGAGAACCCGGAGAGAACCCACGGGGAGAACATGCAAACTCCACACAGAATGGCCACGCCCTCAAGGTTTGAACCTCCCCCAGCCGAGATTCAAACCGGTGACCTTCTTGCTGTGAGGCTGCGGTGCTAACCACCACACCACCGTGCAGCCCTAAATAAATAAAAAAATAATATTATACCTACTGTAAGAATTTGCCCTATTGAAGCATGTTGAGCTCAAAGTGGTGTTAAACTTTTATTGGTGACCCACAAGATACAAAACAGACCTGCCACTTCTCTCTTTTTGCTTCTTCATAAATAAAGCTGTCTAATGAAGCTGAACTACATTTGGTTTTTCTTGTGAACAGCCACAATAGGTCCTCCTGAGCTGTCAGTGACTGGATGTGGGACATGTCTTCAGATCAACATTACACTGCCAAAAGCTGACAGTCGGTCAGGGATTCATGACCTACAGAAATTCTATGATGCCGCCTTCAAAGTTCTGTGGACGAAAGAAAACAAAGGAAAAATAAAGGTAATAAATCCATCTATCATTTCAAATAAAGCATTTCTTTTAATTTCTATATGTAGTAACCATATTTATTTCTGCTAATATTTTTTTCTTTAGTATAATAATTGCCTGACCTAAACAAAATAAAAAAAAACCACCTGGATTTAACTAAGCAAAGTAGGCAGAGCCTTCTACTGGATAATTACTGCATGGGCAGTTATCTTTCAGCTGGCAACAAGTTATTTAACCCCAACTGAGCAGCTTCTCATGTCGAAAGACACATTTCGTGGTCGTGGAAAAGATGTTGGTCTGTTTAGGAAGGGTCAGATCATCGGCATCAAGCAGAGAAAACAAAGATGCTAAAACTGGGTTAAGAACCAACACATTATTAAAATCTGGAAGGACAGTGAGGAACGATTGTCTTCCAGGAAGAAATGTGGTTGGAACAAATTATTGTGATTGATGATAAATTTATGGGTGAAATCAAGAAGTAAAAACATTTACACACACACACACACACACACACATTGCAAAGAGAAGTCAAGGGACTGGAACTGAACAGCTGTGTAGCCATAAAGAAACCACTAATCAGTGAGGAAGAGAAAAAAACTTCAGTTGGCTAGGGAGCATAAAGACTGGACTCTGGAGCAATGGAAGGTCGTGTTACCTGATGATTCCAGATTTACCCTGTTCCAGATTGATGGACCAGGTAATTCCATCAACGGATTTTTTTCTTCTCTGAAGGCACGGGCAATCCAAGAAGACAATGCCAGGAATTCATCGAGCTTAGATTGTGAAAGTGTGGTTCAGGGAACAGGAGACATAACTTTCATACGGAGACATATGGAGGCTTGTGTGATGGTAATTCCTTCATCTCAAACTATTTATAGAAACAAAATCACAACAGTGGTGGGAAACCACAACAAAAACTAATTTGTCATGTGTTAGGTGTGGAATTGGTCTGATGATATCTAAATGTGAACAGGATGATGAAGAGGACTGTTTAGATTCAAGCTGTCATTGAACCAGAACATTCATGGATCACACACTTTGTTTGCTTTTTGTGTTCTTCTTAAAGAGCAGCATGATGTAGAATTAACACTGAAACATTGAACAGTTGTACATGTTCTTTCAAAAGTTTAAAGAAAGCAAAGCTATATTCACCTCTAAAGGTTGTACTGAATTTTAGCTTCATTCTGACATAGAAGAAAATGAATAAGTAATAATAAATATATATATATATATATATAGATATTATAATTCTTCTCACTGACCCCTGATTGAACAGGTTGACACCATGAAATTGCTGACAAAGTGCATCAGTCATGTCTGGAAATAGCTAAGAAAAATCCTTTCTTCCTATTCTACTTTCAGGAATTCATAACGCTTAACAAGAGTTTCACTTTAAGCAGCTTAGAAAAGGGTGTATCGTACTGTGTACAGGTGCACACAGAGACTCGGATAAACGCAAACACTGAACCATCTGGTTGGCACTGCAACTTCACCAGCCCTGTGGAGCCAAGTATAGGTGAGCTGTTGGGACAAAGTTTTACTGTTTGAAATTTAAAGGTCTAGTGTGTATAATTACTGACATCTAGTGGTAAAAAAAAGTGTATAGCACCTTGTGAATGGACGTCAGTGGCCAAAAATCTTCTAGACATAACCATGTTTTCATCTGAGAGTGGGTCTAATGGCCTCAGGTGTAGCAATAAATGCACTACAGGTACAATTACTCTTAACATTAAACTACACTGTCTTCTTCTATGGTCCTTTTAAGATAGTGGTTCTCAACTTTTTCTGCCATAGTCATAATTTTTTCTATCATAGTCACCATGGAAGCGTAGTTTGTTGAGGCTTAAAGCAGTGCCATAAGACAATTTCCACTAGCGGGTCTGTATGGGGTGATTTGGTTCAGTGAACCCTGATCTTTCATGCATTTCCCTCATAGCTGGTGTATTACCTACACCGGGGGTGCCCCAGTCCGGTCCTCGAGATCTACCATCCTGCAAATTTAGATGCAACCCTTCTCCAACACAGCTGAATCAAATGACTGGCTCGTTACCAGGCCTCTGCACAGCTGAATGACATGCAGATGACATTTGATTCAAGCATGTTGGAGAAGGGTTGCATCTAAAAGTTGCAGGATGGTAGATCTCGAGGACCAAACTTGAGCACCCCTGACCTACACCAACTGGTCTGGAGTGTGTGGAGACCCAACACTGTGGGTGGGCCCCAGTGGGCAAGACCGGTCGATTCACAAGTTAGGCCCTCCCATCAAGCCTTTCATTTTCATTTAATTTTATATTTCTATATTTTCAATATAATTGTCATTGATAATGAACAGTTTTTTTATAGTGGTTCTGAATGATCAAAAGTAGAATCAGTTCCATATGAGCTTTGTTACATTGAGAAAACTTACATCTCAACATATTTGCAAGTTTGTATATTTAATCTTTGTGTGCATGTAATCACCAAATCCCGCGATGATTTAAGGAACAAAATGCATTCTTTAAGTTACTGCACGAAGTCGTTAACTAGCTTCAGTGAAGTAGTAGCATACTGACACCTTTGGACCATGAACATCAGAAAGCGTTACAATGACAACGTGAAGAAAGGAACAGGTGTCACACAGCGAGAATCATCACTTCCAGCAGTCTGGGTGATTCCAGCAATGTGACGAGACACAGCGATCTCTTGCCCGCCCTGGTAGTCTGCTCTGGCGCCTGGACGGAGTGTGGGCCAGAACTTTCCAAGAGTTTAAGCTGTCAAAATATTATTTCCTCTGCGCCCCCCCTCACCATGTCACCATGTGCCCCAGTGTGAGAGCTATCGTTTTAAAGCATTACTTATCCCAAACCGAGCACTAGCCCATATCAAAGTTGGTACTGCAGTTTTAAAAGCTTCGCTAATAGTTGTTTGTCCATTCAGAGAATTCGTCCTAAAAATGGTGGCAGCTTACGTGTATGTGGACCCATAGCATGTAGATATGAGTGGTTCATTCTAAGAGAATAAAAACATATGGTATTTTTGTAAAGTTGTTAGCTTTACACAGTTTTTAGTGATAGATTAAAGTTTTATCTAACTGATCTTTGATTTTGTTACACAATGTTTTATGATGAAAAGAGTGTTTGGAGGGCTGTAAAACTGTCCTGGGTACCGTATCAGGAAGACTATTTTTCATTACTTTTTGGTTAATAGTAGTCTGCTTTTCTCACCTGAAGCATGGTATCAGGTTATTGATATCATGACATCTGTCGTTCAATGCTGGTTGACTTTTAAAGGTCTGTAACGTTCAGGACTTTTGTGTGGGGGCCCTGAAATGAAATGTAATAATAGTGATAATGATAACTGGTACAACTAGCACAACAAATCATAGTAAAATGTACCACCTGGCCCCAATAGAAAATAACTGATTGTATTGTTTATGTTTCAGAGGTAGTTCAATATAAAATATTCCACACTGAGTATTAATCTTCTGTTTTCAGGCCCTGTTGTTTTAGGTATTGTTACTGCTCTGTGTATCCTTGTTGTCGTCCTGATGATGGCTGTGTTATGCATGTGCTACACCGGATTGATTTGCGAACTGAAAGTAACCAGGCCAAGAGCTCTAAGGGTAAGCTTTTTATTTATCCATTACATCAGTTATAAGAGCTGTTGTTATTATATTATATATTATTATATTATATTATTATTGATCTGATTAATCTTCTTACCTCGTTTGTGTGAAGTTGACAAAGGTTTTAAAATTGACTCTTTTTTAGATAATAGACATTTTTTGACACTGAATATGTGTTGTATACTTGTTTCTTCTTAGAATATTGGGTCAGGAATTGATAAGAGAATCAATAAAGAACTGGATCGATAGCCAGAATTGATATCAACAAAATCTTATCAGTTCCCATCCCTAATTTGGATTCCTGTGTTCTGGAGTTATCTGAGATTTCTGTTCTCAGAGTTCAACAGTTTAGTTTAACATAACTTTAGCTTCCTAACGACACACACTTTTCTCCAGCCTGAAAGATCCACAGTAGCGAGTGGACAAAGACACCGTACAGATAGACCAGTAAATGTGCGCACACACAACAGGACAAACTAAGAGTGGCATGCTAAAATTAGGGCTTTTCTCTCAGGGTTTTCCAAAATATTACACTACAGCTCCTTGTCACCACTTCTGTTCATAACGTTTGTGGACAGAATTTCTAGGTGGTTTTGCTGGGATGAGAATCAGCACCTCTAAATCTGAGACCTCAGTCCTCAACTAGACAAGACTGTAGCGTCCTCTCCGAGTTGGGATTGAGATCCTGCCCCAAGAGGAGGAGTTTAATTATCTCCACATCTCTGTGATGGAATGAGTTTCCCTCCCTTAGAGATGGAGTGAGAAGCTCAGTCATCCAGGAGGAGATCAGAGTTCGTTGTTGCTGCTGCCCTCACGACTATGGATGGATGATTTGTCTGTATATTTTCTTATGTATGTGTTTATTTATTGTTTAAATTATTTCCTCATCTTTTCATTATTTTCCATATTTTTCCCCTGTGGTACTCCTACAGCTCCATGCTTAGTACCAGAGAAAACTAATAGTATGAGAAAATAATTTTTGCCTTTGTGTTTCATAGAAACACGTTTCAGGTGTAGTTTACTCAGAAACCACACTTCACCTTTGCTGCCACAGAGCACCACCTACAGCAGATGAAGATTTAGGATGTTTTGCTGCTAAATTTAGTAGAAACGTTTCGTCTCAAGTCTGTTCCTCTCATTCTTTGTGTCTTTACTCTCTTTTTCTTTATCTAGACATTTCTATTGAAGAGCTCCATCATGACTCCAAACAGGACCATCTCAAACCAGATCTCCATTAACTCAGAAACCAGCACACAGAGGAATTATAACAACTCCACAGCATCACTTCCTGCCACCATGGACGGTGACGATGAGAAGAACTATCATGAAGAGGAGGAAGATAAGACACATCTATATTTAGACAGAGCTGCAGACCCTTCTTCGTGTGAAAGTTCCCTGCAGCATTCTGGTGATGTGTGTGGCAGCAGGACGTCGGCTGGACCCGAGAACTATGGGGGTTCAGCAGAGAGCCTGCCAGCAGAGACAGAATTTGATCAAGACCATGACAAAGTTGAAGGAGCAGAAATCAGATACAATTTTGATCAAACTGGAGTCCTGGGACAAGTCAGAGGTGGGGAGGAAGAGGAGGAGGAGGAGGAGGAGGAAGAGGAGGAGGAGGAGGAGGAGGAGGAAATGAAAGAAGAGAAGGACACGCAGGACATCTCAGATAATGTAAATCTGTTCTCAGTCTTCGTTGCTTCGCTGGCTGGAGGCTATGAAGATCAGGAGGAGGATACAGAAGAATCTCTTACAGACTTTTTGAAAGTTTCCAGTCTGGAGAATTTGAGTCAGAAAGTCTCAGAAACCGAATCAGAAGATGAGACATCTCAGCTGTTGAGAGATGGTCCAGGGGGAGATGTGGGCACTGGTTATGAGCAGCTGGGCGCAGTGTGTGTGTCCGGGTGAAAAGTTGGACATTGGTCTTAATGCCACTTGGCTTATTATAATAGAAACAAGGCACCATTTTAATGAGAATCTTTGGACGATCTTGCTCATTGAACAGGAATGTTTGGCCAAATATAAAGACTTGCATGACTTGACGATTTCCGTTGCAGCTACGTTTTTTAGTGCTGCACAGAGAAATATTTTCTGATTTTGAGTGTCCTAATTTTAAGGCTTAGTGTCTGAGAGCTCAAGGAAAGTTGAGTGTTTTATCTTGAACATAAATTTTGGAATAGAAAGAAAATTGCTTGGTTTGTAATGAAGTAGAAAATCAACAATAATCTGTGATTGTCTTCTCTGCAGGCTCTGGATTCAGCCTTGTACTTCATTATGTTTCTCAGGCTTACTGCAAACTAGAGTTTTATGTCATGTTTGTTATTTATTTTTAAATGTCTTGGATAGCAGATTAAATGAATGGTGATCAGTAACTACGTTCTAAAGTTTTTTGTGAGTACCAACATGGCATAATTTCGTACGATAAATAAACGAAATTCCACACAATTTCTGTGATTGGCTGAAGAGCCTAAAGGCGAGAGCTACAACGTTAACTCCTCCCCACCAGTAGGTGTCGCCACAGCCTTAAATTCTACTAGTTGCCAGGTGTGCAAACAATCCGTATGTGGACATAGAGGAGGGATGACAAGTGAGGAGTCTTTCATGGTTATGAAATCCTTTCCCTGTGCCTATATAACACCATTACTCACTGTAACAATCTCATTGTAAAACATGTTTAGATCACTTGGATCAATTAAATGCAGAGAACTAATTTCCCAGTTGGGATCAATAAAGGAAAAAATATTAACAACTAAACAGCTGACGGACAAATGCCATCTAACGTCCGTTAACGTCCTTTTTGATTGTATTTTCATTTTAATAATAATTATCATTTATTGTGATTGAACCTGTTATTTTAATAATGCTCGTTTATTCATTTTCACACTTTTAATTAGCTCATGTCAGCTAACTACTTATTATCCAGCCTGAAGGACATCCATCCAGCTCCAGTGAGGGCAGTCCAGGTCTGGAGAGAGGCAGGAGAGGCGTGGGGGCTGGTGCCAGTAGAAGAGTAAGGCAGACACTGGTTCAAGTAGCACACAGTTGGCACAGCACCACTCGTACTAATCTGGCTGGTTAACAGCGCCACACCCATCTGATTGTTTCCTAGAAGATACATCTCTATTGGTAGTGTAATAAATCTACTAAAAATGCTTTGCATTTGTATTAGATTATACTTTTATTTTAGAGACAGAGAAGAGGCAGAGGTCAGGGTGGCAGAGGATGTGGAAACAGGAGGAAGACGGCAAAGCAGAGGAAGGGGTGGAATAAACAGACAGCCAGAAGAAGATGGGGAGAGAGCCTTAGTCCCACAAGAAGAGAGAAAGTTTCGGACCGAGGAGTTAGGCTCTTTGCCAGGGAGCCTGGTTTAGTCTTTAAAGCATTAATGGCATATCAACATCAGCATGGTTCCCCACAAACTGCTGGTGTGCCAGACATTGCATGGTGCATATGTGGTCGGTGCAGGGACATGCCAGCTGATCTGGAGAAGCTATGCTGTGGCCAGGAACCAGACCACCAGCTAGCTGCCTCACTTCTCCTTGTACTGCTTGAATGAAGGTAAGCTTAGAATTCACCGGCAGTACAGGGACGACCTTCTGATTGTGAGGCCAGCTAGGGAACCTGGTGATGACAACCAGGAGTACCGTTACGCATATGGCAGAATGGCTCTCTGGGTCAGGGAAACCGGCTTGTCATCCCCAGTTGCTACGTGTGGGCCATCAGGGACCGCTTCCCTGATCCTCATGGGTAGTACACAGGTTTTGCTCCTGGCTGCTAAGCCAAAATAATAACAATATTAACAATAACAAAACATCTAAATAAAGTAGAATTCAAACATTTTGTCTGTCCTTATCCAGACAACACGGATATTTTATAGAAAATGTAAACATAATTTAGAACATGCAAAAATAAGCAACATTAAATTTGATGGTGAATTAAAATAAATCTTTATTCAAAATAAAAATAGTCATAAAAACAAATATAAACAAATACATATATATATATATATGTGTGTGTGTGTGTGTGTGTGTGTGTGTGTGTGTGTGTGTGTGTGTGTGTGTGTGTGTGTGTGTGTGTGTGTGTTTTGTTTTTGTTTTTGTTTTTGTTTATTTTTTCTGTCTGTATGAAAAAGACTGCAGGTTGAATCTTTAGAAGCTGTTATACTAAAATGTAAAAACGAACCATGAACTGGTCGTAGGTTTCAGCTTTGCAACACACCCACCACAAATGGTTGATAATGTCCTGCAGCCAGACAAGCAGCTCTGGGTCTCCCTTGGTGTTTGCTATCTTAAAAGTAGACGCACAAAATAATTTTGGTTTGATAAATACACTTTTGGTCAATTTGAGTTTACAGTGAGAAGAAACACATTTTAGTAAGATAAATAAAGTTTTAGTCAGCAGGTAACACTTACTGCAGAGATCTTCTTCTTCAGATTCTTTGACCCATGTCAAAGCTGTGTTTGACTCCGGGAAAACGTCCATGGTCTGTTTGACATGGTAGAGCAGTGCAGTGTTTCCATCTCATCAGTGACAGAGACAGATCATATCAATCCTTTTAGAAAGCTCACTCACCCATGAGGGCAGAGATCTGTACATGGGCATCTGTGCACCTCAACCACCTTGACTTCAGTAGGGAGTTAATATTAAATTAGTCAGTAAATAAGCATACCTGCATGCGGTATTAATTTTAAAAATACAATAAAATCTACAAAGATTTGGTATTAAAATACAACAAAAAAAAAAAAACTTGTGTTACAGAAACTCACCCAGTCCATAACGCTTGCTTAACCCCGTGCATGGGTGGAGACATTGAAGGGTGGATGGCAGTCACACTTTATCCCGCTTGGTCAAAGATCTGTTACTTTGCTATGGTTCATTGGTTTGCTGCAGACCGTAACTCACATGTACAGAAAGATCAGTAACTACATTCACAATATTATCTTCAATAAATGCCCTGCATATGTAAGGACATCTGCTTAGTGGTGGAACAAGAAATGAAGCCAGCTGTTGGAGACTGTCTTCATACACAATGAAGGCACGCTTCCCTATTAGATCTTCCTCACTGTGAATCTGGAGTGGTGGTGGGAGGTTTGGCGGTATGGTGGTGGTAGCTCATGGTCTGGGACATCATCGTTTTTGGTCCGCTTTAATTTGAGAAATATAACGGGTAGATGCCATTTGTAGACAGCGCTATCGGTCTGGCAACTCCTGAGCTCCGCTTCACGTGACATCAACCTACTAATGCTATTGGCTTAGAATCCTTTAGCGTACTGTAGATGTTGGCATTGCAACCAAATGTAAATATTTATATTTTAGACCCATCAAAATTTATTAATTGTTTATTTATTTATATACTGTAATATTTTTTTTTCCATTCAAATTAATACTTTTATTCTGCAACCCTCTAGATGTTCTTTATGTCATATTTTTGAAAAATGTATTGTTTTGATGAAAAAGTTATAGCTATGACCTTTACCAAAATTTAAATATCTACCAGGTATCATCTACAGACATTTTAAATAAAAAAGTTTTTGCTCGTGGCTTCATGAGCTGTTCTTAGAGACTTGTACTCTGCATGTTTATTAATGTTCCAATTAAAATGTGTTTTTATTTTTTCCCTACTCCATGGGCCTACATGTAGCCTACAGTAAACTATTGAAATGTTTTTTTGGTTCAGTTTTTAGTTTATTATTTTAAATTCATGAAGTGAGAGAGAGATATAAAGGTTTTGGAAATAGTACCAGCAAGAATTTAAAACTACTTTCGCCCCTGAGAATAGGTTAAATCGTTTTAAAGTTGCACCTAAACCTCGAAACAAAACATTTGCTTGTGCAAAAATAATCAATAATGCACACTGAAAGCAGAATGGCAAAAAGTTGTTTGCCTGTAGAGTGCATGCGTCAGATCCACAGCTCCTCTCTTCCTTTACTTTAAGCCTTGAGCCCATTTTCATCATGTTTATACTAATAATACAAAATTGTTGACACACACATTTTTTCATTATCCCTGAAAGTTTGTGTGTATCCAGGTTTCAAGTCGCCATCATGACTTAAAAAGCAGGCCAAAATATTGGAGAGCTTTATTTGAATATCACTGCAAATTAAAAAATGGCAGGCTTTTTTTTTTTTTTTTTTTTAGGTCAAAAATAGCTTTTATTCCAGAACAGTCACAATGCTGAATACTCATATTTTTTATACTATATTTATGATTTGTACAGCTTGTGTTTTATACTTTTATTTAGTGTGATGGAGGCCTTTTTATCCATACACATTCTAAAAACCAACTGTATGTCAATGTTGCACTTTATATTATATTGGTGAGGCTTTTTAGGTGTAGTCTGCACCAGACTGAGTTTTTATAGTTTGTATTTATTGCATGTTTTTATCTAGTTTGGTTTTATTTATTTCATTGGGTTTTTTGCTTAAGCCTGCTACACACAACGATTTTTGGGCTGTTTTTGTCTCGATTTTGCCTCTTCCCGACCTCGGACGGCAAATGGCCGATCATCATGAGATTTCCCTGTCCAATCATCATTTGGTCTGTGGCGTGTTACGATCCGATTTGTCCCGATATTCCGCTCCAAAACGGGTCGTAGCCGACAGCCGACGGAATATTAATCATGTTTAATATTTCAGAGTCGATTTCTAAGTAAAGCCGATGACTCGTGCATCGTGACTGCGTGGATGGTGACGTGGTACGGGATGTAGCTAATCAGAGAGCGAGCTGGCTGGGAACAAGGAAGTAAATAAAGTCAATGGCTGTGTCCGAATGTGCACCCTATTCCCTGCATAGTGCCCTATATAGGGCTCACGTCATTTTGTAGGGGTGTCCGAATGTCCAGAGAGTAAAAAGTAGGGCACTCAAAATTACCCAAAATGCATCTTGAAAAGTAGTGAGCATCGTTGGTCACTAGACGGATCAATATAGACCACAATGCATTGTGGACAGAAGCTAAACATGGTGCAAGGAGGTGAAAAAATTTGAGCAATATAAGGAATAAAAATAAAAATATTCACACACAACTTATGATTGGATTGGGAATGACATCTTGACGAGTGTTGTGGTTGCTGTGGTGACGGCTCATAGTCACGTGGTCTGCGGCGAGGAAAAAATAGGCAGCTTCGTGTCCGAATCAAGTGAATGAGTCACTATGTAGTGTGCTCTGTAGTGCAGCCCTATGTAGTGAACGAGGGGTTAGAGAGGAGGGTGGACATTCGGACACAGTCCATGTTCACGCCGTCTCCAGTCTGTTATCTTTTTCAGTTTTCATTTTCATTTTATTTCATTTTATTTTATTTAACAGGGACAGCACATATTAAGAGACAAAGATAAAAAAAAATCAGTGTAAATATGCCAG
>JBAFTB010000014.1:30377177-30391223 GCA_037177355.1 Melanotaenia trifasciata | reverse complement strand
TCTCAGACTTGAGGGAACGCTACATCACCAAGGTCACAGCTCACCTCGGATCTCTGCAGTCAGAGGCAGCCACCACATCAGGATTCAAACCCATCGGTAATAACACTGGTGCACATGGAAAAAGCTGAAATATGAAGGATAGATTACGGTTATGATTCTTTAACCAATCCACAAAGTTAACCTACTTGTTAACCCATTGACGAGAGAGAGATGAGTAACTCCAACCTCATTACTGGACATAACAAGCTACCTCGTTTATGGGATCAGTGTTTACATGTATGAACAGTTCAGAAACTACAAATCTCTGGAAGCTCACGGACATTTCAGGAAAGGCTGGTGCAGGATCTGTTCACACTTCCACCGCAGGACTAAACAACACCGTCTCACTGCAAAGGTAAGCTCACCTGCTGTTAGTGAAGTTATGATGGTGGTTCGGGTTACTTTACTGTTTTTTTCTGATTACTTGAAGATATTACGCCACAACAACTGTTTTATTATAGCACATGTGCATATCTTGTTTTTTTTTTTATTAAAATTTTATCTGTTTACCGTTGTGCTGCTACTGTTTATTCTAACTGAGAATTTCAATAAAAACTACTTATATGAAAAAGGAAAACTGTCAAGCTTCTCTTCTGGTTAACAATCATGTTTTCTATTCAGTGTTTATCTCCACAAGATTTTTTAATGTAATCATCATCATCATCATGTGTCTTATCCTCTGTGATCAGCTGATCTCCAGGGTCTGCATCCTGGTGGACTCCATCTCTGCTGCTTGCAGCGTCTCTTTCCTCAGCTGATCCGTCTTCTGCGTCTTGCAGAGCGTGCAGCGTTTGTGGGTGTAACCGATGTGTGTCCTAGAAGCAGGGATGGTGTCCAGTCTGAGCCTCCATCATTTCATAAGCTGGTTGATCTGTAATCACATATTTGGTGTTATTAAAAAACTAGTTACCATTACATTTCACAATCTGAACCACTTAATCCAACCAGTTAACATCCCATCAGACCTCACAGAACACTCTTGGTATTTACCTGCATCTCTAAAATCATTCACTCTGTGACGTTTTGATATAAGATGATTAAACAAAATAAATACTGATCAAACACAAACAGACTGACACATTTCTATTTCCCTCCCTCTTTGCCTGTAGTTTACAAGTGAAGTTAGCCAGTGTGAATATAGCAACTTTAAAGCAGATTCATTAACATTACTTAATCAATCAAAAACGACAGCAACAACAAAAACTCTCCTACTTGCCTTTATGAAAATGCTGAGAGCAAATCTGCATGACCCACCGCTGCGACCCAGGCCATCCAACGCCTCAGTTACATCCTCAACCTGCTGTCCAAACCCTCTATTACAAGCGAGAAACCGAAAACATCTAACGTTGTGGCCTACTTTTCTACCTTTTTTGTTGTGTGACTGAGTATGGCACTCTTTCACACAACACGAGACTTCAATTTTATCAAAGATTATCACACAGACAAAGACGATGAACAGTTGTTTACAACGAGGATGCAGTCAACATGGCGATCGACCCACAATACACTGCGGTTATCCCGAGTGTTACGTCAACTGACAAAGACCGATTGGTTCAGAGGATATGTTTTTACTCAGGGAGCACATTGCTGAAACCCAGTGCAGAACTGAGAAACACCATTTTATGCATCATCAACATCAGAGTCCATTTAAGATAACAAGTCTGACCACGATTACACATTAATAGAAACTTCTGGCGGCAGCTACGGTAAGAAGAAAGACCACTCTACTACCCCAGCAAGATCTTCTACTCCTCCCAACAAGATTAAAACCACACAAGAACAAACGGAAAACTCAAGCGGTCTTGTCGAGGGGATTGAAAAGTTAACTTAACACATATTGAGCACAGTTACGAGAGACCTCTATTATGATAGCTAATGTAGCAAAGCTTGCTAGAATAATGCTGCAGACATCAAAGAGTGCAAAACCCAGTTAAATGCTTTTGAGAAAGAAATACCACAACTTTTCAAAGACAATAAAGACCTTAGGCCTGGTACACACAACGATTTTTGGGCTGTTTTTGTCCCAATTTTGCCTCTTCCCGACCTCGTACAGCAAACGGCCGATCATCATGAGGTTTCCTTATCCAATCATCATTTGGTCTGAGGTGTGTTACGAGCCAATTAGTCCCGATAATCCACTCCGAAATGGGTCGTAGCCGACAGTTGGGAACATTGAACATGTTTAATATTTCAGTGTAGATTTATGACGAACGCCGACGACTCGTGCATTGTAACTGCGTGGATGGTGACATGGTACAGAATGTAGCCAATCAGAGAGCGAGCTGGCTGGGAACAAGGAAGTAAATAAAGTCCGTGTTCACGCCGTCTCAAGTCTGTTATTTTTTCAGTTCTGGCTTTTTCTGTTAACAATAGTCCCAAGACCACCATCATTCCCTCGTCCTATACTTCCTCTTCCATGCTGTGTGTTGTGTTTTCCGGTTGTTACGATGTTTCTTCTTTTTTTGCCGGTTGTTGCTATGATTCTTCTTCTATGTTTCGATGTTTTTCCGGCTCTGAGAACTAGATTGTAGATCAATTGTGGGACAGCATCATTATGTGTGTGTTGTTCTGTGATTACTTTTTCGGAGCCACCACACACAATACAATCAAAACTTATTTTTTTTATCTTTTATATCTGGCCTTAAAGAGTCACAGAGCTGGAAAAATACAAGAGGCGCTGATAGCTTAACATACAAGGTATTAAAGAAAAGGAAAATGAACAGATCTGTCATGAAATTATAAGCATTCGTTCAGAGATTGCACCACAGTGGGCCTCTACCATGGAAAAGTTGTTGACAGTGCTCATCCACTTGGGAAAAGAGTAGAAGTGGAGGAAAAGGGGAGCAAGCCCGTGCAGCAGGGAAGAGCATCTACTATAGGGGCCATAAGGGTTTTATTGACGGTAAAAGAGTTATTATTGACACCTAAGAATGTTTAATACTCTGATATCTTAAATATCCAACCACTTAGGCAACTATAGCTACATTCAACATTTTAAGTGCAAAATACACAAACTAAAGCAGCCAGAAAAAGAGGTTTAAAATTAATTAGGAAGTAGTGGCTGTGTAAATTTTATACAGCAGGTTAAGATTATTTAATATATCTTTGCACTCATGTTGCAACCTCTGCTTATGAATAGAGGTTTAGTTCAAAGGCAGTTTGTTATTCTTCTTTAAGTTCATTAGGTGAAGCGGCCTAAGCTGTTCTCTAAGTGATGTGTTAATAAAATAAATTTCATATCTGATGTTGAACATATTCCACAAATTAACTCAGGGTCTTATCAACTATTTAATACAACTAACATTTAACAGCCTTTCACCTCTTTTAAGTTATTTAATTCATTTTTCTTGTTAATTTGTCATGTCTTTACTTAACTCTAATTTCTCTTTTGCAACACTTAACGCCAGGGCTTTAAGAGATTCTATAAAAAGAAAAGCTTCATTTTTGTACTTAAAAAATGAAAAAGCACATGGTTATCTTATTCATGAAACTCACAGCAATGAGACGGGTGAGAAATTTTGGGAGGCAAAATAATTTTTAGCCACGGTTCAGCAGGGGTTGCCATACTCCTGAATAACTTTCCTGGGAAAATAAAAGCCACAAAGAGGGATAACTCTGGGTCACTGGATAATTTGTGTTTTTAAAATGAGTGACAGATTTCTCAGAACCAGAACAAATAACTTCTAACAGAACTAACTACTACTATAAGAGACTTATCTAAAATCTATGTAAACTATATCTTCATTGGAGGAGATCTTAATGTGGTAATAGATTAGATTTCAAGATCATCATTATAATACAGTTTTGGTACAATTCTGTAACTCAAACTGACAGATGTTTGGCTATATCTAAACCCAGACACTCAAATGTTTACTTGGTTTAAACCAGATGGAACGATTAAATCTAGATTAGACTATGAGCTCATATCCAATATAAACCTGACTCTGAAATAAAATCCACAATTTCAGCTGCACCACTAACTTTAGTCCCCACAACATCCCAACAGGGAACTGCAGATATATTTTATATAACCGTAAATCTCTGTGTATGCAAAACTGGTTAGAAAAAGGTCTATTTTACATCTGCTAGACTGTAATGGCAACCTGCTCGCTTTAGAGGATTTTGGTGCTAAATTTAAAATCATAGACAAACTTCAGTACAAAAAAAAAGCTCTTAATGCTGCACATAAACAGGTCTTTCTAATGATATCTTATCTGTATCAAACTGGTGCATCTCCAAGTCTTCCTTCGTTTTTGAAACAAAGGAGTGATTTGTTTGAATCTAAAGTAAGTAAACTCACAGTTAGACAAATAAAGAACTGTATCCGTATTGCAATTCACTCTCTAGTTTCTTTTCCAAAAAAGATATATTTAAGATCCTTTTTCTTTAATTTTTCTATTAATACAAAAGCCAAGGAAATTCATATTAAGATCCTCAACAGAATTTATCCATCATCTTATTTTCTGTCTAGCTGTTTTGGTTTTGACTGTAATTGTATATTCTGTCTTAATCGTACTGAAAGCACAGATCACTTGTTTTATCATTGTATCTTCATCAATGTCTTTTGGGATTATTTATTTATCTAAATTTCTGCCTGTTCCTGTTCTAAAAAGAGAAAGACAGACAGACAGACAGACAACTTTATTTCAGAAAATGTTTTATTTGGTTTTATTGTTAAAAATAACTGTCACAATATGTTGATCAGCTCTATAGTAATACTTGGAAAGTTTTTTTTATACACAAGAACAGATTTATGAAATCCATTCCCAAATATTTTGCTTTATAAATCACATGAAAGGAAAGACTGCTGTAAGACTCTACACAATGATAGCTCTACATATGTTTAAAAATCCCTAGCACCTCTCTCTCTCTCTCTTTCATTTTTTTTTCTTTTACTCTATCCCTATCTCTTGTATATTTCTTGCATCTGTTGTACTTGACTTTGTAAGCTTGTCGAAAATGATTCTGTTTGTAACTGAAAAACTTTTTTATAAAAAAAATTGCGTTTCCCTGAAAGCGCGACTGACTGACCTTTAGGTACGGTAACAAATCCTGATGGGGAAACACTTCTTGATACAAGACCGGTCCGTAATGGCGTCCACACGGCTCGTCAGCGCCTACATGCGGCCGCAGTCAAAGTGGCGTCTACTCTTCGTTATGTCTATGGTCTGGAGGACCTGCTGCTCCAGAAATGCAGTTGCAGTTTCACAGTCATCCAATAGATGACACTGTCGCGAAAACATTAGGGGTTTGGAAGTGCATGTCCAAATATGTGGGTCGGAATCTGCAGGTCACTCTCCGAGTCTGCAGACACAATGCTGTGCTGCTGTTAGTTGTAGTTCATGGTTCAGCCTCTGAAGGGCAGCAGTCCTCATGGTCTGCCGCAGATTAGCTGCAACAAAACAGCCGAAGAAGAAGATTAGCTGCAACAAAACAGCCGAAGAAGAAGTCTAACGCAACAGCTTGGCATCATCATGCCTACTGCTGTTACCATGGAGGAAAATTTTGATAAATTATTAGAGCAATGCGAAACTCAAGAACTGGAGGTGAGTAGAAAACCTCGAAATGTGTTATTTTTATTTCAGTAACTTGAAGTCATACAGACTGACTTCCTATGTGGGTGTGATAATAATGATGCTCGTAAGTTTAGCAGCCTTTTATGCTAGCGTGTAGCTAAGAAGCTTCCAAGCATTGTTGTAGGAACAAAATACTTGCATGTTTTCATCGTAAATGAGCACGTTAAGTGCATATGATGCCATATGGATGTGGAAATGACCAAGCCAGCATTACCGCGTCATTCAGTGCTAACGTCTGCTAATAGGGGAAACTGTAGGGGGAAGTTTTGTTAACTACCGTCTCACTGTTAAGAGCTAAAGTAGCTACAACTAATATCGTATGGTTTTACTTGATGTTTTAAGGCATTGAATGCCAGTTGAGTGTCGGCAGATTAACGTCAGAACTGATCGTTATCTATTTAAATATAGTATTAATGCATTTAAATATAGTATTAATGCAAGAAAGGAGTCCGTATAATGTTAAAGCCACGAAGAATGACTGGCTGGTCTTTGTTTTTCAGAGGGTCTGTACCTAACTTCACCTAGCTAAACGTCTGTCATCTCTATAGCTAGGATTTTTCATACTCAGTCTAAGTAGATTTTACCTTAATATAGCTTCAAATTTAAACCATATTCATGTATTAACTTTTACAGGCTCCAGGGGGTATAGCTACACCTCAAGTCTACGGTCAGCTGCTGGCTCTCTATTTACTCAACAATGACATGTAAGTCAGCTGTCTAGTGTTTTATTATAAGTACATTGACTACTTTATTGACATAGATCAAAGGGATTAATTTACTAATAGTACATTTTAACTTAAACGTATTAGCCACAAAAGACTGATAGAGTTTGTTGTAATTTTCCATTTTTAATTGGTTAACTTCTGTTAATTTTGTTTCACCAGGAATAATGCCAGGTATCTATGGAAGAGGATTTCTCAGGCAATAAAATCAGTAAGTCTGTACAGGAAGTAGAGATTAATACATAGAGTGTAATTATCCTGCTAATTTTATGCTATGTTAATAAACTCATTCACCAAATTGTCTTTTTTATGGAGAGCCATTTTATTCATAAATAAACAAATAAATGCTAAAATGATTTTCTCATAAAATAAATACAAAATAAATGAATAAAATGTACCTTTTTTATTATTTATTTAATATATAAATGGATTAATTTAATTAAATTTATTTAATATTTGATTTATTATATTATATATATAATATATATAATATATAATATTTATATAATATATTTGATTTAACACTTTGCTGAGATTGGACAGTCGGGTTTGAGAACTCAGTCACTTCTTCAAGTGCAGCACTGTGGCCAAACCCAGACAGACGACCACGCCACTTCATTTAAATAGAAGAACCTGAAATAAAAAGAAGAAAATAAAAATGGGACTGCAAAATAAAATTATACCATTATAAAATAAAAGCTATAATTAAACAAATGTATATAAATAAATAAAAACATTTATAAAGAGAACAAATAAGTAAAAAAAAATAAATGAATAAATAAAATAAGTGTCATTAAATACTCATTGAAAAAATAAATTTCTTAATTTATTTTGTATTTATTTTATCTTTTGATCGTTTATGGAAAATTGGTCTGTGATTAAGTTTTAAAATTCAACGTGGCTACATGCTGAGTGTAGCTGTCACATGATGTCTAAATAAGACTCTTGTCAGTATCATGTGTCATATTCCTGCTGTAACGAATAGATTAGATGTTACAGAGTTCATACATACGTGATTAAGCAGAGCTGATTTTAAGAACGAGTTACACCCTGTTCATTAAGCCTGTAGCTATGTTACATGTATGAAACTTCAGACTCAAACTCATTTTTATTTGTTGATGGATGGATGTGAGCCGATGTCGTCCATCTGGACAGGAGAATATTTCAGGGATTTGGAAAAATTTGACAGAATATTACCCACATGTTTAGTTGTCTTGCCCATTCCAGAGTCGCCTACCTCCTTGTAATCAGGCTTTCCAACGATGCATCACAGCTTGGTTTAATTGAAGGGGAGCAATAATCGACCAAACACAAATAAGCTTACTTTTTATATTAAATATAATTTACTGATGTCTAACAACAAATGGTGGTCATATCAACAGCGACGTATAAATTAACTGTAGATAATGAGGGATCCGATGGATATTAGTAGTTGGTTAACGTAATATCTAGTGTACAATTATTTTGCCTCTCCATAACCACACTTCCATTCAAAGTGAAGTTTCTAAACATGAGTAAAGAGATACTGTGAACATGCATATGTCGCAGGTAGCTGTGTCCTGCATAACAATAGTCGGTACCTGAACTAAGAAATTATGCACTGTAATTCCATTTAGGTTATGCTTCTCTGAGTTGTGTTGTAATATGATCTGAAGGTCGATAATCCCTCACGATTCCAAACTATCATATTCTCAATGCATTCTCCATTTTACAGAATTTCCCTTGATGTTTTTGTAGTCCCATACATTTTCAGTTGCAGCTTTGTCACAATGTTGAAAACTCACCTAAAACACACTTTACAAGACACAGATTTTGGTAGTATATTGTTTTATTTACCTTTTGTTAAGTTATGTTAGCTTCTGTTTTTTCACTTAAACATTTAAAAGAAATACATTTGTTTAAATGCTTAATAAAAATAATACTGACTGGTTTTGCTTGTATGAGTGACAAGAAAAGACAGACTAATTTATTTCTGTTAATCTAGTTAATGCTATAGCTGGGAATTAATGAGATGAGAGCACTTCACATCATTTGCCTGTTAAATGCTGAAAGATTTCTCACTGGTTTGCTTTAGTTTTTGAGCTCGAGCTCAGCAGCTAATCTCTCTGCTCTCTGTCTGTTTTGTAATGACAAAAGAACGAGGTCACCAGTCTGATCAGAAAACATGATGTGCCAAACCATTTTTATCAACTTCCTAAGGACATTCCTTAGATGCTTTATTCAGAGAGATGGATGGAAGGAAAACACTACAGCTGTTGCTGGTCTCAAGGCTTAAAACTATGTATGAAAGTATGTGGGTATGTGGTGTGCTGGTTGTAAGAAAATCTCTGCCTTGTCTACTGTTGAATGCTGAAGTCTTCAGACAGGCTTGTCCCTTGTTACAGGCGAACCCTGAATTAGCAGCTGTTTGGACTGTTGGCCAGCACATTTGGCAGAGAGACTTTCCAGGCATCTACACGGCCATCGCAGCTCACCAGTGGTCAGAGAGTATTCTTCCAGTCATGGAGGCCCTTCGAGGTAACGACAAAAAACGTCCATCTGACCCAACACTCAGCATGGTGACGTTGCTATGAATGTCATCATATTTACACTTCCCAATAATATTTATGTAATTTACACATTAAGCGCTGGCGAAACCGCAGTTTCTAGTTGCTCCATTGATGTAAATAACATATTTATAAGGATTTAGAAGTGATGATTTACGCTGTAGCTACCAGCAGTATGATTTAAGTATTGTAACAGATAAAACTCATTCTTCTTAATTTTCGATAAGGTTTTTATAACTTTTTATCAAAAGAATCATTTTATAGATTTACCTTCTGATAAAACCCTGTCTTACTACTGTGACGTCTGTATCACAGGGCTCTGGAGTGTGAACATTTTGGTTGTACATGCGACCACAAATTTGTTGAGAGAATAACTTTTTTTATTTTGGTGCACTTAACTTTTCTCAGATCTAGATGAAGGACTTTAATTATAGCTCTGAATGTCTGTCAGCATATTCTATGTTCACTCCCTGTTTACCTGAGCTCAGAGAAGAACAACACAGTGATAAACAGCTAAAAGAAGGGTCGGTCTTCACCTCTTCTTAGATCTGATCCACAGCCGGACACTGTGTTTTGTGCTGGTTTTAAAATGAACAGCGGCGCATATTTTCCGGTACAATGAAGAATGACACAGATGAGAATCGCAGAAGCTGGAGTTGATGGTAAAATGTGGAATATGGTGGAAGTTTATATGTAATTGTTATCTATTATCCTTATTACCTAAAAGCTTTCACCGTGCCTAAGCAACAAAAAAGCTGAGTTAAACCTCTGCGGCTCCCCGTCTGCATGTCGTCACCTGAACTGACCCAGTTCAAGTCTCCCCACTGCAGTGGATAACAGATTATTAAAAAAATGAAGAATTCCAACACTACGCAGCTCTAGAAGATACAGTATACATAAGGTGTTGATGTAAAACAACTCAGAAGTTTCTACAATGATGGTAGATTCAGCCTGTTCATCTATGATGGACACAGCATGTGTGTGTGCTTGCGTGTGATGTCAGGGACTCACAGAGCAGCTACATCATGCTGTAAGAGAATGAGCAACATCAGACTCTCTAGTTATTAGGAGGTGGGAAACTGTCACCATGTGAAAACTGGTGATGGGGGGGGGGATGTGGGATACAAGCATGCAAGGAAAGAAAATATAAAAAAAATTAGGGTTGTCAAATGATTAAAATTTTGAATCAGATAAATCATAGCTTTTAAATTAATAATGATTAAGTACGCCTTTAAAATTACTCAATCACAGCTTCCAAATTAATCATGATTAATCACTATTCGTTAGTTTTTATATGCCTGAAATTTGCTCATTTTTACTGTATTGTATCAACAGAAAGATCAAATGCTTACAAATATTTAGTGTTAACTGACCTTCCCTTGGGTAAATAATAATGTAATAATCCGTTAATATTCCATAAAATCTAGACCTAAACAAGATGACAGTAGACAAAATGATGACGGTAGACTGAAAGATTTCAAGAGACTGGAAGATGTCAGCAGGTTCATTTTCTAAACCTCATTATTGTTCACAATAATTTAAATAACCAACAAAGTTTGTGTAATGATCCAAAGACAATCATTAAATTGTATTGAAATTAGCTTCTGAGAGTGACACTAAAAATGAATTAAAATGTTAGGTGCACCAGGTAAACCAATGCTAAAAGTTAGTTTAGAGCCCTGTATCATGTGGTAGTTGTGCAAGAGTTTAAGAATAGCTTCTCCCAATGTTTACAGTTCTCCGTGTTTATCTGCTATTCATGCTGAAAAACACTTGCATAAGACTGTTGGGTAATTACTGTTGATTACTGTGTACAACATGGTGGATATTATGAATACGAGATATTTAAGGTGGTTTAACATAAATAAAGAAAAGCTACTAGAACAAGCCATTTTACATGATGCTGTGATAGAAAGAACTATAAACTTCTTAAAGTGACTGATATATTCTTTCAACTGTTTATACAAAAATTCTGTTACCACATGAGCCCGATTTGCAAGTTAACATATTGTGTATATATAAAAAGTATATTTAGATATGAGCTCAGTCTACCAATAAAGTCCCTCTGTCATAATAGGTTAGGTAATAAAAAGGTTAATAAAATAAAAGGTTAAACTAATAAAAAGGGAAAAACATAATGTTGACATGTACTTGTTTACTGACAAGACTGAGCCCCCTCTCTCAGTTGGAGCTTCTCTAAACCGGTCACATGGACCATGTTTGTCTCTGATCAGTCCACCACTTCTGTCTGTTCAAGGGGACTCACTCCCCACTGGAACATGTGACACATGCAGCACTGAGCTAGATGGGGGGGTGGATTTCTGTGAAAAGATCCCGTCCAGCAGGCAGGCAGGAATGCATGCTCTCGTTGGTGGAAGGGATCAGGTGTCACTAGCTGTAAGGGCTGGTATAAAAGACGGGGCTTCCAGCTCTCAACCAGAATAGAACATCAACATTTTGGCTTACTGCAGGCTCAGAGGAGACGTTCCTGGACTCTGAGCTAGTTTTAAGGACAATCCTGTCATTTTCAATTTGTAAGAATTGGGGAAACTAGTTTAGGTTAACGACTTTTCAGCTATGGACGTCCAGAGGACAGGATCAGTGGTTCGGCCCCCCAGCCCCATGGACAGCCTTGAGAAGCAGCTGAGCTGCCCCATCTGCCTGGACATGTTCACCAAGCCTGTGGTCATCCTGCCCTGCCAACACAACCTTTGCCGCAGTTGTGCTAGTGACCTCTATGACTCCCGCAACCCGTACCGCTTCTCTGGTGGCGTCTTCCGGTGCCCTACCTGCCGCTTTGAGGTTGTTCTCGACCGGCATGGCGTTCACGGCCTCCAGCGAAACCTGTTGGTGGAAAATATTATCGACCTTTACAAACAGCAGCAAGAAAGTAGTAAAAGTGGAGACACTGACACCACCCTGAAGCCTAAAGAATCCAAAGAGCCCCTGTGCCAAGAGCATGAGGATGAGAGAATCAACATCTATTGTGTGACCTGCCAGGTACCCACCTGCTCAATGTGCAAAGTGTTTGGCCAGCATAAAGACTGTGAGGTAGCACCCATAGCAAGCATTTACCAGGCCCAGAAAGGTGAGCTGAGCAATGCCATCGATACTCTAGTGGCTAGCAACGGCCGTTTGCAGGCCTTGCTGAACCAGATGGAGGATGCATGTCGTGCTGTCCAGGAGAACGCTCAGCGTGCAAAGCAGGGGCTGTCCGAACGCTTTGATCTGCTATATGCCATCCTCGAAGAACGCAAGACCATTCTACTGGAGCAGATTGGAAAAGAGCAGGATGAAAAGGTGGCGGCTCTGCGGGCCCTGGCTCAACGGTACGGCGAACGACTGCAGGCTAGTTCAGAGCTGACGGATACGGCCGTGAGGGCTTTGGAACAGAGCGGAGCTGCTGAGTTCCTGATGACTTCAAAAGGACTCATCACACAGACCAAAGATGCAGCCAAGTCCGCGCTGGGAGAAGACAGACCAGAACCAGGCTTCGAGAAGATGGACCACTTCACTTTGGCTACTGAGCATGTTGAAGCAATCCTGTCAAAAATGGACTTTGGAGTAGGTGGTGATGATGAGTTTGAGGATGCTGAAGATGAAGAAGAGGAATAGTAATTAAAGCTAAAGTGGTTATAAAGTTAGGTTTTAATTTGAGGTTTTTTTTTTTTTTGTTTATTTTTAGTAGGAGTTTATCACAAGGACAGAATTTGATGTAAGGTTAGGGGGGCTTCAACGACACCCTCAATGTCAGTGCAATATTTAACTTTGTCATATCTTTTCTTAACTTCTTTTGATACTGTTTTTGTATTTTAAAAGCCAGTGAAATGGAAATGTGGATGCACAGTTATGTAAATATAGAATATCTGAAGATTGCACATCATTTTCTTCATTTGAGTAAATGTTTCCTTTTTCACTTTAACTTGATAACATGTTCTCATCAAATCTATCTTTACCGATATATTGAATAAAGTTGCATGACGTTAAAGATCAGTTTGTTACGGCAAGTCTTCATTTAAAGAGAGAAACTATGGCTTTGTCATATTTTTATTTTTAGGTCACATCCAGCCAATTGTCTTTTGTGTGCTTCCCCTGAAATCTTAGCCCGTCTGTTGCTCATCTTACTTGGCGATTGACTGTTTTAAAAATACAAGCCCTTGCTGTGTCCTGTGAGCTTTGCCTTTGCCGGTGAAAAGTTGGGGCTATTTTTAAGATGTGAGAGGGTGAGAAATGATAGCGGCCCTGGAATAGACCAACATGCAAGGACAGGCCAGGTCCTGTTTCTGCTCCATAAAACTCCCATCCTCCCACTCACAAATGTCTTACTCAGCATCTCTTACCAAATTCTGAGGGCCAAGCAAAGAATGGCCAATCCAGCTGCAACGCAAGTTATCTTCTATCGGTCAAGAGGCCATGATGGAAATACATGTCTTAGTAGGGACTGAGTGACAAAAAGCACCCTCAAAATAGCCCGCTTGTCTGGATTAGGACCATGCTCACACCATGGCCCATTTTTATTACATGGTGGAACACTTTTTTAGAGAAAGGTTAAGGAAGAGACAAGATAAAAATAACCATATTTTATCCACATAAATTAATCAGCTGTCTCTGGATTTTAGCTTTAATCTCCAGCATTTAACTAAAAACCTCACAATTAGATCAATCTTTAAGTTTTTTCTGGTTTTTAGATCAGTACAATAACATTGAGAACAGGAAGTTTCTTGGACATCTGACTAGGAAAATGTTTCTGACAAATCTCTGGCCTTCCACTCCACAGCTGTCTCTTCTCTTCCCGTTTGTTTTAGTTTCTCCCACAAACTGCTGAAGCTGACCGGGGAGACTTATTGTTGGTATACATAACCAGTTGCTAGGCAATAAAACACCAAAGGCCATAACCCTGAGGCATTTATGTGATAGCTGCTGGGACAGCAGCAGATACATGCCAGCATGTGTTGCTTTGAGGCCTGTCTCTCTCACACTAATCTCAACCTTAGCTAGATAAATAGGGCAGCTGAGGCAGCTGGGAGCTAAACCCAGTGCCTGCTGATAAACATGTCTGGTAAAAGTATTTTGCTGCCAGTAACACTCAAGATTCATGTTTATCATAAACCCAGATAATTTAATTTCACTACAAGAAACTAGATTTGACATATATATATATAC
>JBAFTB010000014.1:30340768-30351802 GCA_037177355.1 Melanotaenia trifasciata | reverse complement strand
CAGCTTTGGGATGTGGTGGAACGGGAGATTCTCATCATGGATGCAGCCGACAAACCTGCAGCACCTGTGTGATGCTGACATGTCAATATGGAGAAAAACCTCTGAGGAAGGTTTCCATCACCTTGTTGGATCTATGACACCAAGAATCAAGGCAGTTCTGAAGGAAAAAGGGGGTCCAACCCGATATTAGCCAGGTTGACCGGGTAAGATGTGGAAAGTCCTCCAAAAGTAGTCATTCCATAGTTTGGACATAAAACTGAAAGAGTATGCAGTGTTTGTTGCAGAAATGTTGGGATTATATCTTTGATACTGTATAATGCATAAAAAGGAAGAGCAATATTAGGACATACTGAACATACTGTTTTATTAAAACTAGTGTTTTTGTTAAAACAGTTTTGTTTATGGTTGTGTTGAAGTACATCAGAACAAATGAATCTCTTGAATCTCTGCTGCATCTTTAACAGTTTAATGAAATAAAAAGTCTACCTCATTTGAAAGATGTGGGACAGAAAGCATGCAATCCTTTTTGTAAATCAGAACAATGCACTTACAAAACACTCCCTATCAGTGTGTGATTCTAATCTCATTTTCTTATCTTAGTTCCTCTTGGGATTTTGTTATTTGTCTAACAGGAGGTCAGGGGTCTTGAAGAGTCTGTCATCACACATACGCTGGAATCTTTTTTCTACAGTATCTAGCATGGGGTGCATTATAAGTGAAGTGTATGCAAAGAGCAAATGTATTCTTGACCCTGATATACTTTTGTTTTATTGTATGAGTAGTAATTAAGTAAAAGAAAAACTGCACTGATCAATTTGTACTCTTTGTGGGAAACCTCAGTTGGTTTTAATTAAACCTTAATGGGTTTTAACACCATTACCAGGATACTGTTGCTTTTAGATTGAGGAAAATATTTGGAGCACTGCTGGACTCCAGTTAAATGTTGACTTATTATGGCCTACCATGCATTCCTGTCTCCTTGGTTTGATGTCAGAGTATGCGGCTGGATAGCTCAGTTGCTGCGGGAGACCGGAGTTTGAATCCCACAGGGGACTACTGTTAACACCTTGCAGTTGGGTTCTTAGCAACATCCTTAACACAACTGCCTAACTACCTTCACCTACATAATCCAGCACACAAGCCACCTCAGGCGTTTTGAGACCCCCTCTGTCCTATAATTGGTGGTACATCTTGTAAAAAAAAAAACTCAACTCCAACCATGAAAAAGGTGTCAAGAAAATACACGTCTGTGCTTTTTTATAGCATAGCTAAAATAACTTATTTATAACTTATTTAACTTCGAAATTTATTTTCTCTCTGCATTGTCACTTTTTGTTAATTAAAACAATGTAATTAATTATTTAAATCTGAAAAGCTATGTTTAAAAGGGTTTAAAAAAGAAGAGACAGTACAAATGGAAAAATACGAATTACCTTAAAAAGGGTTATGTGTTATAAATGAGTCCATTGTTAAAAATGTAATCATATAATTTTTATTTTATTGTAATTACAATGTGTTAAAATGTTATGTTCTGATACTATGAGACTCTTATTGTGAAAATAACTATGGTTACTCACTTGTAAACTATATTATGTTATTTTCCACATTGAAAAGATGGATTTAAATGACATTATTGATTGAATGAACCTATTTGGATACAATTTTCTAAAATATTTTCTTAGTTAATTTTAAAATTTAAAATTTTAAAAAATACAACACCATAGGTGTTGCAAATATTGTGCACTGTTCCAATAATGTTCAACAACTACAAGTTACAATTATTACTTACCTGTGTCCTTTGTTATTGCTAATACTCTCAGCCAGTGTTAATTATAACAGCAAACTTCAATTTAGTTTTTGTCATTGTCTTTTGACTAAAATGTTTAGTTTTCATCCTAATTTAGTCATCTTAATTCTATTAGTTTTAGTCAACTAAATATAATAGTCGACTAAACTACAGTAGATTCAGTTAACTAAAATGTAATATAAAAGGTAAAGCAATTTTTTTAAAGTTTCTAAAAACTTTTAATAATGTGGACTTGCTAGTTTCATAAAACAAAATGGAACAGTTGACTTGCTTCCTTTGAATAACGGGCATCATTATTAAAAAAAAAAACAAAAAAAACAAACAATAAATTTGCCAGACATTCTTCACATAGATCAATACTGTGAAAGCAAGAGGACCATTGATGCCATATGTAGTATTAATTTCTAACTATTTCATAAACTAAAGCTCTTAAGAACATTGAAAGAAAAACTGCATATGGCATGTGGTCATCAGGCCTTCACTTCCTGAATAATTAATGCAACATGTTGAAAAAAAAATAAATCAATGGCCTTTTTTTTTTTTTTTTTTTAACACTTACTTTGTTTCCTCAAATGTTTCAGGTATTTTTGATGAACATATCAAAGTAATGGGTAATTTCTTTCTCCAAAAGTACCTTTCACTTTGCAAAAGCCTAGCAATAGCTCGACATAGTGTTAGCATGCTTAGCTTTGGCTTTCAGCATGACTTCTCTGCAAATGTCACTCCCACTTGTTGTGATTTTCCTGGTTATAGTCGCTCCACAGGGTTTACACAGCGTCACGTTTTGCGTCTCATCACATCTGAAGTGTGTCGGAGTGTCAGCTCTTCTTTTTCTCCCCAGAGTTGACATTTTCTAAGATCACCTTTATCATGAAAGATGGAACACATGGAAACTGCTTAGAGTGTCTTCCTGGATAACCAAGCATGTGGAGCCGCATTAAACAGGTTCTGACTGGATCTTGTTGTATTTCCTCCCACCTTTCCAAACAAAAGAGTTTTCTACTGGGTATTTCCATCTCGTTTTTATGTGTAATGAAATTGTCAATACCTTTTTGTCATAGTTTTGATCCATCTGCACTACTTTTTATTAAGTTATTGTTTTGTATTTGTCAGGAAAAAAGGTCGTTGGTGATGACTATGACGAAAAACTTTCATCAATAAAATTAACACTGCTCTCAGCTCCTAAGAACCTAGGTAGCAACATGTACATACTCAGAAGCGGGTTACATTGACAATGTGGACTAATTACTGAAACATTATTTAATCAAAAATGTCAAATATTTTGTGAATCAAGAGCTTTTTGATAGCTTTGTTCTATTAGCTCTGATCAATTGAGCATTGTTCTTGCATGTAAAATTTTATGTTCTATTCAGCACCAGACCAGAAGAAATAAAAACAAATTGTTCCTATAAAGGAAAAATAAATCTAACACTTTGAAGTTACTTTTTTTCTCTTCAGCTCTTTCAGCTCTTCCGTGCCAGAGAGACCACAACATTCACCAGTACATTTATGTCAAACGTGGGTGGATCATAGCTGACAAGCATTTTGAGGGGCACCACAGACTGATCATTTATAATCAAAAGAGTTCATGAGTGATAGAAGAAGAAGTTCTTCAAGGTTTTTGGTGTGACTCAGAAGCAACAGATACTGTAGCAGTATTTAGTGTATGTAGAGTTCTGCTGCTCAATGTGAAATTCATTACAGACCCCTGGCTTTTATGGATCTTGTGGAAAGACTCAGAGCCAGCAGTGTGAGTCATAGATGGATCCATCTGTGCTGCAGTAGCAGTAAAAAAAAAAAAAAAAGAAAACCTCAAAAATTCTCTCTTTTTCCTTTTCCTACCCCTTGCTCTTTTGGCAGCAAAAGCCACCAAGAATGGAACAGAGCTCCCACGCTTGTAGTTTAACCCTGCCAAGTTCATTAAGTGGAAAGTAGTTTAACAAACCAGAAACATCATCATTCATCAGAAGGATGATTTAATTGTCAAAGCCCTATTGGATGGTTATTTGCTTGGTTTTCCTTTTACATCAAAACACAGTTTGAACCACAAATTATTATTTCCCCCATGTTTAAAACTTTCATGCAGATTTTCCATGGATTTCTGTGAATAGTGGCACAAAATGGTCTTTTCTCCAAGCATGTTTACACTGGCACCACTACGACTCTTTATGAATCAAGATTTTGTGTTGTCAGTTACTGCAGTATGTGAGTACATACACCGGAATAGAGAAGGAAGTTTCTTTCCATCCCACGGTGCAAAAATACTAAGAATTGTTTAAAGAAAAGAAAAACAGTGCATGAAAAATACATTAGAGTAGAAAAAATAAAAAATGTAAGAGTATGTCTGTAAATATATACAATTTATTTTACACATGCACCCTATACAAACACATGCAAACCTACAATGCAAAATACAGAACCAGATGATTCTGTAGCAACAGCAGCATCATTTTTTTTTTTTTACAGGGGCAGGACCAGGGGCGTTTCCTGGACCTGGGAACATTGGGGGCTGAGCCCACACCCTCATAAAGAAATCTCGGTGAACCAACACAGTAAAAACTGCTTTTTATTTAAGCTTTCTTGAGCAGTGTGTATGTTAGATGAGTTCCAGTATTTCTTTCCCATGCTAAAAAGGCATTTTTGGGCTTTTTCTGCAAAAGCGACTTGTGTGTGTTTATATATATATATGTATGCAGTGATGTTGTTAGGTATGCGTCCTGCGTCCCTGATGCATTAAAATCTAAAAGGACACTGTAAACTCACTATCGATGTGGCCCAGGGGGCCCCCCCATTTTTCCCATGAAAAAGCAACACATTATGAACAACTTGGGTTTAAAATCACAGTAACTACGAATAGAAACTTAGTTGTTAGTTATTTATTTAGTTAGTTAGTTAGCTATGCATACCTTTTCGTATTCTTTTCTTTGTTTGAGTCTCAATTTTTGTATTTGCAGGATACAGGATGCAGCATTGTTTTGGTAGTTGCAGAATCTTTACCAGACTGTGCATTTGTCATTTCGAGAACAGTTGGAAGAACAAAATCATGTGTAATAGTCAACAATCATTAAAAACATACTTTCAAAACTGTAGTAACTAATAGGCACAATACTGACATAGCCACAGTGGTGACTGAAATGCTACAATAATATGTTCATAACGTGCATGACTTTTGTTTTTAATTTTCTTGGCTTATTTTCAGGATATGACTTCTTTCTACAAAGGTAGTGCTTTTACTTGTTCCCTTCCCCCTCACTACATACAACAGTGCCTTTATTTGATTACGAGATCACAAATTTATCACACTCTTTCGTCATGGGCGTAATTGCACACAGCTTATTCAGTGCTGAGCTTTGCCAAAGACCAGGGCAAATCTTTCATTTTGACCAGTTGAACAGTTCAGCAGAAAAGTTCCATAAACAGCTGAGTCTTAAGCTTGCTCTTAAAATTACATACGGACGTTTCGGTGGGAGCACTAGGCGTTTTTCGCTGGCAGAGTGAGTGGAGAGGGAGTGTAGCTCCGGATTAAGGAGCGAAGGTAGACAGGAGCCGTTTGGGTTATTGTTTTGTAAGCCAGAAGCAGAGTTTTGCATTTGATGCACTGCAACTGGAAGCCGCTGAAGAGCGATTAGAAGCGGCGTGACATGAGCTCTACTGGGCTGGTTGAAGACCAGACGTGCTGCTGCATTCTGGATCATCTGCAGAGGTTTAACTGAGCATGCAGACAGGCCAGCCAGTAAGGAGTTGCAGTAGTCAATGCGTGAAATGACCAGAGCTTGAACTAAGAGCTGTGCCGTGTGTTCTGTCAGGTAGGGTCTGAACCTCCTGATGTTGTAAAGAGCACATCAGAATGACCGGGCAACTGAGGCAATATGGTCCTTAAAGGTCAGCTGGTTGTCTACCATGACACCAAGGTTCCTGGTAGAAGACGTAGCCACAACTGTGATAGAATCAAACTGCACGTTTATCTGCGGAGGTAAGGGAGGATTGGGTGGACAGACTATAAGCCTGTTGTTTGCTCAAAAGATTCTGTTAAGTTTTTCAGCATAAGGTGGTCTTTTTTGCTTTAAATGTTCCTGCTACCAACAGGTATCCTACCAATGGGGATCCAAATAAAACAATAAAACCTTCACCTGATAATCACACTGGCTGTGCACAAAGAACGTAATGTCCTTTTCCTGGCTTACCCTAATGTATTGGTTTCTGTAAATTAACACATACCTTCACAAGGAATACATTTTCTAGACTTTTCGGTAGCGTCGTCTAAAATAAATAATATGCATTCAGTAAAACAGTCATCTTTCAAACAATTAGGCCTACACATGTTGACCGTCTTAACTGGAACAAACAAAAAAGGTTAGAACACCCTCTGAGAGGTATAACAATAAATGTGAAAAACAAAAGAATGTCATTTATTCCATACCTGTACTCTTTAACAAAACATCTGGAGGATCTTCTTATTGCCCGTCTTTACTGACAGATGGTTCATCTGACAAAAATAGAAAAAATCAACAAATTTTGATGCACAATTGCAAATGTTTCAGTATTTCAATGATCAAAGTTGTTAAAGTTTACTAGATACCCATCTGGTAGTCAGGATAACATTTTTTTTGGCCTCCTCTCTGTTGATAACTCCTCTTCTGAGCCACTTAGTTCTGCAGTTCTGGTAAAATCATACTTCTCAGATTCATTCTTGTCATTTGAAGTATATACAGCAATGGTAAAATGCATACAATTCAGTAAGTCTTAATATACATCAGCAACTGGGTAAAAATGCAAGTTTGGCTATTACTTGTTTCATGTTTTTAGATAAGAGGACTTCATTTTGCAATCTAATGGTCAACAGTAAACTGAGGCTACTGAATGCAGGTCTGAGTTTTAAAAAATTCGATACTTAAACTTGGAGATCAATTTTTGTATGTTTCCTTTCGTGGTGACGGTAAACCTACTCTTGCACAACTTACCGATGCTGAGTGAGTTCTATTGTGAGTGGGCTTTGAGAACAATCATGGCGGGACAAGACAATACAACAAAACCATTGAAAGTAGCAACTTCAAATTTACAGGCAGATGTGTGGAAGGGCTGGGCGATTAAACTAATTTTAATCTCAATTACGATCTGGGTTTTGAGTGATCATAAAAATGAAATGATACGATTATTTGCTCCTTCTCAGTTTACCCGTGCTGTTTTCAGTTGCAAACTGAGCGCCACTACCATTGCAGCGCTCTGCTGCAGACTCCTCCCACAGCTCTGACTGCTTTGGTTTTATTCAACGCGAGTTGCCAACATCTCTCAAGTTAGACTAAAGAGTTGCTCCCAGAGACACAGAGAGATAAAAAACGTTATAAACAAACATAACTTTTTTTTATCTCGTCAAAGACCAATTAACACATCGAACAAACTGGCTTTAAGAAACTCATCAACACAAACAGTATCACTGCCATGTCATCACCAGGGTCTCTTCCTGCCCTGTATGATGAATGTCGTGAGGGTGTTGTAAAGGACGTGGCTACAGTCCAATGTTTTGCCACCATTACGGACCTGTGGTTAAGCTGCACCATGAAGGTAAACTATTGTGGAAATACCACCAACCTAACTGTAAAGGGCGTTTGCAAGCAAAATGCCTTCAAGCCCATGCTCGTGCTGTGGAGTTAATATATTGCACTTAAGGTGTAGAGTTTTCTCACCTAACTTTTATATAACCATTTTTGTTAACTGAAATATATGTGTAACACTGTATTGTATTAAACATGTAATGCATTGGTTATTTTCACAAATAAAAGTTACAGTTATGTGTCACTGCTTCTGGACATTTTTCAATGTAAACTTGAATATTTTTAAAATGTATATACACAACTGAAGGTTTATGTCATTGTGTATAGCTGGCGCTGAGATTTCCTAGCCGTCCCTGAAGGCATTCTCCCTCCAGCACAGCCTTGATCGCTGATGCGCTCCACTTGCGCTATGCACCTTAAATACCAGCCTGTGACAACTCTTCCCTGCCAGGTCGTCTTGGTTTATCCGTGCACGCTTCCAGCCCTGATATCCTGCCTGCCAACCTGTTCTCTGATCTTCGACCCGTTCTTGGACCTGGATATCCTGACTCTGCCTGCCCCGTCTGGTGACTCTGTCTGTCGTTATATTCTGCTGATACTCTTACCCTTGGATTGTCTCCTAAATTTGAATTTGGATTAAGGAACCTGTCTCTCTCTCAGGAAAATCTGGAGGATTACCTGCATCTTTCTGGAGGATTTATTCAGTCTAGATATTCAGCTCTTGTAACTATCAGAACCAACAAACTGTTTTTGGTCTAGCATTTTCCACAGCCCCGGCGGAGCTCCATTGCTGCCATCACGGTTCCTGAAAACCACCCGGCCGGCTTCCATCCCCTCTGCTGGTATGTGAGCAAACTATCTTGCACATTCCAGTCTGATCATGCTGGATTCTCATCTTGATTCTCCTACCCTCACAGGCTTGGTGACTGTGAGACCAGACTCGACTCCCCTGGAGATGTTCTCACATTGTTCTCTATTACAATAAAAAGTGTTTTACCCAATCCTCAGTTCCGACTCTTATTGTTGTCCAGTTTGCTGATCCGTGACAGTTTGACTTGATTGTTTTATAAAAAAGGTATATGAGAATGTCTTTGACATATAAAAAAGTTGTGTTGTTACACAAATATCTGTAATTAAATCAAGATAGAATAGAATTAAATCGAATCAGGAAATGTATGTGTTGATAGTTTAAAATTTGCCTTACGATCATATATGACATAAGTCTTTACCTTTCATAACACATACCTGATTGAATTTTAGTTTTATTTAAGAGAATTTGGTCCATGAGTCTTTCAGTTCTTTGAAGGCTTCAAATGATTCCGCAGCTCCTTGTGGAGGCCACAACACACCACCATTCCTAACATAACATGATGGTATCACGTCCTCCATTTCCACACCACTCTGGTCCACATTGTTCTGGTCTATAGGAACAAATAACGAGAGACAAAACTTTAAACAATGCCATCCAACAGTTAAAGGGAATAAGCATCATTACATTACAACTAAAAACTTCTAACATTAAATGATTTACAGCTATTAGTGGACTGACTCTCATCTTCTGGAACTTATCCTAGGCTGGTCACCTTCTTTCAATGCCATGAAGCAATGGCATAAATACGTGATGATGGTACCTACCCATTTTCGGGGTGTACCATCCTCAGAAGCCAGGGCAGATCCGAGTCGTATTTGACCGAAGCGCCCAACAGTATGGTGTCTCCCTCAACTTAGTGTTGCTCACAGGCCCCAACCTTAAAAATTCTCTGTTGGGGATGCTAGTTCAGTTTAGGAAGGACCTCATTGCAGTCACCGCTCAACAAGTGGTTTATGGGTTCTTGGTGCAACACAACGACAGGGACTACTTGAGGTTTCTGTGGCAAAAAGACAATGACCTCTCAAAGGAGATAAAAGAGTATCACATGCGGGTACATGTCTCTGGCAACAGCCCATCCTCAGCGGTTGCCAACTATGGTCTTCAACAAGCTGCTCAGAAAGATACTGTTATACAATGGACAAAGCTGATTTACTTATAACACAAGCACTTTGATAACCTAGCATCTAGACATCTAGACATGTTCTGAAGAATGAAATAAAGGAAATGAAAGAATACAAAATTAAATTCCCTTCACAATAGTTTTTGCATTTTACAGAAAAAGTTGCACAGCATCTATATAAACAATATTTTGACATCTTGGTTTTATTCCTATGTATATTATTATGGGGTGGTCAGTGCCATCTGGTTGGGATGGTTAGGATGCCTCCTGAACATCTCCCTGTTGAGGTGTTATAGACACGTCCAACTGAGAGAAGGGTCTGCGGAAGATCTAGGATGCGCTGGAATGCTTTGGGATACCCCAGGAGAAACTGGAAGAAATGGCCAGCTGGCAAAAGTAACCAAATGAGCTGGAAAGAAGAAGTGGTCAGTGAAAGGGACCCAAACCTGGATAAGCTAAAGAAAACGGAATGGTGGATGGATATTAGCGGTGAACTGACACACATGCACAAACAGATTGATATTATTAGAGAGCAGAACTTTTTTTCTCATAAACTTCATCAAATGAAAGCAGAATATCCACAGTTTTCTGTAACTGTTGAATTTTTCTGACTAAATAGATAGGATAAACAAATGCACTGGTGGTGTAGGAGCACTGACGTCGCCTGCTGCTAGAAAGTCATAGAAAAACCTCTGAAAGTTGTGTATAACTTTTCAGAGGATTTGCTACAAATAAGTAAGGAGAATATATTGTGGTAGAAAAGACATATTTGCTCCCCTCATGCTGTCACTTAATAACCATGTGTAAACTGTATTTATATAGGCCTGTCAAATGATTAAAAATTTTAATCAGAATAATCACACCTTGCAAATTAATCATGATTAATCACTATTTGCAACTATGCCTGAAATTTGACCGTTTTTACTGTATTGTATCAACAGAACGAGCAAATGCTACAAATATTTACTGTTAACTGACCGTCCCTTGGGTAAACGTCATGTCTAGGGTCAGTAAATGCAACATGTAATGTACTTCTATATGTTGTTCTAAACCATCTCTACCATGTTCTAGATCATAATTCATAATTTATATATCATCATCGTCTCAGTGGTGATAAAACCAGCAGATATGATGAAGTCAAACAGCGAGTTAAACAGTGATAAAAGTCCTATAGCAGCATCACCCAAAGTAAACAACCGTTGATGAAATAGATTATTGGCTATTTGTTTTACAAAAGTTCAATATTTCTTAGAATCTAGACCTAAAAAAGGTCTAGCTCTAGAGAGCCACTAGAGCAGACATGTGGAGTAAAATGCAGGATAATTTAAAAAAAAAAACAGACAAACAAACAAACAAACAAAAAAAAAAAAAAAAAAACAGGAAAAGTGCGGGTGTGGAGCCTTCTTACTGAGAAAAAAACCTCTCATTCTCCACTGGGGCGACATCCATGAATTGCTCCAGTAATGTTCATCTCATCTATTCTATCTTGTCTCTCCACATCCTGCCATCATAACAGAGAAATGGACCATCTTTTTTTTTTTTTTTTTTTAATTTATTTATTTAATTCGGCATAGTAAAAGTAAATAAAACATATTACAGAAAGGAAAAAAAAAACAAAAAAAAAAACAAAGACCGAAAGGGTGTAGGCTGAAGCTAATAGCTTATAAAATGCCTACCCATTACT
>JBAFTB010000014.1:30311514-30335835 GCA_037177355.1 Melanotaenia trifasciata | reverse complement strand
ATGACACCCAGACTCTTGACCTGAGGGGAGGGGGAAACTGAGGCGCTGTTGATGGTGAGGGAGAAACTATTAACTTTGGAAAGGGTGGATTTAATTTGTCCATAATCTGTGCTCTCATGAAATTTGCATCATACATTATTGTAAAACTTCCTTCCAGGTTAGACTTAAGAATCATCCACCTATCCATTGTCTATACCTGCTTACTCCAGTTGCAGAGGTGCTGAAGTATATCCCAGCAACTATTCTGTGAGAGGCAGGGTCACCTGCCTGCATAGGTTGCAATTCCATCACAAGACCAATGCACAGAGAACCGTCAAATTAAAATCACCAATTGACCTAACAAGCATTTTTTTCAGACTGTGGGAGGAAGCTAGAGTACGCTGACACAACCCTTGAACACACAAGAATAACATACAAACTCCACAGCCAAGGTACAAGCTAGGTACCTTATTTCTGTAAGGTGACATTGCTAAACCACACCACAGTGCATCCCAACCACAGATTTGGTTTTATGACAAGATTTTGTTGGTAGCTACTATAATCTGTGCAAAATTATGAGTAGGTCATTTAACTCTGTCTCTGAATTCTTCCTAGGAGTGAGTGTGAGCGGTTGTTAGTATCTCCATGTTGGCTCTGCGATGGAGTGGCAACCTGTGCAAACAGACGACCCTTTCTCTATTACAGGAGAGTCCAAAGTCAGTCCTCATGCGCTGGAGTCCTCCAGGTTGTCAATGTTTAACTGCTTCAATACACCTGACTAAATAAAACCAATCCAATGAATTTCTGCACAATGACTCATAGATTTGAGTCAAGTGTGTTGGAGTGGGGAAACGTTGAAAACCTGCAGGATTGTCGCCCTCTGGGAACGGAGCTCGACACCCCTGGACTAATGCTGGGATAGGTTTCAGCTCCCCCTCCACCCTGCACTAGAATAAGTAGGTATATCCTGTCTATGGCTACTAGATAGACTGAGGCAGGACTGAATCAAAGTTTCCTGTCATTAGTAAAAGGTAAAATGTTTATGATATAAATACATTATTCCTGGAATGTAGTCCAAACTATGTAAACACCTAAATTATAATTAGACAGCCTATTACCAATTAGAACCAAGTAGATTCTCTAGTATGTTTCTATTCATCAGTACTGCATTGGCTACTGTGGGCCTTATCTATGGGCCCTTAAAACTTTTTATGGTATAAATTTGAGGAACTATGGGATAATCAAAGCAGCAGTGATGTATTTTGTTTGATGCTTTTGTTTACTTTCAAAGAAACCTTTTGGCTCCAAAAAATTGAAGAGAGAATGAATTAAAAAGTAGAAGCTCCTTTTTGTCAACAGCTTTTACTGAAACAGAATGACTCTTACATTAGAGAAGAAACTGGGCCTTAACTGGCAGGGTTGATTGAATTATGCCCCTTTATTTAGCAACAGAAACAACGAACTATGGATACTAGGAAATTATTATTAATACTAAGAAATGTACCTGGTTTCCCACAAGCCTTCAGACACTCCTCTTCTGTGTCGAATCTATTCTTGTTTCCTCCACAGCCTCCGTACCAAAAGCGTGCGCAACTCTTGCTGGAGGTATCATAGTGCCATTTGAGGACGAATTTGGCACAAGTACCTTCCTCTTTGGGAAGCTGGCAAATGTCCACATCCAAAGAAGGCACTGGAAAGAAAATGACAACGAGGAACTACAGTTAAGAGGATAAAAAACACTTGCAGAAGGAACATTAAAGAGTCTTCTACCAGAGGCCCAATCAGTATTGAGCATTGTTACATGGCATACAATATGACAACTATTAATGAGCACATGATTTGTTTTTGCTTATTTTGTGGAACCATTTTGGAGAAATGTGTAAATTTGTCTAGTGTGTGTTCTCATAACCCACATCCAGCCAACCATTTTCTACCACTTGTCTGGGATCGGGTTGCGGGGGCAGCTGTCTAAGCAGGGAAGCTCAGACTTCTCTCTTCCCAGCCACATTCACCAGCTCGTCTGGGGGGATCCCGAGGTATTCCCAGGCCAGCCGAGAGATGTAGTCCCTCCAGCATGTCCTGGGTTTTCCCTGGGGTCTCCTCCTGGTGGGACATGCCTGGAACACCTCACCAGGGAGGCGTCCAGGAGGCATCCTAACCAGAGTCCAATCCAATCCAATCCAATCCAGAGGAGCAGCAACTCTACTCTGAGCCCCTCCCAGATCACAGAGCTTCTCACCCTATCTCAAAGGGAGAGCCCAGCCACCCTGCAGAGAAAACTTATTTTGGTCACTGCCCACAGCTCTTGACCATAGGTGAGGATAGGAACATAGATTGACTGGTAAATTTCGAGGTTTGCCTTTTGGCTCAGCTCCTTCTTTACCACGACAGACCAATGCAGAATCCACATCACTGTAGACGCCATACCGATCCACCTGTCAATCTCCCGATCCATCCTTCCCTCATTCGTGAACAAGACCCCGAGACATTGAACTCCACTACTTGGGGTAGGACCTCATTCCCAACCTGGAGAAAACACTGAGGACCATGGTCCAGTTGTGAACAGACTGAACAGCTCGCACTCTATGCCAAGCTCAAACAGCTCATACAAGGGGGTCAAGCAAAACAGCCCTACAGGATCCAGAGCCTTAAGGAACTCCGGGTAGACTTCATCCACCTCTAGGGCCCTGCCTCCTCAGAGCTTTCTAACCATCTCAGTGACCTTAGCCCCAGAAATAGAAGAGCCCATGTCAAGGTCCACCGACTCTGCTTCCTCATCGGAAGACATGTCGGTGGGATTGAGGAGGTCTTAGAAGTATTCTCTCAACCAACCCACAACATCTCGTGTCGAGGTCCCCCATCTCCACTGTACACAGGGCTGATAAAGCACTGCTTCCCCTTCCTGAGCCGATGGTGGACTAGAATCTCCTCAAAGCCATCTGGAAGTCATTCTCCGTGGTCTCTCCAAAATCCTCCATGACAGAGTTTTTGCCTCAGTGACCGCAGAAGCCACATTCTGCTTAGCCTGCAGTGGGTCAGCCTGCAGTGCCGCCGAAGTCCCACAGGCCAAGAAGACATTCAGCTTGATGGCATCCCTGGTGTCCACCAACGAGTTCAGGGATTTCTGCTGCAACAGGCACCGACGACTTATGGCCTCAGCTCCAGTTGGCCGCCTCAACAATAGAGGCAAGAAACACAGCCTACTCAGACTCAATGTCCCCCGTCTCACCTGGGACATAGTTGAAGCTCTCATAACCATGATATTTAACACTTTTTAGTCTGAGTATACTTTGTAATACTTCAAGTGTCTTATGCAACTTTGGTCAAACTCTGAAAAGGTAAACTGAATTTACTCAAGAAAGGGACTGCTGCCAAAGGGGCGAAAAAAGCTTTCCAGTGATTTTTCTTAGATGTTATGACTTTGCCTGCCAGTAAGTCAACTATATAATCTGGAGAGTAACAGAGTAGATTTGTACATTTGCTTTAGAGTAAAAGAGAATAAGTGTAGCGTTTAAAATTCTGTCAACAAGCCTCGTGATTTCATTTCCAGGCATAATGAATCAATGTGGACAAACACTATTTATTTTTTCCTATCTCATTTGATAATATTCGCTCAGGGCAAAGTGTGTGTCACTCACATTAAGTAAACAATGACTCAAAAAGGATATTCAGAAAGCAATGGGAAATAATTTGCAGGTCTCACCTGTAGCTGGAACATCCACCTGTTCAAACTGCTGCTCCTCTGGCTGTTGCTCCGGTACTGTGGAAAACATGAATGGGATTTCATCAAAAAACAGGTTTCACCTCTTGTTCATAAGCAAGGTTTTAGCAGTGTGTGTTGCCCATAACACTGCTGCAAGGCCAATAACAAAATCAAGTTTTCCCCATGTCACCCCTATACTAATCCAGCTGCACGGGTTGTGCACTTCACTGACTGTGAAGCAAACATGGCTGAAAACCAAAGATGACAGAGCCATTGCAGCAGTGGCTCCTTTCTTCTGGAACTTTATTCCTCTTAGCCTGAGATGTGTGGAAAAGCAGCTAAAAATGCATCTTTTTACTTTCTTTTGTTTAGTTTTTTTTGTTTTTATGTTTCATGTGTTGTTTTGTTTTATTGTGAAGGATTTTATGATTTGTATCTTGACAGATGCTACATGAACAAAAAGAAGTTGGAAAGAAGACAATATATTGTTGTGAAAAAGCAATATCACATATCCCTAATTATTATCCTAATTAATAGGATGAAAAAAGATGATCACTGTTACTTGAGCATTAACCTGCCTTGTTTTAACTCAAGAGGTCATATCCAGTGTCACTGTCTGCAGTCAGATGTAAAAACTTAGATTAGAAAAACCTTTTCTTTGAAACGTATTTATAATACCAAATGATAGGAACAGCAGTTAGCTATAACATGCCCATGGTCTAAGTCAGCTTTTGTGTGATCTAATAGAGCTTTAGGTTTTGTATGCAGCTGCAAACCTACTGTAGCTCCTGGCAACAACTTACCTGACCTCATGCAGTTTTTCAAGCAGAGAGACTCAGTGTCGAATCTATTACCATTGCCTCCACAACCTCCGTACCAGAACTGTGCACAGAAGCCATTCTTTTGGTCAAAGAACCACTTAGCTTGATAGTTTTTGCACGGCATTCCAGGATCATGGTCAAGCAAGCATGGGTCTGCATGTTCAATAACTAGAACATGCAAAAAAGCAAAAACAAAAGCAGTGAAGAAGAACAGATGGGGAGAGAGGATGAGTTTGTTAAGAATAAATTTACAAAATGAGAGATACAGCAGATTATGTCATGTTAAAAAGTTGAAGATTAAAATGTTATCTATTAGCACGAAAGAGGTGTTCAAGTGATTATTGCTACATAAGTTTAGCAAATTTACCAGTATTACGGCCCCTATCAACAGCTAATTCTGCATCTATCTTGCATCCTACATGTACTGAGATCTCGCCAGACAGTAAAAGACCATCTCATCTTGACTCTTGTCTTATCTCTTGTTCTGTTCCTTTCTCTTTCTTTTCCTCTCCTTCCGATAATGTCTTCTTGTGTTTATTTGGTGAACCAGCCACTGTGTGCATTCAAAACGACCTGCGTGTTCATATCTGCTTGCTAGCATGTAATGCCACGTGTAAAGCAAAACTCTGCTGTTTTTGACACACGCTGTCCTGTATGAAAAAGTTGTATAGTGCAGTTTCTCTGTATCAGGGTGCCTCTGTGCAGTGACAGCTCTAGAAATGCACATAATAGATGTCACTGTGCCATCAAACCAGCACAATCCGGAGTCCGAAACATGGAGTTTTATGGTCAGAAAGTTATCTAATGCGTCTTTAAATGTCAAATGAGCCCTTCTGCAAAGGAAAAAAGAAATGATACCAACATGGCCGTTTATTTTATAAAGCATATAAGCATATATGCTTGTTTAAAGACAACACTGTTTGTTCCTTCCAGTTATTACTCCACTGTTTTGTTCTGTGACTGCTGGAGATGTCAGGAATCAGCAATCTAAAAAAAGTCACACTAAAAAGTCAAAAACATTTAATTTCATCGAATACAGACAGATATATCCGTACAAGGCACTCACCAGTCTCAGGTTTGTCCAGTGGTGCGGTATTTAGACTACTGGTGCTTTGGCTGGCTGGTTTGTGGTCTGCTGCTTCTGTGAAGTTATAGAAAAAAAGTAGTCATGGAGCAGCCACAATAATGGATGGAGTCAAGGTCTGAGTTCCCCGCACAGCTGTGAGAATTTAGTATCAAGTTTCAGTTTTTATTTATTTAATGGCTAAAAGACTAAAACAAAACTAAAAGGATTTACAGATATCTCTAAAAAGAAGACAGAAAATAATTATATTGGACAAAGTGGTACAGATAATGAATGAACAGGCTGTATGGGCTTAAGAAAACCACTAATTAATGAGATTAATCAATTAGACGCTTCGGGGTGTAAGGGAAGGCGGTGATCTGGCCTGATGAAAACAGTTGTTCCAGAGTGATTTGAGCGTCAGGGTGAGCAGAATACCAGAAGAATTGCATCTGTCATACTGAGCACCTATCACTTAAGCCTGTGGAGATGGCATTATGATCTGGGGTTTCATGTTAGCTGCAACCTTGCCTGGGGTCGGGAGGACCTCCTGCTCCAGAAATACAGTTGCGCTTTTACAGTCATCCAGAAGATAGCAGGTAAGTAATGCTAATGCTCTAAGTAATGTTTTTTCTGGTAAGACGGCAGATTCAAACAAGGCACGCTCAAACATTCATTCATTCAGTTGCATTTTTGCCAGTCTAATCAAAATATTCTTGGAAGCAGGAAAATAGTGTATTTTAAAGTACACCCTGGAGCACAGCGGAGAGGATTTGGCTGTATCGCAACCTGAACATCATTCTGTGGCTCTACTGTGCTTTAATCTTTCTGTATTCTCACTTTATTGTGTCAATGTAGAAAACTGCTGTAAAAGATAATTTAGTTAACAGTAAATTCACTGACCATCTCCACTACACTGCTCTCAACACAGATGTGTTTTTAAATAATTTGTTTCCTTTGACAGTGTCACTCTTTTTACTTTTCACTTTTCTTCTTTCTGACCCTTTCACGGTTACTGGGAAACACACCTGTCATTTTATTAAAATGACAGGTGTGAATATCAGGCCCAGCTTGCTGACACACATCAGCACTTTGCATGATTCATACAAATGCACTTATGAAGGAACAACACAAGCAGGAAGCAGGAAAAGTAGTAATGAGAGGGAAAATAATTTCCTTCTCTTTCCATAAGAAAGAAAGAGTCTCCAGAATTCCAGATGTAAAACTCAGAATTAAATCCCTAGAGGTCGCATACCATTTCTCCCGAGAAGACCCACACTAAACCATATAAGGAAAGCCAAACTTGAACTTAACAAAACAACAACAACAACAACAACAACAACAACAACAACAATAATAATAATAATAATAATAATAATAATAATAATAATAATAATAATAAAATCTTGGTGCAAAGACTTTTTCTTGGAGAACTTTGAAAATAGCAACAAATCTGGAAGGTTCCTGGCTAACCAGTTAAAAACGAACAAGGAGAAAACAACCGTCTCCTCTGTCAGAGATCCAGAAGGAAACCATGACCCTGACAAGATAAATAACATTTTCAAAAAATTATACAAAACATGATATAAATCGCAACTAAACACAATAGATGAAAATATTGTAACATCAATATTCCAAAATTAAAACATGAAAATAAAACAGCCTTGGATTCACCTCTTTCAGTCAGTGAACTCCATTAAGCTCTCCAGCATATGCCCAACAATAAAGCTTCAGATCCAGATGGTTACCCAGCAGGATTCTACAAAGAATTCTGGACAATGCTGGCACCCATTTTCTACAATATGATATTAGAAATAAAGGAAAAACAAAAAAATACCTCCAAATATGAACCTAGCTAATATTACTCTACTATTAAAACGAGGAAAAGACCCAACACTTCCATCCAGTTACTGTCCAATTTAATTAATAAATGTAGATCTTAACTTAATCAGCAAAGCTCTGACCAGAAGGATAGAAAAAAATAATACATCCTGACCAAACAGGATTTATTAAAGGTAGACATTCCTCTACTAACATGTGCAGATTATTTAACATAATAGATTATTCTACTCTACATGATCTGGAATCCAGAGTCATTTTCAGATGCAGAAAAAGCATTTGACCAAGTAAACTGGGAATTTTTATTTGCAACATTAAACAAATTTGGGTTTGGGTCATCTTTCATAGATTGGATAAAAATGAAGACCAATGATCAAACTTCTCTAAGCTTCTGTTTGCAGAGAGGCAACTTCCAAACCTTCTATTTTATTTAAACCTTAACAGCTGCCATAAGACAAAATGAAGAAAATAAAGGAATCCATGCTAAAAAAAAAACAAACAAACTATAGAACATAAGATAAGTCTTTATGCTGATGATGTATTACTTCCCTCCAGAACTCACCAACATCTCTCCCCCAGACAATCACACTCATTAACACATTCTCCTCAGTTTCTGACTACTCTATTAACTGGTCTAAGACTATAGTTATGCCCATTAACTGTGACTAACAAAACACACCCAATGCTACAATACACTTTGGAAACATAAGAGGTGCTGAGTGGGGTTCAGGGGATTGTACAGGGAAGTGCTGGGGTGTTTTTAGGGGTGAAACTGAGGGGTGTGTCTGTGTGTGTGTGTGTGTGTGTGCATGCATGCCAGGATGAGTGGGAAGGGGCGAGGACACAGTTAATTCGATAGTGCATCATTTTTCAAAAGTCTTAAAGAGAACATTTCTTAATTAAACTTAAGAGTTTTAGATTTTGAACAAATTCTCAAAGCGTGTTTTAACTTTTTCATTACAGGTCACAGAAAGTTAACTATAGTGGAAAATTGCATGAGTAAAACCCATAAATTGTACAAAATAATGTGTAAAAAAGAGATTCAGTCTAGAATTTCTATCTAGGTGTATTTTTGGACTCACTGGTGGTGACGATTCCTTTGCGGGTGGAGACAATTTGACCCTCTGCTGTGTAGGCCGTGACTACAGCATGGTATGTTTGAGAGCATTCCAAGTTGTCCACATGAAGCTCTGTGCCTGATACATTGGTCTTAAGCACCAGGACATGGTCGTGCAAACGTGTAACCACAACCTCAAAGTAAACAAAGAGCTTTGGCTCTAAGCTGCTCCATCGCAACTTCAAGCTGCTGGAGGTGACATTAGAGACATGCAGCTCCTCTGTGTATAGGGGATAAGACATAAAGGTGTCAAAGGCAGTAAACATTTTCTGAAGAAGAAATTAAAGTACATCTTATTACATCTTACCATCATGCTTTCTTTGAAGAATGTCTTGGTGACTTTCATGACGTTTCTGATGTTTCCTGTAAATGTACAAATACATTGTAAATGAATCTATGCATGTTACTGACAAATCAACAGTGGGCAATGAAATAATGTAGATTTTTTCCATGCAAACTTACTCAGGTTGCTTTGATGATGTGAATGGGTGTTTTACTGGTTGGTCACTCTGGAACCATGTGCAGTTTTTGGATAGCTCAGGGGACATGTATTGAGCATTTTCAACTAAAAATCACAGGATGTGGTTAGACTGGTGCAATAAATGGCATTATTAAGCATTACTGATAACTCGCTCTGATATGTTAAACTTACTGCTGATGTACTTTGGCAGCAGCTGGCCAAAGGTCTGAATGTGTTTGTCATAGAAGTTAGAAATGCTTTCCAGCCGCTTGAAGAAGACGTCTGAAGGTTCGCTTGCCATGCGGGCCAGGACATGAGCATCCCTAGCAGTAATTGTTTGACCAACACCCATGATGACCAAGAAGTAGCCTTTACATTTTATTTCAGTGGCAATGCGCACCAGCTGCTCCTCTTCCTGCTCCACATTTCCTGTCACAAACAGTATGAGTACCTTCCTGTCACGTGGGTATGGAGCTTTCTCAAACACTTGCTCCACTGTAGATTCAATAGCTGCTGAGAGTGCGCGACCACCCTCTAACTGCTGTGTCTTCTTCAGCAAGAATTTAACAATATCCTGAGCTGTTTGGTGTTCTGTCAAGCCAATGTCCACATGAATGGGAGAGCCAGTTTTGTTGTTGATAAACTCGTAAGGAGCTTGTTGGATGACAGAGACTCTGGCGTGGTGAATGGATGAAGTGGGATTCGAAGCTATGTGAAGCTGCTCCACCATGTAAGCTATGTATTGCTTGATCTCAACAAAGAAGGATGGGTAAGTAGATTCAGAGCTGTCTATTATAAAAGCCATGTCGATGTCCACATCAGACTGGAAAGACCTCCTGTCTCGGCTACTTAATATGGGTACATAGTCACACATTTGGTCTGGAGAGCAGATATCTAAAAAAGAAAAGAACATAATTAAACACAAATTTTACTGCAACAGTACTGTGCAAAAATCATAGGCCACCATTTGTTTCTTTATATTTCACCTTCGAAGAACCAGCCTTTATTTGTAACCTTTTAAAATGTTTCTGAACAATAGTTTTCTAGGCTTTTAAAGTTTTTCTTTTGAAAACTATACGTTTTATTCACACATTGCCAGTTCTGTTCTTGTACCTGAGCATTATTCCATATCCATACCATACCTATGAGTTAATCAAGCAATAAATAAATAAACAAGCAACCTAACTTATCGTTGTGTTCATATGACAAGAAAATGTAGCACCAAGGACCAATCTTAAGTTGCTTCTTTAAGCACTTATTAGCAGCCTGTCACAAATAAACTTAATTTGTTTACACTTTTTGTTGTATTTATGAAAAATGCCAGTGATGGCATATAACATAGTATTTCTGCACCAATTCCCAAAAGGCTACTAACTGAAAATGTGGCATGGCGTGCAGAGTATCTACAAAAAGTTTGAGGAAACTGGACAAGTAGAGGACAAAAGAGAACATTTCAGACCTAAAAGACTACAGCAAATGAACAGTAATCAAAAAGGCATCCTTCAGAAATTTAGCAAAGACTTGGCATAAGATGTGAGAGATGCATCTTGACTTTCAGTTGATCCATTTAGTGTTATTTGAAGCCTTATCAGAGATGTTCTGTATGCATGGGTCAAGAAGCCATTCTTCAGGAAGGGAGAAAGGAAAAAGGAAGAAGGAACTAGATTAGGAATAGAGCCTGGAACTCAACATTATTGATGCAGTGTGGGATGATCTGGACAGAGAAAGGAACAAAAGGCAGAAACATCCATGAAGAGCTTTGGAGAGTCCTGCTTTGGATGCCAGAAGAACTTAAAGAAATGACAGAAATCTTATCTAAGAGGATTTATACTGTTTTTGGGGAATAAAGTTTGTCACCAATTTCTACTTCAAACATATGTGAATTTTAAAAACATGATTTATAAAATGTGTTTCTATTCATGTTTGCGCATGGTTTGATAAATTAGTGCAGCTTCCATTTTCCATGGAATATATAAAGAAATAAGTACTGTCTTAAGACTTTTGCATTGGATTTTACTTTAAGGCAATCTGTATTTAGCAAATAAAGCACTGGAATTAACATACTGCATTAAACTGTTTTGTTTTTTAGCAGATTTCTGTAACAATGAACGCATTAACCTTTTGCTGTTAGACAAATAAATATAAGAACTCAATTTTCTTTTTTGTCATTCATCCTAAGGGTATCTCAAAAATAGAAATTATAACAATAAATTAAAAATATAACAATGAAACTATTAATCTCTTACAGTTATTTAGGCACACACACAAACAGTTCTCACCTAAGCAGACATGGCAGCTCATGATCTTTTGAAGGACTGAATTGTACTGTGTACTTCCAGGGGCTGGAAGAACAATCACCTGGGCCAATGCTGTGTTGTTGACCTAATGTACAGGGAGAAAAAACAATCAAGAAATGTATAATTTTGTTGTTTTCCACAGAGAACACAACTATTTATAACAAACTGTAAAATATTTAAGATATTTTTTGAATTTCCTTCTACCTTCACTGCTCTGCTGAGTGCTGTGTCTGCACGGTTGACCAGGAACAGAGTGGCGATTCCAGCATCATGGAGGCGGATAGCTGCATTTGTAATTGCTTGTGTCTGACCAACTAGATCACCCACGAAAAAGATGGCTACCTTCCTCATAAGGAAACCACTGCGCACCCTCTTAAAGGTGTTCTGGGCCACAAAGCTCATGGCCGTTTCCAGGCTACGGGGCTTTCTTGTCTGTGGAATTTGCAGTCCCTCAAGGCGCTCCACTAGAGCTCGTTTCTTCATTGAATCAGCAAATCTGACCTCAGTGATTACTTCATTGTTGTACAGGGTCAGAGCAACGCGAGCTCCTCTTGGACAGTTGCTCTCAGTGATGGTTATGTTTTTGACTAGCCGCACAACTGTGTTACGCATGTTGTTGAAGACTGAACGATCAAGTCCCTGAGAAGCATCCAGGGCAAAGGCCAGCTCAGTGGGGTAGAGTGGGCATTCCTGCTTACCTAATAGTGTGCACACAGAGATACTGTTTAGTGCATTGTTGTGGACATAGTACACACGTACAGTGCAGTATTCAAAGTATATCTTCCAATGACAATAATATTTTTGTACTTACCAAAGCAGCATGCTGATCGAAAAAAAGAAGAGAAAATCCCACAAATCATGGTAAGATATTTTTTAACTTCAAAAGACATAAAAATCATGCATTTTAATGTAATTAAAATGCATTGTTGAAAATTAAAAAACGACTGCTTACGACAATTATCTCGGATCTTTTTGACGAGGTCACATTGCTGAAATGAGAAAGGGGCGTGAATGAGAATGACAGAACAAAACATCCAGCATACCAGTGTTGCCCATAAATGTATTAAGATAAGCATGTTTGTGTTCATAAGCAGCTATAGACATTCATATTGCCAATAAAATATGAATTCAACAAGATTGCTTTTGACTGACAAATGGGAATTCATCTCATTTCCCTCTTGCAGCTTTGAACAGATCTTGTCAACACTAACTCGACAGCACTCGACAGACATAAGTTATGTATATTAAACAAATGCAACTACAGTAAAACAGTTACAGTAGAACAATTAATTTAGAACTGCAAGCAACATTAATATAACAGATACACTGCAGAAACTAACTAAAACTAAATACTAAACTGGGCTCAGAGGACAGTTACAAAGCAGTTAGTCGACTTTGTGCACATTCAGCTCAGTACTGTAATGTAGGTAAAACATTTTTTTGGCTTGAAAGCAGATGGCTGCATGTTCACCAGCTCTGCCTGCCTCTGCTTTATACCCCACCACAAAGTTTGATTTCATCAGCTGCTGTGGTCCTACACCTGTATTTGTCATGCTGCTCTGTTTTCTTAGTTGTGTGACATTTATCTTTGCTGATTGTTTTGTACTTCCATTTGTTTTGTTCTAAATGTTGAAGTTATTTTGAGACAGTGTGTTTTTACAATATAATTATGAGAAAGATTTTTCTCTTATTTCACTGGCCATCTGATTGATAAAATGCTTTCATTACTATGAGAAAATGTTGAGTTTCAACTGGTAGAACAAAAAGCATAAATTCAAGCTGCAGAAAGAAAAGTAGGCTTAATATCCATATGCATACTGACAGGTGGAAAAGGTGGAAATTGTGCAATTTAATTAGCAATATTATAAATTCAGATTTATTTTAGCTCAAAATTTTAGCTTAATATGAGAATGACATTACCAACATGTCATCCAAAGTTAAATTAGTTGAAATAAAACATACAAAAATATCCTTTGGTCTCAGATAATCTGTTCTAAATTTGTTGATCAAATATAGTAGGCTACGAACAAAAAACATAGTTTTATTTCCATTATTATTTTTCTCAAAATTAAATTTTTATCCTGATGGTTGGTAATGAAAATGCACGAGTCTGCTCAGATAGCCATGGAGCCCTTATAGATGAAACTTCATACTTCCCTTCCACATACTAAGCAGCATAATTGAAGGGAGTTTAAAGAGTAAAAATTGAACAATAACTAATGCAGTTTGAGACTTTGTTCAGAATTTAAAATGCTGAATTATGAAATGGTTCAATCTAAATGTATGTGAGCATAACTTTGAACTAGTTCTTGTAGTGTGACAGTAGCTAAAGAAAAAAAAGGAAAAAATTTGATTGCTTGGTACAATGCAGAAGAGTGAACAGGTGGTACACACATTAACACCAGGTCCTCTTGGTCCTTTCAAACCCTGTGGGAGAAAAGAACAGTTACATTAACGGAGCATTGGGTAAATTCACAAAAAAAAACACTTTTTTTCACCTGTGGTCAGAGTAACTAGTAATACTTTCTGTGTTTGTGGTTTTACGTTTTAGCTTTCGGATTACCTCAAACTTTTGCTTTGTTGCTCATTTCCCTCGTCAGTATTCAGACCTCCAGCTGAGTTTTATGGTTTCCTTATCATTTTCTTGCTCAGTTACTTGCAGTTTTTTATGTGTGGATGTTTTTCAGAACACAGCTGAGTGTGAAATGGGGAGGATGTATATCAGGTCCTATAAATCTGAAGCTATTGTTCTCGACCAAGAGAGGGCGGAGTGCTCCTCCTGGGTCAGAGGACGGTCTCTGTGTTTAAATATCTCTGAGTTATGTTCATGAGTGATGGCAATTTGCAGCGAGGGATTTACGCATGGATTGGAGCCTCATCAGCATTTCTACACTGTATGTTGTTGTAAAGAGAGACCTAAAGGGTGAAGCGCTCGTTTTACTGATCTGTTTTCATTCTGACCCTCACCTATGTCTGAAGTTTGAATATTTTAAATGCTGAAATGCCTTGCTTTAACATTGTCTTTTTAAATGCTACTTCAAATGCAAGTTATACTTGCTGTCCTGTTTTTAAACTGTCTTTGAAAAGTATTTTCCTTTTTATGTCATTATGTAAAAATGACAAAAAGAGAATTTTGAATGTTGAAAAGCTTCAAGCCATCAGGAGGAGCTTAGACTGAAGGAATAAAAAAAATCAGCTGAGGTAGTTGGGATGACAACTTATCACCTTCTTTTAGAGACAACCAGCTGAGAATAATACCCAGGATTGGTTGGAGGGATTATTTATCCTGTCTGGCCTGAAAATGTGTAAGGGTGTTGCTTTTTTTCTTTTTTTAAAAGATGAACAAGATTTTTTTTTCTGCCTTTTATGTTAAGTTTACTGAATATTTGTGCTTAATTTCTGTATTTTGTGTTTATTATATTAAGTCAAAATCTTAAGTAATCTAAATAATTTAGGACTATTACATTTTGAAACATACACCATATGTCCTACATTTCAACTCTATTAGAAGATTAAAGGAAAAAAAGAACTGTTTCCAGGTCAATATACATGGTTAATCCTATACATATGTTTGTCATTTGTGGCACCACATCATTGATCAAGGATTTACAGAACATAGCTAAGTTTAGAGTTTTAGGATGCTTACATATGGCCCAGGATATCCAACTTCTCCCTTTTGTCCAGTTGTGCCAAAACCCCCTGAGACACCCTGGGAAAAAAAATTTAAAGCAAGTGAAAAACATTCAATTTCTAAATTAAACAAAAGAGAACTTTAAATTAATTACTGATGAAGTCATGCTATGAATGCTATGCTTCTGAAGACAAACCAGTACAGCAAACATGTACCTTTATGTTCTGGGAAAATACAGGATTCACAGGTTGAATGTGCACAATTTACATTGACTAAATTTAAATGTGGACTTAAACAATACATAAACAGTACTGAAACCTTACCCTCTGTCCACGGTTTCCTCTGTGACCAGGCCCACCCCGGGAACCAGGATCTCCAGCTGCTCCCTGAACCGATGAAAGTAAAGTGAATAAATGCATCAGGAAGCCCAAGCATACTTAAATTTTCAACCTTTGTCAAAATTTCACCATTATTGTATGTTTTCCATTACCTTGAGTCCAGGGAATCCTGGGAAACCTGGATCACCCTTTAAGACAAATTTAGAGTAAGCATTGATCGGATTAATGTTATTTTAAGACAATAGTAAGTATCTGCATATGCTTATAAATGATTAATGATTCACAGAAAGACGTTTGTTGAATGAGTTGAAAGGATTCTGTGTTTTTTCTTGACTTTTTAAACCCTTTTTTCTTATACATACATGCTCTAGAAACAGCAAATATGAGTGGCAATGTGAACTTCACTGCCTTGCCAATTGTGAAATTATTTTATTAATACATCTATCACAAAATTTGCCACAACCATCACATTTAGATTTACTCAGCACAGAAGTGAACGTCTTGACATCATTAGGGCAAAATTTCAGTTCAAGGATGACTCACCTTTCTTCCTTTTGGGCCTTCAAAACCCATCCCATCTCTGCCATCTTCACCCTGTGTGGGAAACCAGACAAAAAAAAACTTTCTTGGTTAAAAGCTGAAGAGTTGCAGAGGGAAAATAAAAGCAGCGTCCTTTCCCATGCCGTAACTGTAATGTTACCGTTGTTCTATGTTATAAAGTCATGTGGTGCAGTTTAGGATTTAACAAATACTCGTGATTAAAAACAGGACAGATGAGAAGTTGTTACATGAGTAATGACAGTGACGGATGGAAAATACTTCTTAGACTAAACTGATTTTAGCCGATCTCAGGTTCTGTTCCCACTCATGGCACCACACCAGTTTGACAGAAACATGCAAGTTTAACTTTTTTTGTCTAAATTATGTTTATTTCCCATCTGTTTTACACTGAGTAATGTCATAAGGACAGAATATGTGGTTTTGTTCTTACAGGCTCTCCTCGGGGGCCAAGGGGCCCAATGATACCCTTTTGTCCTGGGTCCCCAGGCTCTCCCTACAAAGACAAGACAAAAAAAAAAAAGAAAAAAGAAAAGAAAAACAATCAAACAAAGATCCCATCAGAAGCAGACACAGAAAATGAAGTAGTCAAATGGAAAGTCAAGGTTTTAGATTTTTTTTTCTGGACTGTATTTTAAAACCATTTGATCAGGTTCTGCACTTTTAATCAAACTCATCTCCTTTTTTGCAAGAAAGACCTGAATGTTTTTTTGTTTTATTTTCAGACACATTTTTTCCAAATGTGTATCCAGTAAAGTGAGAGAGCTTGTCTCAGGGTAGTGTGTTTAAAAATTAAACAAGGCTGTTATGTAAGACTAGCCCGTCCTTTTCAGTACCTTGCGACCAAGAGGTCCTCTTCTACCTTTTTCACCAATGGGACCTGGGATACCTCCAGGACCCTATACAAAATCATGAGATTATTATTAAGTTTAGATCATTATTGTTACACAATAGCTGGCCTATTAACTTTACTCACTCTTGGTCCAGGGCTTCCGCCCTCTCCTCGAGGTCCTGGTGTCCCCGGAGGTCCAGATTGACCCTGAAAAAACACACAGCAGGTGTCATTGACATGCAGTATTATTTACGCAAGTTGATGAGAGAGATGGGGTTGTTGGGGTTGTGGAAAGGTATGGTGTTTCAGTCCAGTCCAAACATTTTCCTTATGGACAACGTAGAAACTTCAGATAAGAAAACTGTTATTTGAGTCCTACGAAATAGTTTGATTTGAGATTTGAGACTTTGAGAGATTGATTAGATTGGTTTTTGTAGATATAATTAGATATAATCTTGTGAAAAATGTATGAACTTACTCTGGATCCTGCAATACCAGGTTCTCCCTGCAAACCAACAGCTCCTGGACTTCCAGCACTTCCCTTTAATAAAGCAATAAGAAGTTACTGCTGATGTGAGAAAAAATTTAATTAGTATTAAACAATTTGTGATTTTCTAAAATCTGGACTAACAGGTTGTCCAGGTGAGCCTCTTCTGCCAGCAGCTCCCTAATGAAGAAGAGAAAGAAAATCTGGTTAACAACATAGTGAAATGTATGTATTTGAAAGAGATTCCAAACAAAAGATAGTTTACCTTTCTTCCTGGTTCACCAGGGCCTCCCTTCCTTCCATCTTCACCAGGCAGTCCCTGTGATTTTAAAACAGATATTACAGTAAATAAATCTAAACAAAAACAGAAACATCCTGCGTGCAGAGATGGTTCCAGTTGACATTACCGCTGGCCCAGCATCACCAGGGTCTCCTTTGGGCCCTCCAAGGTTGTTATCTCTTCCACTTGTACCCTATTAAACAAAAATCACACCTTTAGTATCTGTCATATTAATTTATCATCATATATATAAATATATATATGAATCCTTTGTTTAACCACTGGCTGCTGTTCAGTGGTTGAGATCAAGGCCATGAAAACATTGGTCAATAAAAATAAATATTTTTTCATTTGCTTGCTCTCTGAAATCTGGCCTGAAAATGTCTAGAAATGATTAATGACACAGTTTATACACACAAAAAAATCTACTGTTAGACACACAAGTAGGCTTAATAAATATGTTGTAATATTACTGACAGGGTCCCCTCTGAGTCCCATTTGTCCTATGTCTCCTGCTTGTCCTTTAGCACCTTTAGGACCCTAAAATGAAAAGAGTAAAACATTGATAAGCACTAATTGCAGACAAACACATGGTATTTGGTAATTGCAAAACAGATACACATGTACAGAAAAAAATGGTTTGAACACTGTTAAATTTATAAGAAAAATTTCTTGTAATAATTGATGATAAAATAAACTAGAAAATGTCATGTAAAAAATGTGCAAAACAAACTTACAAGATGACTTTAATCTTCGAATCAAGTAAAACACTTTCTGAACCACAAATCACTCCACATTTTATCATGTTCACTGGTTTAGCCTTCAAACTTCAAACTTCAAACAAAATTTGAGTTACTGTTCAGAATATTTGGGTGAAAAAACGATTAATAATCTAGAATATAAATATTCACAATGCAAGGCAATATTATGTTTGTTGCAGTTGTTCAACTTAATTTTCTTTTACAGTGTGTACATGTTTGCATATTTGAAAAATAAAACCTTTCTTCATTCACTAATTATGTTTTTTTTTTGTTTTTTTTTAAGAAAAGCTTACTCTTCTGCCAGGGTTTCCTCTTCCACCTGGGGGCCCAGCAACTCCACTTTTACCCTGCAAACATGTTGAAGATACCAGTTAAACTTTGCAGCAAGTATAACTTAAATGGCTTGCCATACGGATCCACATGCCAGTGAGCAAAATATATCAAGCCCTGCTACTTATTTTTGGTTCTGATTTTAGATAAAACTTAAAAACAAATAAATCAATAACTTACCTCCTCTCCATTGATGCCATCAAGCCCAATTTCTCCAGATTCACCCTGCAATGAGGCAAAGGTTTATTATTTAGCTATTTTCTTTAAAAATGTCACATCATATGGTTACTTTCATATTTTATGAAATATTCATTAGCTTGTCCCATTGTCCCATCCAAATAAGAATAAATAAAAAATAAAATAAAATACAGTCACCTTTTCTCCTGAGTACCCACGAGAGCCCTGAATAGAAAGCAGAATATAATATTGTAAAACATTTTATTGCCATAATAATAATAATAATAATAATAATAATAATAATAATAATAATAATAATAATAATAATAATAATAATAACCAATCCTATGAATTCACAGTAACAAGCTGTTTTACCTTGATCCCTCTCTGTCCTGGACATCCCTGGAAACCCTGAGTTCCATTTACACCAGGAGGACCTCTTTCTCCCTGGAATTACAGAATATATATATGTATATATACATATATATATCAACAAAACATGAAATCTGAACAAAAACAAAATGTGGGGAACAAACAATAAAAATAAAAATTTACACAAGAGGTTCAGACTTACAGGTCCGCCCTCATCACCAGGATGTCCCTGACTTCCTGGTAATCCTGAACTACCCTAAGAAACAAAAGAAGAACAAATTAGCTCGAAATCATGGCTGAGTAAGGAATTAACTTCTTTTTTTTTCATTTTGAAAGACCAACCTTAGACCCTGGCTGTCCCACTGCTCCTCTGTCTCCTCTGTTACCTGTACATTTACAAGGCACTCCACAGCATTCCCTTTCTGCAATATTGTCCTATGATGGAAAAGTAAGCATGTGAGAAAAATGTTTAGTGAAAGGGAATAAAAACTTTCAGATGTGAATTTTCAACACTTACCAGTTCTTCCATGAGTTCATAGTCCAAGTCCATGATGTTGAGTCTTAAGGGTCGGGTGTACCTGAATCCACGACCAAATTCTAACAACGAAGCTTCCTCAAACTTTTCTACTCTCTCCAGTCCAACCAGAATAAAGGTGTTCACTCCTGTTTATGCAAGAGGTTCAGAAATTACTATAAATTTCTGAGGCTGCTATTGCTAGATTTAGAAAAATTTTTAAAGGTAATCTTTGAGCCTTTTACCTGACCGACGAAGCTCTTCAACACGCCTTTTCATTTCAGCATATGAGTCCATATCAAGACCGTCAGTCAAATGAATTATAACCTTTGGTGTGAACAGAGAAAATACAGATCAGCCTATGAGTTCCTTCACTGGTAAACCTTTAGTAGGGATAACCCAACCTTATCTGACCCTTCTACTCTTTTCTTTAGAAGATTAAAATGATAACATGAAGAAGCCTCACTGCTAATAACTCAAAGACATTATACCAAATTTACATGGTTTAATTTCTGTACAGAGACATGACAAGATTGTGACATTTCTAGTTTAAATTGTTAGTAACCAACCTTGACAATGTTGTCTTGTCTGGATTTGAACCTATTGATGTAAGCTGAGATTGTCTGGCCATTAAGGAAAAAGGGACCACGATTCCGCAGGCCTTTGAATAACTCAAACAGCCTATCAGGACTGTCCGTGAAGTCTAGCTGGACTGGCTCTGAGGCAGAATCCAAAGCCAGCATTCCCACTTCCACAGTGGGAGTCTGTCCACCTGAGCAACTGATCCGTGCCATGTTGAAAATCCTCTGCAAAATAGCACCCATCTTGCTCTGGAGGTTAGTTTGAGCACTGAAGATGTTCTGGTCAGACACATCAAAGCCTACTAACACCTCAACCTTGCAGGCTGTAAAAAAGCACAATTTTAGTTTAGTTTGTGGAGAACAATAGATAATTAAAACATATACAACTTAATTTAAATGCCAGTGAACAAAACAGCGAAATGCTATTTCTCTCACCTCTAGTCGTATCTTGCACTCCTACACACAACTTTCCTTTTACTTCATCGTCCAACGTCTCCAGGATTTGCTCATTGAGTTCCGAAAGTTCCTGAAAGTTGCTTGCCCGAGCTATGGTGGAAGACTCACTTGCTAAGTTCTCCAACTCGTCCTGAATGTCACCCACTCCCACAGCAAAGATTCTTACACCTTTGTTTTTCAAACCAAGGGCTGCTCTTTTACTGTCGTCAGATGAACGTCCTCCAGTAACAACAATAAGGATCTGAGGAGTGCCATCATCCACTCTACTGCCTTTCCCCTTAGTGAAGTGGACATTTTGAACATGGCGAATGGCTGCACCAGTGTTTATTTCCCGTCCACCTTTGTATTCTACTTGGCCAATTGCATTCAAAATGTCATCCCTGTTCTTGTGTGTGTTGAGGTAAAAGGCATCACTCACATCTACAGCATAATGAGCTAGACCAATTCGTAGGTTGTCTCTCTCAGTGAAGAACAGGTCAATGAGGTTAATGATGAAATCCTTCACCTCATTGAAGTTTTTTCGGCCTAAGTTGATGGAGCTATCCATTAGAAAAACAATATCAGCCTTTTTAGCTGGAGGCAGGCCTTCCGCTAAAAGAAGAGAAAGAGGGATACAATGAAGTGTTCCAAAAGAATAAAACAAAAAACAAAACAAACAAAAAACTAATTGTGCATGTATAATAGGGCTGCAGCCAAATTATTATTAATTATTGTATCAGGTAACTAACAATTAATATCTATTTGCCTCACTAAGGAGTAAAACTATTCAAATGAGAAAAAAGATCTCTAAACAAAACTGTGCTTTATTCAGCAAATGAAACAACTGTAATAATTGAACTGTTTAAAACAAAGTTGATGCGCTTAAGTGTCAGATTAACAGTCTTTAAAGAAAGTTTTGTCCAAAGAAAATTTCGACCTCAAAGCCAAAATCTAATAGAAAAATACAGTAACACGAAATAAGTTATTTCTGGGTATCAGTGAAATGTTAGTTTAATCAGCTATTATTCTCTGTCTTTGTGGAAAGTATTTTAAAAAAAAAAAAAAATTAACTAACCTTTTCATATTGCCACATTTATAGTTGGTCATAATCGTAATAAATCATATAGCTATTTTGTATATCGTAATAATCTTAATAATCGGAATTTCATTTTTTTTTTATTGTTTTCTCTTATTCTTGTATGCTAATGTATTAGTTAATAATAAATTGCTCTTTGCTGCTGCCTCTTGGTTAGGTCATCTTTGTAGATTAGATTTGGTTATCAGCTGACTTGCCTGGTTAACAAAGGTATAAATAAAAAAAAAACAATACCTAAGAACATTAGTACAAATGAACAGATTACAGGCTGGAGCGACTCTGATGAGCAGATGGAGATGAGGAAAATATATAGATCTTATTTTTTGGGGCAGATCTGACAACATTTCAACATAATTTATGCACTATTCACTAAACACAACCAATAAAATTTGCTTGAATCCTGCTTGAAAATAAATAAATATAAAATGCAGAACAGAAAGTGGCCTTGTGACTGGGATCCAGTGGTTACACTAGGACCAAATAATAAAACATCTGTCTTTTTATTATGCAGTTTTGAGGTGCTACATCAACAATTTCTAAGAATTTGTTTCAGAGGCATATAAACCTTGCTGTCATCAGCAAAAATGGAAAGCACATGTGTTTTCTAACAATAGAACCCTGGGAACTACCATATACCCTGACTCTGGCCTGATAGCAGCTGTAGGTTACAGCACACCTGCAACCTTAAATTGGATTAAGATAGCATTGAAAATAGATAGATGGAAAATGAAAAAGCCACTATACTGCCTAGCTTAAGCCTCAAGCTCAACTATTGTATATTCTTTACTAGTGTCCATGGCAACTAAGCATACAGATTTAAACTAAACTAGAAGTGGATGTGTAAACTAGGTACTTGCTGTTGAGATAATGTGGCACTGATGTTGTGCTATAGTGCTACCCAAGAATGGGCAAACAGCACACTAGTTTCAGCTTTTTGGATTGCTCCAAAGTTTTGACTATTTCGTTGTTGTCTCTGATTCCGCTCTTAGCTGTTTTCTCCTTCATTGTGCTATCAAAGCTGCTACAAACACAATGTGGGATGTAAACGTGTAGCACTGTGACCGACTAGCAGAACATTGTGTGTATTGGGTGTAGCTTTAAAGCAAATCATTTGTACTGAGGACTTTTTGTAATCAGGTTTTTTGAGCTACTGGAGGAATTGTTTCAGCTCTAATATGTAATAAGAAGAATGATTGCATGACTTACTAGGAATCTCGTAAGTTGGGAAAATGTCCTTTCGGAATCCGGCTAGTCTGGTAATAAACTCCTCTCGTACTGTTGGCAGACCAGGGAATGTAGGTACCTGAAGAACATCACTTGAGGTGGTGGTGATTTGGGATAGTTGCCTTGTGTCAGCACGGCCAGCTCCAATACCGATGCAGTTGACCTTAGCACTCTTAAGCACTGGTCCATAGAGATAGACTTCTTGGCTGGAGCGAGCACCTGTGAGGACTACAAGATGCTGGGAGGCTTCAGTTTCACGAACACCGGCTGATGGTTTTAACTCATTCTGAATGACATATTGAATGGCATCAGCCAGGTCTGATGATTGTCCTCCCATCTGACGAAGTCTTCTGACAGCAGAAATAACAGCTGACTTGGTGTTGTGTGAGTTGAGTGAGAACTCTGTTTTAACACTGTCTGAATATTGGACAACTGCCACACGCACTTGATCAGGCTGCACATCAAGTTGATGGATGATGCTGAGAATGAAGTCACGGATGTGAGCAATCCCAGCTACACCTGTACTATCTGAGCCATCAATAAGGAAAACAATGTCTTTTCTCCCCAGATCCACCTTATCTGCAAAAAAAGTACAAGCACAAAGAGGTACAACTAAAATCATGTACTAGTAGAAAAACTTAGGCATTTTTTCTATTACCATAACAATGGAGAGAAATTTTAAATTTAAAGTAATATGAAACTTTGAATACCTTCAGATATAATGTCTTACCATATTCCACAGTTGGAGGAGCAATACTGGTGGTGCCAGCAGTGGATATTGTTGTGATTGAACTGATAAGCTGTTGCTCCACTCTTGGAAGTTGTTGGAAATTGTCAACTTTATAGACAAGGTCTTGCTTTAGCGAAATCTGTCTCAGTTCTTCTGGATCTGCAGCCGCTGAACCAATTGCAATAGGTGCAACAAAATTCCTTTTAAGTTGGTTAGCTGGTGTGGATACATCATCTGTAGACTTGCCACCAGTAACTACAACGAGTAACTGAGGTACACCATCTTCAATGCGGCTTCCTGCTGACCTCTGGTAGATGTTTCTGGAGACCCACTCTATAGCACGACCTGTGTTTAAACGATTTCCTCCTCTGCTTCTAAGTTTTGACACAGCCTCTTGGACCTCATTTTTGGTGGAGAATTGATTGAGCAGAAATTCTGATTTTGGGTCATCGCTGTACTGTACCACTGACACCCGGACCTTATCCAGTCCTACATCCATCTTCCCCACAACTCTTCCGATCATTCCGCGGATGGATGGGAACTCACTACGCATTGCTGTTGTGCCATCAACAAGAAATACAACGTCTCTCTTTCCTCCACCTGTGGGTGTTGGTGTGATTACTGAAAGAAAGAAAGAAAGAAAGAAAGAAAGAAAGAAAGAAAGAAAGAAAGAAAGAAAGAAAGAAAGAAAGAAAG
>JBAFTB010000014.1:30291725-30302759 GCA_037177355.1 Melanotaenia trifasciata | reverse complement strand
TCACAGCTTTCAAATTAATTAATCAGGATTAGTTACAGCTTTAAAATTAATCACAAATATCAAATTAGCTCAAAATAGTCGTCATTCGGGTCTATGCCTCAACGTTTTCCATATTCACAGAATCGTATCAACAGAAAGAACCAATGCTACAAATATTTAGTGTTAACTGACCCTCTCTTGGATAAACTTCAGATGTCCAATGGTAAGTAAATGCAGCATGTAATGTACTTGTAAATGTTGTTCGAAAACATCTCTACCGTGTTCTAGATCATAATTCAGAATATATACATCATCATCTTACCAAATGTCTCCATCGTGATAATTTCTGTAATAAAATGCAGATATTAACGGTTCATTTATGTAATTAATTGCGTTAAAATTTTTAAGGCATGTGCGACATGACAAGCCCCATACATTTGTCATTTTTGTGTTATGACAGCGGGACATGGAAGAATGATGGCAGCATGAATGGAGCAATCCATCTCCTTAGAGAATGGGGTTGTTTTAACACACACTCTTTTCGTGGGTACCACAACCGCACTTATCCCGTTTTTTTTTTTTTTTTTTTTTTTTTACATTTTCTTTAACTTATCCCGCATTTTGCACAAACATGTCTGTTCTAGAGGACCTCTGGTCGTCTGTCTGGGGAGTGCAGCTGCTCCTCCTCTCATGTTCCATGACGGCGATCAGCTGATTGTCTTTTCTCTCGTTTGTTTATTGCTCAGTTGAGTAACTAGCAGTTCACGCCATCACATATTTACCCCAAAGTATTGTTTTTGGTGGGAACTTCTCTAACACAGCAGCTGACAAAAGGATGTAGCTGTAGAAAGAATTTATATTTCAGCTTTACAGGGGCGGGTCATGAAAAGTTCTGATGGGTGCCAGGCAGGAGAACTGACCAGGAAAAAAGTGTACAAAATTGAAGAAAAACTTGTAAAGCAAACAGCCAATGATCTATTTTATCAACAAACAACTGTTTACTTTGGGTGATGCTGCTGTAGGACTTTTATCACTGCTGCACGAACTCACTTCAATAATAAAAGGAAAAATGTGTTTTTATCCAGATCATCAGTTTTATGAGAGTTTCATCAGTGCTGGCTGTTTAACTTGATTGATTGATTGATTGATTGATTGATTGATTGATTGATTGATTGATTGATTGATTGATTGATTGATTGATTGCTTGCTTGCTTGCTTGCTTGCTTGGTTGGTTGAGTGACTGATTTTTACACAATAAACACATCCAAACATGTGTCGGTGTGTGGCAGAAACCCAGTCAGACTTATGCTAAAAGCCACACCCCAAAACAGTTTTCTTTTATAGCTCACTTTGAAAAACAATCTAAATCCAAAACAAAAATCACATTTACTTAAAAAAACATATGTATAGTAAAGAATTTGGTCGCAAAATTACATTCTAAATCTGCCCTATGATTTTGTAATGAACAAACTGATTCTATTAAGTATTCTCAGTCCCAAACATTCCATTCTTCATCAAATTTACTTTTATAATTTACTATCCTAAATATAAATTTTTTAAATTATAATTTATAATTTGTGAGCAAAATTTTAAGATTTTTTTTGTTATTTGGTATTGATGATGATTTCATATAGTTTCCATATTCATTCCATAATTTAGCTCCACAGTATCTAAACGAAAATTGAATTTGACATTTTTTTTAAACAATGGATGAAAATTCATTGCTTGTCTAGTTTTACAAGAATGAACTTGACTTTTCCTAATAAAATAATTACTAAAGCTTTGAGGAGATTTACTATGCTTTCTCTTAAAAACAAAGATATGGCACATGGGCTGGGTTTTATATATATATATATATATTAATTGTTGTAATTTTGTTGTAATTTTGAAAGAAAAGAGGTGCACTTGGTGCATCATGATTACAAAATGTTGCTAATTGAACAAATGCTTTTTGTAACAGTAATATTTTTTTTTAAATAAGTTGGGAACATACTTGCCCATACAGTATTACAACACATTAAATATGGATATATTAAAGTATAATATAATGTCAAAATTACATATTAAATATGCCAAGAGATTTGGTGACTTTATTGCAGACAAAACCAATTTGATCTCTCCATGAAAGTTTATCATCGACCTCAACACCCAAAAGTTAAACACATGAAACTTTTGCAATTTCCTCATTTTGTAGATAATTTTAACTTCTTCAGATTTAAATTTTTTCTTTCCTGTAAATATAATAAAATTACATTTTGTTACATGATAACTTATTAGTTTTAAACCAAATAGAATACTTTAAAAGATCCTCATTTAATTTTTTATGAGTACTCCCTGTGAGAGATTAAAAGGGTGGTGTCATCTGCAAATAACAGTGGAACAGTAGATGTAGTAACTGCAGCTAGATCATTTATATACTGTATATCAAAAAATAATAAAGGTCCTAATATGGATCCTTGAGGGACACCATACTGAATTTAATTTTTTCTAGATTCATAACTATTCATAAATACATACTGTTTTCTGTTGTTAATGTAACTGAATAACCATTTATAAACAAGTCCATGAAAACCATATATATAATTTATTCAACAATATTTTATGTTGCACCATGTCAAAAGCTGACAGATCTATAAACACACCTATTTTGTATTCATTATTATTTAAAGCTGTGTAAATTCGATCAATAAGTTCAGAAAGAGCCATATACGTTGAAAGGTTCTTTCTGAATCCATACTGATAATGATAAAAAATATTGTGTTCATTTAAATGTTTAATCATTCTTTGGTAAACTATTTTTTCTAAAATATTAGAAAAACATGGTAAAATAGAAATAGGACAATAATTGTTAAAAGATCTTGAGTCACCACATTTAAACAGTAGAATGACTTTAGCAACTTTTAAGTCAGACGGGATGTTTTCATTGATAATGTAAGTCAGTACATTTTTAATTAAAGAAGCACCTACTCCATCATGTCATGGAGCTGAGCTTTTTAATTGTAAAATAATATCACTAACCTCCTTAATGCCATGAGGATCAAAATGACTTAAAGATTGGAAAGAACTCTTTATATAATTTAATGGAACTTTGGTTTTTTCTATCGTACTGGCTAAAGTGCCACCTACTTTTAAAAAGAAATTATTAAACTGACAAGCAATTTCATAAGGATCAGACAGAGTAGAGTGAAAATCAATAAATGTTGAAGGAGACTTTGCCAAAACCTTTTTTTTTTTTTTCTGTTTTTTTGGAGTAGTTGATTGATAATTCTTTGTATTTTCTATACAGTTTATTTTTAGTCATAGATGACTTTTTCCAATCCAAGTGTAAACCAAGGTTTATTTTTTTTTCTTCCCCCTATTCCCAGGAGAAGCTAATAACGGAAAACATTTAGTAAAACACTGATTAAACAATTTCATAAATACGTCATAAGCTAAATTTGGATTATACTCATTATAAACTATATCAAAAGATGTTACATGTAACGTTTTTTTTTTATTATTTTAACTTGTTGAATTCATTAAAGTTCCTATAAGTTTGTGTTACAGTATTTTTTGTTTTCATACTATTTTTTACAGATACAATCTGAAAACAATTATGTCTGCAAATATTATTCCAGAATTAATTTCAAACTTAAAAGTATTAAACAATATATTATCAATTAATATTGCAGATTTGTATGTCACTCTGGTGGGTTTAGTAACTGTGGGGAAAAACACATCTGCATTTTATTACAGAAATTATCACCACAGAGACAGTTGGTAAGATGATGATGTATATATTCTGAATTATGATCTAGAACATGGTAAAGATGTTTTAGAACAACATATAGAAGTACATTACGTGCTGTATTTATTGACCATTGGACATCTGACGTTTATCCAAGATAAGTTCAGTTAACACTAAATATTTGTAGCATTGGCTCATTCTGTTGATACAATACAGGAAAAATGGAAAAATGTCAGGCATAGTCCCAAATGGTGATTATTTTAACTAATTTGAAATTTGTGATTAATTTTAAAGCTGTGATTAGGCATGATTAATTAATTTGAAAGCTGTAATTAATCTGATTAAAAGTTTTAATTATTTCACAACCCTAATATTTATACATACTAGGGGTGGGACTCAATTTAAATAATATTTCATTAAATACAGGCTTTGTAATTAATTCATCTCTATTAATTACATTTTAATTCCGTAACAATCACATTTTAATTGCATAACAAGAGTGTGTGAATGTGTGTGTGAATGGGTAAATGTGATGTATAATGTAAAGTGCTTTGGGTATTGTTTCAGGTATAGTAAAGCACTATATAAATACAGACCATTTACCATTTACCAACAGAATTTGCACAAAAAATCTACTTTTTAATTTAAATATATCATAGTGACTGAATCAAATAATAGACATAGACTTTAATATTGTCAACTCAAGCTCTAGAAATATCTGACAAATGCATTTAATTGCATATCAAATCCAAAACAGTAGAAAAGAATAAAAATGAACAGACCTAAAAGTGAAGCCTCATTTTAAATACTAGCTGAATATAACTCTGGCTGTTCTATGATTAAAAGTCTACAACATGTTACAGTACTTTTAATTTTTAAAATGTTTTCATCCACACTCTTCATTTGTAGGCATTAATATCTGACGTTAAGCCAGTAATAAGATCTAAGATCAGCCAGTATCAGTTTTGTGCTTTATTTTCAGTCTGGTCATGAAGCAGATGTGAACATCTCCTGCTCTCACTGCAGTTGTAAGTGCTTTTGGATGAGAGAGGGGCCCGCAGAAGCATTGCTCATTGAAACAAGTAAACGTTACATGCTGTTACATTAGTTTCCAAAAGTCTCCAAAAACACCAGAAAAAAATCGCTAATTTGCCACTAGTAGTAGTAATAGCCTTTAGTGTCTTAAGTACACAGTGAGACGAAACCACATTTCACCGGAGCCAATTGGTGTTATACATACCATAGTCACTTCTTTGAAAAAGAGTTACTAAATGAGGTCTAAAAACTCACTAAATATAGCTCCAAAGTAGCTAAACTGCCAACACTGATTTAGCCAATAGTAAATATATTGTCCTTCTTATACTGACCTTCTAAACTTAACTAAAAGACTACCAGGACCATCATTATTAATTTCAAAGGCATAGTCAATAGTCAATACATAAGGAGAGTTTTTTCAAGGTGGAATAAAACTTTTTGAATATCTTTTTACTGTACGTATCCCATAATGCCCCCTGTAGTGGGGGCTGTTGTCAAGAAGAGATTAACACTCCTTATTTTTTCATTTCTTTGTTGCATCATTCCCAAATATTTTGAGACTTCTTGTGTCAAAAACCCTAATCTAACAGTTTGTTAATGAAACAGTTCAATTTCTCAGTTTTAACAACTGTTAATTGTTCAGCTGTAAATAAAGTATTAGTACATTATTCATAATATTTGTTTAGACTTTTCCTGTCACACTGCTTAGATTTATACATTACAAAGCATCCCAACTTTTTTTAGACTGAAGTTAACATCAGTGTGTCGATAATACAAAATGCATCTTTGCAAAAATTTATGCTAACATTAATTGGTCAGCCAAAACAGAAATATTTTCTTTCTAGTAAATGCAATCTATTAGGCATTTTATAACATTTTTAAAATATTTTTTTAATGTTTATTTTGTCAATCTAAGTCCTTACCTTCTTTCGTTACCTGACCTCTTACTTCAGAAAGTTGTCGCACAAAACTTTGTTGTAGCTGAGAGAGATTTGCAAAGTCAGGGACAGAGTAGGCATAATTCGAATCTAAAGAAATGGCTTGCATCTCAGCCCAATTGGACAATCTTGATCCAATTGCTAATACCATAACCCCTTCAGCTTTGAGTACACTAGCTGGGCCCCGAGGAGAATCTCTGGATCGTCCACCAGCAAATACAATAAGTATCTGCTTGGTATTCACATCATGACGTCCTCCAGCTTTTGCGGTAAAGACATTATCCTTCACAAACTGTAGAGCTGCTCCTATAAATTGAGGCCTTCCACCTTTTGGTTTTAGACCTGCAATGTGTTTGAGAACATCTTGTTTTGTGTTGTAACTATTGAGGCTGAAACTAAGTTCAGCATTGTTGCTATATTGCACAACAGCAACTTTATCTTTTCCTTTGTCCAGGTCAAAGCTTTGAACCAGTTTTGAAACGAATTCACGTATAGCACTGAATCTGCTCCTGACATCATCAGATCCATCAATGAGAAATACAATATCTCTTTTCATGGTAGAGCTTGAACCTAGAGAATTGCAGTCATACAGATGTTAGTTACCCATTAACTGTTAAAGTTACTAACATATTTGATAAATGTAACCAACTGATATACATTTATGAAACATGTTGAATACATAAATGAAATCTATTCACTCACCCACATCAGGGCTGATAGATCCTTTGAGAGAGGCAATCACTGAGATCAGCTTTTCTCTCACAAGTGGAAAATCAGCTGGCTCCTTAATAAAATATCCTACTCTTGGAGCTAGTTTAGCCATCTCATTTCTATCTGCAGAATTCAGTCCAACTCCAAAAAGAACAATTCCAGCATTTCTTAGCCTTTCCACTGGACCTAAGATGTCATCCTCTGATTTTCTCCCGCTTGCATGGATTAGGATCTGTGGGACTCCCTGCCTATCTCGGCTTCCAGTTGATGCAGTGAAGACTGTGTTTTTCACAAAATCAAGAGCTTTACCAGTGTTTATGTTGGACCCACCTTTAAGTTTTACATTACTTAAATGTTTCAAGACATCATCTTTCACTGAGTATTTGTTTAGGACAAATTCAAGTGTGGGTTCTGTGCTGTACTGGATCAAAGCAACTTGAGCCTTTTGTTGCCCAATGTCTATTTGCTGAATAAACTCTGTGACAAATTCCAAAATCAGTCTTTCATTTGCTTGCATTTCATCAGATCCATCAAGAAGGAAAACAATATCAACACTCTGGAGTCTAGCTTCTGCAGTTATTGCAGTGTCTGAAATAGATACAAACAGACATTTTTTAAAAGCACTTTTCTTCTGTAAAACTATTTTACTGTAAAGAAGTCATATTAAAAAGCTGTAATTTCTTCTACTTCTTACCAGTAGTTGGGAATTCTGTTGTTTCTTGGGCCCCTCTCAATCTGGCCTCCATGGTTGCATGAATGTTTTGCAAATTGTTATAGTTTCGAACAAAGAAATAATATGCCGGTGTGAAAGAGATGGTTTGCATTTCCAAAGTATCAGCATTCTTTGTTCCAATGCTAAAGGTTATTATTCCATTGTCTTTGAGTGACTGTGCTGGTCCTCTGACATCATCTCCAGATCTCCCACCACTAAATACATACAGATACTGAGGAACCTGGTCCTTCTTTCTGCCGCCAACTGAAGCAGCAAAGACATTGTCTTTAACAAATGTTAGTGCTTTTCCAATATTGAGAGGTCGTCCCAGTTTATGTCTCATTGTTTTAATGGAATTGAGTACATCATTTTTTGAAGAATAGGAATTCAAGTAGAAATTGACTGTGGCATCACGGCTGTATTGAACAACAGCTACTTGGTCTCCATTGCTACCAACATTTAGATTTTCAACAATTTTTTCAACAAAGTTTCGTATTTCTTCAAAACCATTTTGTGATTCATCTGATCCATCAATCAGAAAAACAACATCACTTTTCTTTGAATCTGAAACAAAGATAAAAAGTATAAATAACATTTTCTGTAAATATTAGGTCTGTTACCACATTGATAATCCTTTAAAATTCGCCATTATCTCTTTCTCTTCAATTAATGTGTTTGTGTTTGTGAAAAGGTAAAAGCAATATGTCTTACCGAAATCTGTTGTGGGACCAGCTTGCATATGTTGGGAAGTCTCTCTTAACAGCGACAATACATCTTTCTTAGTAGTAGAAAGTTCTTCAAAACTGGTAACTGAGAGTGCATACTTTGGTTCTTGTGATATTGTTTGTAGCTCTAGGGTGTCAGCATTAGTTGTTCCTATGGCAACTGAAATTACACCGATTTCCTTCAGCATCCTGACAGGGGTTCTTATGTCATCCCCAGATCGTCTACCAGTCAGCAGTATCAGTATCTGTGGAACTCCCTCTAGGACTCTACTTCCAGACTGAGAAGTAAAAGTATGTTCTCTCACATATTGGAGAGCAGCTCCAATATTTGGAGGGTGACCTCCTTTGTGAGTCAGACCTCTTACTGCTTCAAGAACATCTTTCTCTGTTACATAACGACCAAAGTTGAAATTGATCTCAGCTGAGTTGCTGTACTGGACAACAGCCACACGGTCTCTGCTTGCATCAATGCTTAGGTCTCTCACTATACTCTCTAAAAAGTCTATTATATCTGGGAATTGTTGTTGAGAATCATCAGAACCGTCAAGCAAAAACACAATGTCTCTTCTCATGAGATCTGTAATTAAACAGGAATTCAAACAACATTAAAATGGTTGATTTCTGGTCTACACCAGTGTAACGTTGCATCAAGTTCTTCATGCAGTGTAAGACTTTGCTGTTACAATCTTACCATATGAAACCGGTTTGATAGTGGGTCTTTCATTCTTCTCAAAAAATGAAAGGATGTTTTGTTCAATGTCTAAGAGATTACTGGAATCTGGTGCAAGGAAAGCATGACTGGCTTCTTGTGAAATAGTCTGTATCTCAAGGATGTCAGCATTCTTTATTCCCACCACAAAAATTGTCACACCAATTTCCCTCAAGTCTTCCACAGCATTTCTGACATTGTCACTGGACTTTCCACCAGTTAAGAGAACCAGAATCTGAGGGATGCCTTGTTGGCGTCTACTTCCAGAGGAGGCTGTTAAAATGTTATCTTTCACGTAATCCAAGGCTGCACCAGTATTGAGGGCCCTGCCTCCTTTATGCCTTAGACTTCGCACATTGTCTGCAACACTCTGCTGTGTTTTGTGTGTGTTCAGAAAAAATTCAGTAGAAGGTTCTTTGCTGTATTGCACCACAGAAACGCGATCTTTATTTTCATCCACACTCAGTTTCTCCACCATTCTTTCAACAAAGCCACGCATTGCTTCAAAGTCATTCCACATGTCATCAGATGAATCCAATAAAAACACTAGATCCCGTTTATTGGATCCCCCTTCTTCTGTGGTACCTTAACAGATAAGAAATTACAGGAATAATGATTCTGACTTGACATCCTTTTCAGAATCAGAATTACAGATCTCCACGTATCCTTACCTATTGCACTCTGTGGTTTTATTCTTGGCTGCTGTCGTGGCACCCTTTTCACAAATGACACAAGCTGCTGTTGAATGTTTCCAATATCATCAAACTTAAGTATGGAGAATGCATAGGAAGGGTTATGTGCAATCACTTGGAGCTCAATTATGTCAGCTGCTCTGGTGCCTATGCAGAATGGAACAACTTTTTCCTGTTTTAGAGCTGCAGCAGCACTTTCAACTTCATCTTGAGATTGTCCCCCACTCAGCAGAATCAATATCTGAGGGACACCTTCTTCATGCCGGCTCCCAGAGACCTGAGTGAAAGCATTTGTCCTCACATAATGAAGAGCAGCACCAGTGTTGCGGGGTCTGCCCCCTTTATGCTTTAGTTGTTGAACTGCAACAAGAACATCTTGTTTGTCCGTGAAGGTGTTCAAATCGAAATGTGTTTCTGGATCTCGGCTATACTGAACCACAGAAACACGATCTTTGTTCTCCCCAACACTGAGTGTTTCTACGACTTGTTGGATAAAGGTTTTCATTGCTGGGAAGCCACTCAGCGTGTCATCTGATCCATCCAAAAGAAACACTATGTCTCTTTGAGGGGACTCTAATTCAACTAAAAGAGAACAGGAAAACCTTGTTTAAGAATCACATATACAATCCAATGACTAAAGAGTATTGCAGTCATCTATTACATGATTGGTAAAACTCTATAAGTTGAAATGGAAATTTATACTACATTTATTTTTTAACAAGTGACAGTTTAATTTCAGGAAATTGGTAGATAAAGAAGAATATTCCTCTTTCACAAATGAAAGATGGAGAAAAGCAATATATATATATATATATATATATAAAGTTCACACTTAACTAGAAATTCTCAGTCAATGATGTGGTTATCATTGGCTCAAGGAAGAGCTAAAGAATGCAAAGAAAGCTCTCCGAGATACCAGAATGAAAAGAATGAGAGCAAAACAAGAAACAACATAACCAGGACATTGCGTCTTGTCAGTGGAAAGAATTTAAGGAACATGAAACTGATCGACCGATGTTCTTGAAAGATGATACAGTTTCATTGCAGTTCAAAGTCTGCAAGATCAAAAGTATAGGAATAAAGGTAAGGAGACTCAAAGATTCGTCGATGAGAATTCATCACACTTCTTACCCACAAGAGCAGGAGACTCAGTTTGCATCTCCGCCTGGACAAATGCAGCTAATTCTGGCTGAATGGACAAAAGTTCACCAAAAACAGGCAAGTTGAAAAGAAATTTTGAAGAGAAGGCAATTTTTTGCAGTTCTTCTTGTTCCGCATTTTTCATTCCAATGGCAAAAGACAGAACACCAGTTTGCTTTAGGTTAAGTGCAGCACTGGAAACATCATCACTGGATTTGCCTCCAGTCAGTAAAAACAGAATTTGAGGAACTCCCTCGAGGCGTCGACTTCCAGACGAGGCTGTGAAAACACTGTCTCGCACAAACTTTAGAGCATCTCCTATATTCCGAGGTCTTCCACCTTTGTGAAGAAGGCTTCTCACAGCATAGATGACAGCCTTTTTGGATTTGTGATCCATTAGGTTGAAGTAAACTTTGGTGTCATTACTAAACAGTACAACAGCTATTCGAACTTTGTCTTCACCAATGTCCAGCTCTTGCGCCATCCTTCTGACAAACTCCCGAAAGGCTGGAAGCCCATTTCTGGAGTCATCTGACCCATCAAGGAGAAATACTATGTCCCTCTTACTGCTCTGTGTGCCAGCTGGTTGGATATAGATAGATAGATAGATAGATAGATAGATAGATAGATAGATAGATAGATAGATAGATAGATAGATAGATAGAT
>JBAFTB010000014.1:30274131-30291625 GCA_037177355.1 Melanotaenia trifasciata | reverse complement strand
TAGATAGATAGATAGATAGATAGATAGATAGATAGATAGATAGATAGATAGATAGATAGATAGATAGATAGACAACACTGTTTCAGACTTCTAAGTTTTGGAGTGTGAGCAAGTTAAAAGCTCAGTGATTAAAAACTGAGAAAGACATATGAGCCATGGTTCTGAAAGTCTTCAAACAAAACTGATCAAGATTCATCTTAGATGTATAAGGTGTGTTGACATGCTCAAATTACAGTAAAAATAATGTGAAAAACTGCAAGGAATGCGACATATAGGGCATAATCTAGCAAGACATATCATGAACACAACATATATGAGCTACTATCACTTATGACTGATTATCTCCATGTTGTTAGTCATTAGACACTAGGAATCATAGAGGTTAAATGAATGTTTCAGACAAATACTGTAGTCTACACAAAATGCAAATGTGGTGTTCTTACCTACTAAGTCGGGGATTTCCCTCATAGTTTCTTCATTGTCTTTGTATATATTCAATGTAGCAACAAGTTGTGATTGGATTGAAGGTAACACAGAAAAGTCATTAACTTTGTATATGAAATCAGGTTTGAAGGCAACCAACTCCATCTCTGCGATATTGACATCTCCCACTCCAACCCCCAATGACACAATTTCATGCTCCTTAAGAGCCAAGGCTGGTCCTCTCACATTATCTGCAGATGGTTTGGTACTTAGAAGAATTAAAATTTGGGACACTCCTTCTAGTCTTCGACTTCCCGTGGAGGAAGTGAAGACTCTGTGCCTCACAAACTGCAGAGCTGCACCGATATTAAGACGCCTTCCGCCTTTGTGTTTTAAATCATCAATGGCATGAATGGTGTCATTCTTTGTCTTGTGAGAATTTAGATAGAAGTTGACCTTAGGGCTATCAGCAAACTGAACCACAGACACTCTGTCTTGGTTCTCCCCAACATGGAGTCTTTCCGCTATTTTTTTAACAAAGCGCTTTATGTCTGGAAATCCATTTCTGGTGTTATCAGAGCCATCCAGTAGAAACACAATATCTCTTTTTACAGCACTGTTTTGCGCTAGGACAAAAATAAAATTCAGTTGTTTAGATGAAGCACTGAAACATGATGGAAAACATTTAGTTCCTTAAAAAGCCAGCTTAGCATTCCATTAAAAATAAATTTTTGTCTTACCTTCATCTAGCACAACTGTCAGCTGCTCCTTTGGAAGGCTCACGTAATTATTGAGCTTTTGTGGAATGGTGCTAAGCTCACTGAATTCTTTGACATTGAAGGCAAATGAAGGGTTGTGTGAAATGGCTTCAATCTGCTTAGGATCAGCGTTCTTGACACCAACACCAAACGGTACCACTCCCTCAGTCTTCAGTTCACCTGCTGGTTCTTTGACATTATCCATGGATCTGTCTCCAGCCAAAACGATTAGAAACTGGGGAACATTTTGACCTGCACGGCTGCCATAGGCCTCAGACATGATGTTGTTCTTCATGAATGTCAAAGCAGATCCTGTATTTAAACTACGTCCACCGGCCAGTGTCATCCCATTGACAGCTCTCATCACCTCTTCTTTGGTTTGATAAGTGTTGAGATAGAAACTTGGGGTTGGTCTCTCACTATGCTGAACCACTGAAACACGTACTTTGTCAATCCCAATGTCAAGAGGTTCAATCACTCTTCTGATAAAATCCCGGATGTAGGGAAAATCTGCTCTGACAGCATCGGTGCCATCAATGAGGAAAGCAACATCCCTTTCAACTCCACTTAGGTCATCTAAAGAGAAACAAAAAGCAAAAATAATTTTTTGCATGTTAAATCCTCAGTTTGTTAGGCCGACTTCACATGTATTAGATAAGAGAAAGCGGCAAAACAGAGAAGAGCAGAACTAACCTTTAATTGTCACATCTGTATCACCAACCACTGTTTTTAGCTGTGGCATGATGACTTCAGCCAAAGCTGGGAAATAAGAGAAGCTTGTTTGATGGTAAGCTAAATCTGGAACAAAGGCAACTGTCTTCAATGAGGCTTCATCTGCTTGTCCAGAACTGATTGTGAAAGTCAAAATGCCAGCTAAAGCCAATTTATCAGCCACAGACTGAAGCTCATCTTGGGCTGGGCCACCTGTAATCAGAACCAAGACCTGCTGGACTCCATTCCTCCTGCGTGACCCAGCTGATGACCGGAACATATTGGCCAGGGCGTAATTCATAGCAGCTCCTGTATTCAGCACTGAACCTCCCATAAGTCTGAGCTGAGAGATTTTATTCACAACTTCCTGTCTGGTTCTGTGGCTGTTTAGGTAAAATTCTACCCTTTGCTGGTCAGAAAACTGCAGGAGGCCAATTTGGACCCTGTCAGGGCCTATATCCAGCTGGTTCACTATGTTGATCATGAAGTCTCTCACATAGGGCAAGTTATTGCTTCCAACATAGTTTGATCCATCCACAAGGAAGACAATGTCACGGATGACTTTTTCTGTGTGTACGGTGGTAACCACCACCTCTGAAAAAAAAATACAAAAACAAAATCATTACTGCTGTTTGTTGACATATACTGTACATAACATACATTTCCATAGACATTTGAAAATTACATGATCCATTGAACAAAATTATGCACACAAGGTATAATCATCAGATGTGCTTTAACCTCTTTTAGTATAATTCTAAAATGCTTCTGAAAAAAAAATAGTTTAACTTGAATGAGCAGTAAATCTAATTTAAAAATTTGAAATTAGATTAGAAAGATATCTGTGCATTTAAAGTAGTCAAAGTGATATATGAAGGACAGTGAACCTTATACCATTACAGAAAAAGAAATGAAAGGAAATAAGGGCAAATATATACACAAAAAATAAGTAAATAAATAAAATCATATTTTTGTCAATTCACTGCCACATGTGTTAAGTCACATTTGACTGAGGGCTGACATCGTAACATGTTGAGATCTAGGTTCTCAACTCATTGGTCTCTCATAGGTTGAGATCTGTTTAACATCACAGATCAGATAGGGTTTTACTGGCTTCCATTTCATCATGCTTTTATCTTGTTTGCAAGCATTTTTTCCTGCTTTGTTTTTCAAGGTTTCCCTTGGTGTGTACATTAATCAAAGTTAAGCTAATTCACTTTAGATAGAATTTAACAGGACAAAGGCCTACCTGGAACATCTGGGTCAGTGGGCCCTTCTGTCACGACCGCCCCAGCTAGAGTAGAGAGAGCATCAATGATTTCCCTTGGGTTGCGAAACATTTGGCGGAAGTCCTTTTGAATGAATACAACCTTATCGGTGAAGGCAATTTGCTTAAGCTCGGACTCTTCAGCAGCCTTAGAGCCTGCAGCCAGGGTAAGTACACCCATTCTTTGCAGGGCCTGAGTGGGTTCCTCCACACTGTCACTGGACTTTTTACTGGTGAACAGCAGAACAAGCTGAGGTATCCTCTGCCCGATACGACTGCCCTTGTCTGGCCTCAGCATATTCCTCCGCACAAAGTCCAAGGCAGCTCCAATATTAACGTTCTGTCCTGGTCTTGGTCTGATAGCAGCCAATGCAGAAATTAAGTTCTCCCTGGTTCCATGGCTGTTGAGGTCCATCTCCAATTTTGGAGCATTACTAAACTGGGCAATACCCACTTGAACTCCATCTGGACCAATTGGCATGGTGGTGACAAACCGCTTGATGAACTCACGCAAGGCGTTGATAGCTGCTGTCCCCATTGTGCTGTCGATCAGGAAAATTATGTCACGTTTTCCAACAGCCACAACTGAAAAAAGGGCAAAACAATATTAGAATAAAAGTTTACCTTCATACAAGCTGTCACAATATCATTATTGTGTAATTAATTTAATTTATGATGAGTGGGTTTTCCACAGTAATTTAATTTAATTTAATTTAATTTAATTTAATTTAATTTAATTTAATTTAATTTAATTTAATTTACACATATTTTCAATCACATAATTCATTTTTCAAATGAACCTTTGACTATAAATCAAATTGTAATGCACATCTGGTGTTTGGTCAGGCTTAGCAGTAAAAAAGGCAACGTGATCAAACCTTTTGTTTTCATGAAGCAGGAAAGCTGCATAAAAAGTAAACAAAAACAGAATGCCACAATTTGTGAAGCATTTAAAATACTCATTTTAGGTTTTCAGACAATTTGTCAAACAATAAAGCGGAAAGAAATTCTGTTTGCTTGTTTAAAATGTTTTGGATTGTCTTAATCATAAGTGGCCTGCTGCCCTTATCTAATTAGATGTGAGCATTTTCTTTTATATTTCTGTTTTTAAGGAATACACAAGATTTCGAGTTACCTTTGCCCCTGTCCCAACATTTCAAAATATGTTGCTGGTATTAAAATGAACATGTTCATATTTAAAAAAAAAAGTCTTTATTTAATGTTTTGTTTTAATCAATTAACTGTGGATTTAAATAATTTGCTCATCATATTTGACACAATTTTCCTCTTTTTGTTTTAGAAATAAGGTAAAAATGTGAAACACAATTTATAATTGAATCTTTTTAGAGAACGGACTTATCTAAGCTGCATCATCAGTTAGACTTCAAACTGATTTCATATTTCAGATTATAAATGTATTCTCTGTAACCAATGTTAAACTATGTTCACTAATTATAAGACTTCTTAGTTTTATTTAATCATCACTACATCTGCTGAAGTTGAAATGTATAATATTTAGAGGGCTCTGTTAGCAGAAATACACATTGATATTCTAACATACGCTTCAAAATTAGTTATTTTTTATCATTAATTAAAATATAAATTATTCCTAATGTGAGGCAGAAGTACACAATGGATAAACCTAACCAGTTACAGGGCTGGTATTTAAAATTTTTCAAGCCTACTTGACCCTGCATAATGGACCTTAAACAAGTTTTATCATGGTTAAGCTTATTTAAATAAAAAAGTAATGTGTATATCTTACCTTACACACAATATTATATTTATTATGAGGCCTTCAGGGCTTTCAGTTTATTACGTTCCCTTCCACAACCACAAGACCCCACCAACACTGCAGAAGTTACATACCTTCAGTGAACGCATTCTGAACTATAATGGAGCGCTGGACCACGCCATTAATGAACGGACGGAGCTGATCACCCAGGCTTGCAACTGCTCTGAAATCAGTGGCTGTCAGGACAAAACTTTTATCTGTGGCAACCTCTTCCAGATCTGAGGCAGTATCACCGATCACCACACCAAATGTGATAACCCCAGCCCTTTTAAGGGCCCGGTCACCAACACCAGTATCATCATCCGATGGCCCAGCACTGATGACAATCAACATCTGGGGCACGTGATCGTCTGCCCTGCCCCCGGCTGTTTCACTGAAAACGGTCTCTGCCACTTCCTCCAAGGCAGCACCCAGGTTAGATTCACCACCCCCTGTGTAGGTCAGGCCTTTCACAGCTTCCAGGGTTGATGATTTGCTGTAATAGCTATTTAGATAGAACTTTATTTCTGGGTCAGAGTTGTACTGGACCAAAGCCACCCTAATAGCATCCCTGCCAACATCAAGGGGCTCAATGATTTTCAAAAGCAAATCACGCACATAGGGGAAGTTTGCTGCTCCAACGTTCTGTGATCCATCAATTAAGAGTACTAGGTCAGCTGAATCTTGTGCTTTAAGGAGAGAAAAAGAGAGAGAACAAAATAGAAATTGTGAAAGCATTAATCAAGTGAGACAGAGACAAAGAACTTGAGTTAGCATATCATTGCATGTGTGAAATAACATTCAGTGTGAACAAATCAACAACATTGCAGAACACGTCATGCTGCATGTTGGCTGAACCAAGGAGATCCTTTAAAGTAGCACAAGTTTTTGTTCTATTTTCTTTTTGTTCTCTCTCACGTTTGTGGAGTTATTCCTTGGACTATACATGGATTACAGTATTATGAAGATTACTGATCAACTCGTACAGTGTTGTCGTACAGCAAATACAGCTGGTAACTGTCTATGTTTTGCATTAACACATTGTTTCCAATACACTAACTAAATTAGACAAAATCATGATTTACTGTAATGTATTAGGAGAGGATAAGGAGGAATTTAGATGTGACTTAATTAAGTCAAAAGGAAAAAATGTAACAAAGAAATTGACTGTGTTTAGTAATAAATTACATCTGGGTAATTTGCCCTATGTGTGAGCTCCACTGAGTTCAGCCATCCCATGCAGACTCTTGTTACAGATCTCAGGTGAAGTGACCAGTCATGACCCTGTGGACCATCTTACTGCATGCATATGTACAGAACTTGAGAACATATACACTTTGGTGATGTTTTCAATTAAATTTCAGTCACCAGTACTTCCATGTATCTTTGCACATTAGACTTTTTAGTTGAATCCATATGTACTCGAATTACTTGATTATGGAAACCTGAAGTCATAAACATGTTCCAAGTACTTCTGCAGGTCATGGATGGCTCCAAGCAGGTTCATTACTGTTTCAAATACTGAATACTGACAGACATTATGACTGATAAAGACAAACATACATGTGCAGGACACATAAGCAGTAGTGCGTGTTAGCTTTTGTTAAAAGCTTATTGACTGGTTTTGAGAGGTGGTTTTGAGGGAAAAGTATCCTGGCGTTCATGTTTTCCCTTAAATCTGAAAGAATTTTGTGGTTTTGTCAACTCTGATACAAACAGTCATCATGTAAAAATGCTGCCTTGAATCATGAAACTGTTGTTGTTTGTCAACAGAGTACTCCACTGACTTCCTGATTTAAAAAGGACAGAGGGCAGAATGTGTCTTACCCACTAAAACCCTAACATAAAAAAACACAAGGATGGGAATCACATGCAGTTCCTCTTTAGACTGAAAAGCATTATCGGCTTATTAAATGTGATAAGCTAAAACAAGTGATGTTAATTTTGCAGGTGAAAGGTGAAAAGTTATAGTGGGGAAAACAAAATAATAAATGAACAAATCTCTAGGTTGTGTTAATAATAAAGTTCATTCTTGACCACATATGCAGCAGTCTCTTCCTGCACATACGTAGACACGTTAGTATGGTAGTGACACTGGTCCCATTTTGTTACCTGTCCCTCCTTCAGTTACCGGGGCCTCATTTGCCACAGGAACATCCCCTGAATGAGTCACTGTGCCGCAAACACTCACTACTAAATCTTGAATTATATCTCCCAACTTCAGGAAAGAGTCTACATTGAACACGTGAGTGTCATGAGGCCGGCTAGCCATCTCCCTGAGCTCGGAGTCCACCGCATCCTGAACTCCAACTGCAAACATCTCCACGCCTGCCATCCGCAGCTCCTGGGCTGGCTCGGCCACATCATCCTGAGACTGCCCGTCTGTTAGCACCACCACCACTTGGACCACTCCGTCAGCAGCACGGCTGCCCGAGGCACTGGTTAAATGCATACGCATCAGGTATTCCAGACCCAGGCCGGTACGGGTGCCCCCACCACGATAAGACATGGCCTTGATGTGTGCCAGAACTTCCTGTGTTGTTGGGTAGCTGTTGAGGTGGAACTCAGTTTGGGGCCTGTTATTGTACTGCACAAGGGCAAATTTAAACCTTTGTCCTCCAACATGGTGCAGTGATTGCATCAAGCTGTATAGAAATTGTCTGACATGTTCAAAGTTCTCTTTTCCCATACTCCACGAGGAATCCACTAGAAAGTAAATATCAGCTTCCAACCCTTGTGCACAGTCTTCATAGGGAGTGTTTGGAGGACAGAAGTAAAGACCAGTGAAAAGATGTTTGGTGCATTCTCCCAAAAAGTTTTTCTATATTATTTGTACACTAAAATTTAACTGTTAATGTTTCTCACATCAGTCTGCTCAAATCATTTTCTTTTGTTAAAAAGCATGAGACTGAACGCTTGTTGTTTGAAGAATCTACTCTGATTCTTTTGTCCAAGAATAACAATTAAAATATTGTGACAGCACTGCTTTCAGTAATGGGTAAGTGCACTATGCGCACCTTCTACATAAAATCATAAACCATGTTATAATCCCAATATTTCATTTTGAGAATGTGCAGATGTGGATAATATGTATATAATCCATACACAACCAATTTCCAAAAAAGTTGTGACACCATTTGAAATGTGACTAAATGGGGATTGTAATGATTTACAAATGGTTTAAACCCTTAATTTTACAGTAAATAGAACACACAAAAATCATAAACTGGGTTTTTTCTGTTCTTTTATAAATTTGGGGAACCCCTACTCATTCCCTGGTGGCAGAGCCTTTGCTCACGAAGCTCAGCTGGACCCAGCCCAAAGAAACCACAGGATGCTTTTGCCACATGGGCTCACCACCTACAGGGAGAACATTTGAGGTTGGTTGCAATGTGAGCTGAGTGGAGGATGAAAGCTGGGACCTGGGTGGACCAGTTCTCTGCATCACAAACTGGCTCTTGGGTTTGGATTGAGTGCCACCTCTTTAGGGTGGAAAGAGCCTGAGCTTGTGTTGGAAGTAAAACAGTACCAACTAGATGTAGTTGGACTCACCTCTACATAGGCTAAATATGCTCTGAAACTTAATTAATGGAGAGGAACTATTTCCTAGGGAAAGAGGCGTCAGGCAGGTGTAGGGAAATTCTGAAGCGAAGGCTTTCCTTCAAAGCTCTTCCCAGTGAGCTAGAAGGTTGCCTCCCAGAGCTGCAGGACAGAAGGACAGCCTTCCTGTGGTCCTGGAAGTGATACCACATGTGGATATCATTACTTGCCATTGTCCATGTGAGTAGTGATAGAGTGATTTCAAGGAGTGTGACTGGGAGGAATGGTTGAACCTCTGTGTGGGTCATGAAAAACATCATATTCGATCAGGTTGATCGAAGGTTGATAATCAGTTTTGTATCATATCAACTGATCACCAGCTGGTGGTGAGTTGAACTCGGTGGTGAGATCTGATGGGAAGACGTGAGATCTTGAACACAGACCTTGAAAGAGTTTTTCAAATGTACCTGATAAAGTTGGGGTCATGTTAAAAGTTTCCACTATCAAAATCATTTCAAAGTATGAACGTGACCATAGGAGGTGTTTGTTGATGTTTATTTTGTTCTTACTATAGTTTGAATGAGTTTTAATTTGTTTGTGGATGCAGCAACATGCTGTGTTCAGTGGTTTTTATTATTTTCAAGGATTTCGTGTAGATGAGTAAATCTCCAAATGATTTGCTATTTTATATTGAGAAACATCCCTATCATTATTTATGCTTATCATTCTTTTCTGCACCAACAGTCATTCACACTTTAGTGAATCTTTATCTCTCTCTCTCTCTCTCTATATATATATATATATATATATATATATAAAATGAATCTTTATTACCTTCTTCAGAAATAATCTTTTTAAAAGAATGATAATGTTTTGGTCAGAGGGGAAGCTGCTTCCATTGAACTTTCTCAAGTTTTTGTTTAGTTTTGTTTTTGAGAACTAGTGTTTTCCAGCTTAAACTTTTTTGAGTTTTTTTTTAAATAGCATCTCAACATGTTTTGGAAATAGGGTTGTGGTTGCAAAAGCAGTAACTCTGAAAACTGGTAAAATATCTTACAAGCAGAGAGACATTTGAGATGTGCTTGGCTTAGCTTACCTTCCTGAGCATCAAGTTTAGTGAGGAGTCCTGCGAACAGGCAGCCCAGAAGAGCACACAGCGGTAAAAACCGATGCCTCCTCATCTTCAGATGAAACAAAAAAGACACCTGTGGAAAGAGAAAATCACATCCTGAGACCAATACTACAATTTTTGCCATCTAAACACTAAACACAGGACTAATTAGCAGCACAGAGTCTTAATGATCCAAACCACCTGTTAGAGCTGCTAACCAAATTACTTCAGTAATTAATTCTAGTGTGCAACAACTGAATTTTCCCAACTCATTTTTTTAAGTGTGTTGCAAAAGAAATACATTTTCACAGCAGGGGTGTGTGTTTTCTGCTAAGTCAGTTTTCCCTTTGTTGAGATGTGAAATAATGTCACAGGTCACACACATTGTTCACAGAGACACCTGCTTATTCACCCAAGATTTAAATGATGACATATAGCTGTTTTAAAACCTGAGAGGACTCTGTTGGTCTGAGTCAGCTTGAAACCTGAATCTTGTTAGGCATCAGATGCCAGCAAATCCTTACAACTCAAAATTTCACACTGGTCCTCATAAAGATACAAATCCAAGGACATACATGCACACACCCGTAACATATGTGTAAGAACACCCTGTGTTAATACCATGCATCTCAGAAGCAATTACATCATAATGCTAACACACTTAGTGTTTTAATGCAGCCTCCGACTGTGACCAGCAGAACCCTGGTTCTTAATGTTTGCAGGGAATTTGTTAACAGGCTGTAAACAGAAACACAGAAAAGGGTCCTGAGATGGTACACAGGGCCTGACTTATTAAGTTTTTACTGTTAAGCTAATGACAGGGAAGCTGCTGAGGGTCTTTAACAGCCCTGATGCCTGCTGGCAGACACACAGCAAAGTCTGCACCAACAGCATCTCAGAGGTAAGCCATCGTCCCTCTAGTGGATATTACAGATACAGCACCTGATGTTCTAGAGTGAAGGAAGCTTAAAATTGATTGGAATGAAAATTCCAGTGGATTTTTCTACCCTATTTGGTGCTTTCTTAGTTATATTTCAGCATTATTTTCAGCATGAGCCCCTTCTCCATAGCATATTGTGATTTTTACCTTCTTACCCATTCTAATAAAAATTTTAAATAAACTACCCAATGTCGGAGTATTGGCTACCTGTTAAGCTCAGACAAAGAGGAAAAAAAGGCAAAATAGGTATTGCTAGTTCAGTGTGCACAGCAGTCTTATTGATGTTTAATTGCGGATAAATTCATTACATTTGATTTCTTAATGAATTATAAACATAGATTTTGTATTTAATGCAGCTCTGCAATTACTCAGTTGCAGCTACAAAGCTGTGTCACACAAAATGTCATAAAATGCACTGTATAAAAAGACTCCTGCACATAAAATGTTTTCCTTAAATAAACCTAAATATAAACCTAAAGAACACCCTTTTTTGAACAGAGAGACAGAGAAGAAGAAAACAAAACAAAGAAGAGGCATTTTAATGTCTGCAGGCCCCAAATGTCGTCACTGTCCAGATATAGGACCTAAATCACCAGGCTTTCACATTTCAAGGAACTCTAAGCTCATTTGGAAACAGTAACAGTTGTTTGTGTTCTCCACTCATGCTCATTTGATTTCAGGTCACTCAAAAGCCACTGCTCTGCAAAGTTTGTCAGGCTCAGCCAACATGTGTCAACACTCTGGCTTCCTCTCATCACCACAGTGGAAAACATAGCAGCACAGTGGAGTCCTGTTTTCTCTGCTACAGGCAGTCAAAACAATGGAAACATGAGGAATAATTTAAGACAGGAAATTTTAGCAGAGAAATTCAGTGTTAAAGCTGCATTATTTGGCCAGATGTTTTCACAAGGGATGCCACACATTCTGGCCACTAAGTTTGCAATTGAATAAAAACAGTTAGTATATATTGCTCAGCTCTATAATTCATAGCTGTCTGTTTACATTTACAAAAGACAAATGCTACGACTTTGCATCCCATTTGCAGCTGGACCTCACACACACATTTATAGCAAAGACCACACAAAAGCATGCGCACACAAAATGCACTCACACAAGTTCATGGTGCAGATAGATCACCGTCAGGCGGACAGATACTAATACCACTGCATCGACGGGCCTTTTAAGGTAGGAAGAGGGATTCATTACAGTCGCCTTACAGTGTCGTTTAAGTTCTGGTAAACGTTGGATTAATGCAGCAAGTAACTTCATCCATCATGCCAACTCTCCTTGAATAGATAACATGCAATCACCTAACTCTGGATGTTATTGTAAAGATGAATTTCATTGCTTTTCCAGCTTGAAGTCTTGCTGTTCTCCATAGGCCAACAGGCAGCTGTACTTGGTAGGAAAAAACATTCTCAACTGTGTGACTCTTGTCCAACGCCAAATGGCAGACTGACAAAAATTTTACTGCTAACTGGTGAACATAATGGAGCATTCTGCAGCTGAATTTCTAAAAGTTTTCCCCCAGAAGGCTGTAGAGAGGAAAACAGATCTTTAACTCTTACAACCTTGTGCCTATTCTCATGCCTCTGCACAAACATTGCATTATTAATAAATGTTTAAATGAGTATATAGCTGAAACCAGGTCTACTTAAATACTTCTGAAGTCACAGTGAAGAGAACTCGGTAAGTTTTTTAAAGTGTGTAAATATCAGCATTACTGTGGAAGAATAAATGAAGATGGCACATAACACAAAAAGTTTCAGACTAAAACAAACACTTTCAGGATGAATGTGATTATCCATTTTTAAAACCCACCTGAAGACCCATTTTTATGATCGGGTCTTCAATCTAGCATGAGACTCTTGCTTTCTTGTTTTTATTGTTTTACTGCTATTGTTTCTGGTTTTATTTTACATTTTATTTTACTTTTAAATTTGTCCAACTGAGGAGTTAAAGTGCTCTATAAATAAAGTTGAGCCAAGTTGATCTCTTTGTAATGATGTGTAGCTCTAAACCTCCATCAGTTCATACTAAAATAAGTGAACATTATCTCTACAAAGGTCAACGTTGATTAAGTGAAGCAGAATAAAATTGGGGAAGAAAAAATTACAAATACAATGCCGACTACTTTTTTTCTTTACTTGGTTTAACAACACAGTCTTAACACAAGCTGAAATTCTGCAGCTACGTTTGTTAACAGTGCGGTATAATGTTGTTTTTAAAAGGCTCAAAATAGTAAAAGTATGTATTTTTATGGGCTATAGAATTATAATAGACCCACATCTGTCTTTCAGAATCGCCATCTTATGCATTATATAAAACTGACGCATGCTCACAATTGAGAAATTACTTCATTGTCAATGCTCTAAAATGCCTTTATTTATTTAGTTATTTATTTATTTGGCAAAATGTAATATGCATAGACTTGCATTGTGTGAAAATTGCACAAATACGATATTACACGAATATTAATTGTTAAAATATTATTAAAGGTTGATAAAAGGTGGGAGTGGACTGTAATGCAACAGAAACTTCCAAAAAGTTTTCAGTTTTCTACTTTGCAGTTAGCTGCTGGTTAGTGTTGAAACCAGTTGAACATCTGGCTGAAATCACGCAGCAACATTTCTTTTAGTAGTTGAGTCTTTAGCCAAGTTCAGCACACACACCTTTACAAATCTACTGCAGACTTACCAAGATGTTAAATCTGATCCCACCTACTGTTTATTGCTTCACTCATGTTTTAACTGTTGGTATCTATTAAGATGCACACATACTTGCATAACACAACTGTAAGGTCATAATAAGCTATGAGATTAAACATCTAATAATTAATGTCAAAAACCACATATCACGCTCCAGGCTTCATGGTTCATTTTAACTTAGCCCACCTCCTACAGCTTCCTAAACAACTACCACATTACAAACTGAGTCCTACTCAGAATGTCAACAGCAGTCATCAATGCCAAAACACATAAATCAGCTTAAATGACTACTTCTCTGAGCACAAAACGTCTCTACAAATTTGAAACAAAGATGTAGGCAACATGAAAAGAGGCTCATTTCAACATTGTGCAACGGTTCCTGAGTGTAATGCAAGCCTACGCCGGCCGTCACTGGCATCATATGGATTGTATGAATCAACCACAAGGATGCAAGGATCTGCCCCCTGAACCCACCCAGCCACCCATCAGTCACTAAGCTGGAGGGATGGGCCATGACATGTGTGCTGCAGATGAGAGGAGGATCAATGATAAAGTTTAAAGGGGGAGGGGGAGACAGGCTAAGCAGGCTGTTCCACACAGCTGGTGTTTGTTAGTCTGTCTGACACCTGACAGATGTGTATTCAGGCGCAATGGCCAATCTAAGTCTCTTCACAAATTAAATTGACACTTATGTAGTCTTGGTGGGGAAGAAAATGGTGATGACATAAATGATTGTGTGGATGCTTTCCTCATCCTTGAATGCCCTTCAGCCCATGTGCAATCCCATTTTGCAATTTCTATATGAGTTAACGTTGCATAAATTTGCATCTGGTACATTACTGATGAAAGCATTGTTGTAGCTCTCTGGGAACTTTTAAATAAAAAAAAGAAAAGAAACAATTCTTTCCAAAACTTTCCAGACAGATGATGGAAAAAAAGATGGAAAATGAAAAGTTGGAGAGTGGCAAAGTCATATAATTCACACATGCTGATGTACGCTGTATGTCTAACAATCATTCGTTAAGTATCTTCATGATTCCACTCTGCCAAAAAACTGTTTCCAAAGAGGGCTTAACGGATAACAGCAACAGTATAAACAAGGATGAAGAAGCAGAAGCTCATAAGAAATAAATAAAGCTGCATTTTAAATCATTTTTACTCTGGAAAAATAAAACAAGTTTGATTAAAAAAAATCTATTACTCTCTGCAACAAACCCCTCCTGTTCTGCTTGGATGGTCTACCAGGGGTGTTGGAAAATTAATGGCTGACACCTGGTCAAGAAAAACCCTGCAGCCCACCATCATCACCCACCCTTTTTTATTTTCTTCTTTGGCCAAAAAAACTAAACCCTTTCTGGTTCTCCTGGTGCATCTGGCCAAGAAAAAGGAAAACTCTTTTTTCTCACTTTTCCACTCCTGTGCTGATTTTCATATTTTCATTGAGGGTGTGGTTTGGTGTGACTTCTGCAGTGGAAACATCGATCCATCCAGCTACTCTTCAATAGAGCGCTTCACGTTACCAACCAATTCTTGATTTCATGCCAAAGGACAAAAGCCTAATATTGAAAGATAATTGCTTATATTCTGACATTATTATTAAAGTGTATGTAGCAGATTTAGATATTCTCTGATTATGTAAAACTGTCGTATCATAAAAAGTAAATTACTGTGTGAAGCAACAAGGTCACACCTCAAATTTATAGTTTAGAGGTGCAACTTCTCAGTAACTGGCATTTTATAAATCAAACTAAGTAAGCATGATTAACAAAGAGCAACATTCTTTAAAATTGAAGAGAAAGGTCACACACACGCTTCTGCATGCATCATACACAACATTACTGAGGTCTCCTTAAACCCTTAAATTGCGGCTCACCTCTTGCCCTTGAAGCACTCTCCCCACCAAAGTATAGGCTTCAGTCCTACTGCTAAACGCACGATGTTGGATATTTATGGGGTATAAGCCAAATCCCTTGCAGAAGTTATAATTATCACAGGCATCATGAGGTAACATGCTGTGACTTGAAACTATGCTATGGTCAGTTCGCTATACGCAGAGCACACAGTGCAAACTGAGGTCAGTCTTAAAGCTGTGAAGTTAAACAGGCTTGCAAGCGCTCTGCAACAATGCCACAAGCAGATTTAAAACTTACCCTGAGCTGAAGAGGTTGGACTCCACTTTATGTGTTTTTAAAGATTAAGATTATGAGCTATGAAAAATTACTGCAAGCTGGACTTTTGGTCATTATCCTCCTGGTAAAATCCTCTCGCTGGCTTTTCCAGCACCTCCCTAGGGAAGGCAGCTGAGCTGGGTGGTTGATGAGGACACTGATAAGAGATGCAGTGATAGAGGTCCTGTGTGAAAGGAGAAATGGTTGGGAGAGAAGGAGACAAGCACCCTCTCGGTTTCAAACCAGAGGAGCTTTGGTACTGAGTTAAAGCCTGGAATGGGATAAACTTCCAAACTCCTGGAGGTTTGCCATTTCTCTATTCCTCCTCCCACTTTCTCCAAAGAAAGGAGAAAAAATAGAAGAAGGGAGAGGAGAGAAGAGCATGAGCAGGAGGGGGAGGGGGAGAAGTAAATGAAAGCCAGACACATAGCCCTGTTTGGTCTGGATGTGAGCAGGGGGGCGGATGATGTCACTATTTCACAGTGGATTTTTCTCTGTACCTTTTCCTACATTTTGCCGTTTCTCCCTGTTCCTCTCCAGGGCCCTTTTTAATGACTCCTTCCAGGACATGTGGGGTATTTGGAGATTCCTTTTAGGCTGTGATTTTAGACTTCTGAATACTTAACAATCAGCCATTCTCTTTTGTTGAGTTAAAGGAGTTGCAAAAACTGCATAACTTCCATCCAAAGATCCACTAATGGCTGATCAAAAACGATTCCATGTGATAGTAGATAAATGCTCACTGTCTGCTGGCCATCTTGGAATGAAGTTCATCATGAAAAAAAGACTCCAACACAGAATGTTCCACAAAGGAATGTTGAAAACAATAAAAAAAATACAGATGCTGAAAAGGAAAGGAGTGACACAGAGCCATGAATAAAATAATCAGCAGCCACAAAACCTCAAAGATAATCAGAAATACATAGAATTTAATTCTACACTACAGTGAGGAAACGTGCAAAAAACGTTACATTCCAGCATATTAAGCTTTAATCCAAAAATGCACTTAAAATGTTTTAAGTATACCGTCAGTATGCAGCATCGTTCCTCGTTTTTATACTGTTATTTTTCAGTTAGACTATTTATTTTAGAGTAGGGTCACAGGGTGGGAGTGGGACTCCATGTCCATGTAGCTTGTGTGTGAGAGAACATGTTTAGTGTGTGTGCTTTGATTTTTTTCGTGATAAACTTTGGATGTGCTTGTGTTTTTATTATTTAAGCAGTTGTCTTGTAAAGCAACTTGTGCTGCTCTTACACATGAAAAGTACTTTATAAATAAAGTTTGATTTGATTTTGATTTCTAACCAGTAAGAAAAAAACCTGCTGTAAAATACCAAAGTAATACAGATACTACATCCTGTAGAGACATCTTCTCCATGAGTAATGGAAGTCAAAGACAAACCGGAAAGGGATCATACAAAATCCAATACAAAAACATTTAGTTTATTTAACAACAATTCCAGTTTCGAAATGGTTCAAAAGTAAATAATACAGAATGCAATGGCTTGCTAATCTCATGAACAAATATTTTTATTCAACTGAACATAAAAAACAATAATGTAGTTGAAATAGTTGAAAATGGGGCATTTTACCATTAAAAAAAATATGAAAATTTTTTTTAAATGTGTTTCGCAGAAAAAATGGGCTTGGAAAATTGTAAAAAAGAAAAAGAAAAAAAAACTGCAGGAATGCTGAAGCTGATCAGGTTCACTGTGTACAAGGAGCACCTCAGTCCAAAATCTTAAATACTAATATGGGTTGAGCAATCTGCAAGAAATTAAATTTTCTATAAAACTAAATATTCCAAAATCAAACTTTCTGCCGTCTTCTCTGGACCAAAGCTCATCTAAAACAACCTGAGGAAAAGTGGAAAGTGTTCTGTGGTCAGATGGATGATAATGGGAAATTAATTTTACTGCTTACATTTTTAATTTACTGTTTAAATACATTGTTATCAAAGAATGCCTTGACTCCTTGCTCTCGATCATCTAAAGAAATATAGCACTTTCTTTTTTATGATGGTAAATGGCCAGTACTTATATAGCGCTTTTATCCAAAGCGCTTTACACGTACGTCACATTCACCCATTCACAC
>JBAFTB010000014.1:30225286-30257041 GCA_037177355.1 Melanotaenia trifasciata | reverse complement strand
CAGGATTAGAATCTCACAGCTTCTAGATGGTGAGGAGAGAGAAATATTCACAATATGCACAATAACTTCCATCCATGAACGTTTAGTGCTTTATTATCCAGATTTCTGGCCCATAAAATCTCTAATGTTGCATTCTTAGGTTGACTGTTTAGCTGAACTTGCATCTGTACCGGAAGTTAAGGGGTCAACATCCGATTTTACTGGCGTAACATCAGGTCTGTAAATATAACTATAAAAGAGTGGTATCCACAGAAACACAAATTATGTCTCCCCGTCTCCACCTGACGGCATGAACATGAACAAACGACTTCTCTACTGAAAGCTCACATCTCACAGATTCCAAAAATGTAAGTGTCATCTAGCTATGACCAAGAATCACTGAACCAGAGGCAAAAGAAGGCCCAATGTATGCTTCACGTTTATAAAATAGTCATAAAATGTCTCTTTCCAGTTTGACGAGACAAGTATGTCCAAGTGTTATTGCTCAGTTATTTCTTTTTGAAATATGTTCACGACTCCGCAGTACTCTTTTTAACAAGCCACTGTGAGCAAAAAAGCTTTGTAAACATGGCCAGATGTGTGGCGAACATATATTTTCATTCTCATTTTGGTTTTGGAGAGTAATTCTGGAATTTTCCTCTCTTAGTTTTCCCATGACCAACCTCAGGCTGATTTTTCACCTTTCATGTCACTCTCATGTTAATGACAATGACACCTTCTCCCCATGACACACACTTATTCTTACATTGGAAGGCTCATTGTTATCCTGCAGTTACATTTTGAGCTGTGTATCTTCTGGCATCATGTCTTCTTATAACTCAAGGGACATGTTTTGTTTTTTTAATTTCTGTTCAGTGAAGGAAATGCCTATTCTGCAAATAAAAAAAATAACAAATTTTTTGTGGCTTCTGCTCAACCCCTCAAAAAGAGCAGGAACTCAATGCCTTTCCAATGCTTAACTTGCCTCTCACATCTCCCTCTTCAATTGCCAAGTGCAACCACAAAGTTCTCCTTCCTCAGCTGCTTTACTGACTCACCAATCTGACAGAACAATGCCCACCATTGAATTCTGAATGAGTGCCTTTTTTTGACAACTGGAATCTATTACTGCAAAAGCCAGCTACCCTGGCAACTCCGTAGTAACTTACATATTGAACAATTCTTCAGTGAAAACACATTTTAAGGCAGAATTGAGGCAGAAACATGGTGAGACATGTTCATGGTCCCTGGTGGGTTTGAAACAGCCTTTCAGGGTTGCAGATGTTCAGAAGCTGACTCACCTTTTCCATCCCCGTCTGTGAGTAGTATTTACCTTGAGAAGTTATAATTTCCATTATTTGGATAAATGAAAACTGGAAATTAGAAATCAAGACATGAGTATTGATACATATTTAGACATCAGGAGTGCAGAAATGTCCTGTGACACACATTAAACCTCTGTATAATTTTCCGTCCTATAAATCAATCTGAAAGTGTTGGATTGAAACCAGCTGTGTGCAACTGGATGAATTTTAGAGCCAAAGATGACTCATTATGAAAGAGCCTCCAACTCACTGTCATGCCACAGAAGGTATCTGTAACATGTAATTATGAAAAGCCATAACTACGCAGCAATGGGGCAGAAAGGATGCAGCCAACCATCTGACAGACTGGAAAAAAGTTTAAGGCTTTGAATGTTCTGCTATAGTTTCAAATAGGAGAGAAGTCAATTATATAACAGCACAGGCATGACAAATGTTTCAGCGTGGGAGTGAAGCAAACACCACTTTGATAAGCATTGTGTCTCTAATTAACAAACTACCAGCACTTTGGGATGGTGTTTGGACTTTAGGTTAGAAGGAAATGACTGAATTTGGATAACTTGAGCTTGATGAAAAAACGTTGCCAACTCATTGTCTTATAAATAACTTATCCTGCTTCCAGTGTGGTACTTTGATGTGCCAGAGTTCATCCTTTCCCAAATCAATCTTTAATGCCTTCTATTTGTGCTCTCTACTTCAGTATTCTGTTCCTCCCAAATTACAGATACAGTATATGCTACCATTAGATGTTCTCTGTCTGTTCTTCTATTGCGCTGCAGTATTTCCTATTTCAGTTTGGGCTTAAGAATATTAATTTAGGTTTTGGTACTGCAGATTCCTTCAGAGAGTATTAGACACAACACACATACATATGAATGTATAATGGAAAACATTTGACCACCGTTCATGTGCTTTGCAGGGGTGAGTCCAACGGGGGCAGAGAGGGGGCCACAGTCACAGCTCGGTTGAAGTGGTAGTACAGCCTCAATGTGTATTTTGATTTGAAAACAACATTATTTGACTGTATTGTTATTAAAACATAAATGTTGAAAATCACATTTTTTCAAATGGTCCAACTATAGTACTGTATACATTACTATATACATTCATGTGAAGCATCTATGGGCAGAGAGTATTGTTTGGAAACCAAACATTTCCAAAACATTTCCAAATCCAAAACATTTACTAAATTTGCACTGACTGCTCAGGTTTATCCTTTTTTTAGCTATATGTTTATCTATATTTTTAGAGATTAGTAGATTTTATATAGGTACTGTTGTGGAATTTTATTGTCAAAGATCACACACTAAGTGAGAATCAAACAAAGTATTTTTAATAAGAGCTGATCAGCTCAGCTATGAGAATCACACAGTCAAAGAGGTTTGGCTGCGCGAGTCAGAACAGATGCATTTGGTCTGGTTTATATAAACTAGCATGAGCTGATCACATCAAGGTAAATCATTAGTACTCTGTTTCAAAGGAATGCTAGGAGATTGGAAGGGGAAGTAAATGGAACTCACTCAGTTCTTATCTGGGTACAAGTCATCCTCCTTCCCCAGTAAAACACAAGACAAGGTTTTGTAGCAATACAAAGTGCATGTGTATAAAATTTTCCATTACAGTACATATTTTGATTGTTTGTCATTCTTATATATTGTGAAATTTTGTAAGATATTGTGAGAACGAGCCAGTCTTTTGAATGGCTCTTTGAAAGGAACAACTCCTCAAGATCTGGCTCCCTCCAAAGAGCCATAAGTCCCATCTCTAGTAAAGATGGCTGCTTTTACAACATGTCATATATGTACAAGATAAGAGAAGTGAGGTGGTAGCCTACACTTGAGAGTTGTTTTAGAAAGGGTTATTGGCTGCAGACACAAAAAGTACGGGGTTTTAATTGCAGCTATACTGATCTGATCAGAAGCTGTGATAAGATCAGTGTGGATTCATTGGCTACATACATCATCTTGGTGCGCCAAGCACTGTCTCAATTTGGAGAATTTGAAGGAGCCTCCCAATCCACCCTACAAATCCACAGTTCAATTGGCCTCAAATGAAGGCTGCTGGTTATGCATCCTTCGTGGCCTCTTTTCTCCCAGAATTCATTGAGCACATGATGGTGGTGAATGAGCAACCGGGTTTAGAAGAAAATGTTTAAGTTTTCAATAAACATTTGTTTTTGTTTTTTTTCTTTGTTTTTTTTTTTTGTTGTTGTTGTTGATTTTTTGCTACACTTTAGTAGAAACTTTACAAACCCAGGTACATTAAAACATGTTTGTTAAATGTTGACATTAAGAATTCTGTAATATTTAATATTTGTGGATTTTTAAGGGGTTAATGAAGTCTTGTACCAACTGGGAATCAGCAGAGCCTCAGACCGTGTTTTCTTACTGTAGGTGTTACCAGTTGGTGTTACTCCTATGAGTCATTTCAGAGGCTTAAGTGATTCAGCGTCCTATGTTGTTGCTATGGAAAATTCTTGTTGGCTAAACGTCGGAACGTTAAGTGGACTTCGAAGTGTGTAGACCATGTAGGACACTCCATAGCCTTCGTAGTCTGCACACTCCAACTTATGCGGGTCTGCAGCTTTAATGCCTCTCCTCTCAAATTGCTATACTATATCAAAATAAAAACAACTAAGACAACAAGAAAGAGCAAAAACAATATCTAACCCTCCATAGCCACCTTGAAGCCCATAACACTGGAATTGTGTTCGAAATTCAAACAAGCAAACCACAACAAAAGGGACTAAACATTTAAGGAATTGAGGAAATGAGAAAGAAGTTCACTGTTGTTAACTGTGAAAATCCAGAAAAGGTGTATTTAGGAAGGCGGTATTTATTTATTAATTATACTTTATTAATCCCAGCTGGAAAATTCCTTCTTTGCATTTTAAGTTACACTAGGAGCAGTGTGCTGCCAGGCCAGATTCCAGCGCTCAGGGAGCAGTTGGGGTTTTTGGAGGTGCAGTGAGGACCTATCCAAACCTAATCAACAATAACTCTGTAATTATCAGGTCAATATGCATAAATCGTATCTCACAGTGTAGCTAAGACCCGACAAAATATAACCCTAGTGTCAAAAAAATTGTGAATTTGCTCAGACATATGTCTGAGCAAATTGTGATAAACCAAAGGAAAAATAAAATTTTTATCCTCCCCTAATTCTTTTTTTTAATTGACACAGTGGAAAACATCATGATAGAAATTATCATATGCATAATGTTGTCTATGCATGTATTCAGTAACATCCTGACTACAGTACAGAGAACATTGATTTTATGATGGGTTTAGTGTGGATAGTTTAGGGTATGGGCAGACTCTGTATTTGGCCACTTTCATACCCACAGTGAGCCAAACAGGTATTTTACTTATTGGAAGAAAATCTGGATACAAAATACCTTGTGCCACACAGGTATTTTATTTCTTTGAAGGGAATCTGCCTACAAAATACTGTGTGGGTATACAATTCACAAACTGGCCCTGGCATTTAGCCAGTATATCATCACTTTCTACCACTGTGCACAGTGTATAATGAAATCAGTGGGGTAGTTAGCATTAGCATCGCTGCTAGCTTTAGAATTGCATATAACTACAATTCTGTGTTTACTTCAGACTTTCTAAGAGGGTGTATTTATTTTGGGGGGTCTCTTGGACATGCTGATCATGTTTAGCTTTCATTGTAAATAGCCCCTTTCCGACTGTAGGAACCTTTTGCAGTTCCTATAACCTTTTCAGGAACCAGGCCGTTTTTTTCGCACATTCGGACATATAGGAACAAGGGGCCAAAGACCTCAATTCCTATAACCATTTTAGCTCCTACTCCGAGGCAGGGTCTTTTTGGGGTGCTATAGGAACCTTCATGATGTAGGTGGTTCGTGACTGGTAGCTACGCCCCTTGCCAGATTTCCGCATCTTGTGTCCCCGCCACATATAAAAAACACGGTTGAACATACAGACAAAAACAACAACAGAGCATGCGATAAATGAACCGACGAGGAGGGCATAGCTCTTCTGACCGTCTACAACACAGAGGATTTTCAGAGAGGTTTTGATGGTTCGCAGCGGAATATAAAAAAATTTGCGATGATCAGTTCTCAGTCAGAGAACGCGGGGATTTATCATAACACAAAGCAGTACGTGGGAAAAACTCACACAAGACAACAAATAAATTAAGAACCACAACATCCCAAGTGTGACGAACCGAAAAACCAGTAAATGATTCAACACCTTGGACCACCAACATGTCTAGCAGCACTGCAGCAAATGAGGTGATCATCTGCAATGAAAACATAGCACACTCAGAGGAGTTTCAAGGTTAGTAAACAGGACAAGAAGCATTAAAGCTTCTGTATAGACCTAAGAGTTGTTCTCAGATACTACCCAAATAGGTGAGCTGATCTACTTCACGTGTTTTCCATCTTTTTTGTATATAATATAGTTCTGATCCATGTTTACTTCATCAAAAACGGAGTCAAACAGCATCCTGGATGCTCCTGCTGCCACCAGCAGCCCTTGCCGCATCGATCAGCTAAATAAAACAGCTTTAATGCACATTAAAAATATCTGTTCTTGATTTAATAGAGATAACAAAAGTCAGATGTAAACAGGTCATGTATGCTTATATACAGATACTTGTATAAATGGAAAAGGGTGAACTGATAGAGCCACACAGAACTGATTGTAATAGCAGACTCAGTCATTTCAATGGAATTTAAACCTAATTTTTTATTTCATTTGAAATGACTGCTATTAACTTGTGTACTCCTGGACAATTTAACACTATATATTATAACTTTATTAGCATCCTTCTTGTTTATAACTTGTTTTTTTATTATTATTATTCTTCTAAAATGTTTATCTATTTAGCAACTAAACCAGAAGCAGCGTCAACCACCATCAGCCAGCACCGGCCAGTTGCCAGCACCCTCTGCATCCCTGAACCTGGTAAAAAAAAAAAAAAAAAAGCAATCAAAGCATTGTACAGGCATCTTATTGAGTTTTTATATTAAAATTCAAAATATTTTATTGTAGTTGATGTGTTAAGTATCTGTCTCCACCCTCCCTGTTTTTCCATGAAATAGAAAAAGGAGTGACATTCTTCTGGCTGCTGTGCAGGACAAGCTGTTAGATGCTGAACAGAGGAAAAGCGATGCACGCTTCAACATGCTGCAGGTCTTCCAGGAACAGAGTGAGCGGCTGCACGGGTAGGACTGAAGCCAGCAGAGATCTGTGATGGAGGGTCTCTGGGTGTACTGAACAGGATGGCAGGAAAAGCCATGTAGTTATTTCTGCACGGCTGTATTCACTATAAAAATAAATGACTTTGTAAAGAGTCTGAAGTATTCAGTTTTTTGTGGTTTGGCAACACCTATGAAATGTTAGCTAATAAAAATATTAAGTAGTTATTAACCATTAATAGCTATGAAATATTAAATCAGCTTTTTGTTTTGCAGGATGTCAGGGTTGTTCCAGAGGGGTGTAAGCTTACATAAAAAAATGAAGACTTGGTTATTTTTAGAAAATCCCACCAAGCCATTAAAGAGGAACTGATGTTAATGCTTTTAAAACACTTATGTGGTTTGATGGCTTAGCTGATGAATGACAGGTCAAAGATAACTAGATTCTCACATAATGCTTGCTCCACATCTAACCATGGTTCATCCAGACCGCTAGGTTTAAGCCATTTGGAGATATATTGCTGCTTGTTAGCTAAGAAAAAGTGACTGAAGTTGGGTAGCTCCAATCCACCTCTGTCTTTAGTCTGTTGTAAAGTTTTTAGACTAAAACTTGATGACTAAATTTTGTCTAAATGTGAGTTTAGTGAATTAAACCAGCTGGAAGATGGTTTAGTGGGTATCATTGAAAACCATCATTTTAATTGTGGCAACCCTCCCCATGAGTGATATGGGCAACCACCTCCCCTGTGAGAGATCATCCTCTATTGTTTCAAGTAACTGGACATAATTTAGCTTTTTTTAGTTCGGATAATCTGGGATAAATGTTTATGCCTAAATATCTAATGTTTCCAGGCTGTATTGCAATATTATTGTGCGTGTTGTTGTGTGTGTTTTATAAGTCACAGTTTATGGGCATAACAATAGTCTTAGAGCAGTTAATAAAGTAGGCAGAAATTGAGGAGAATTTGTTAATGAGTGTGATTGTCTGGGGAGAGGTGTTGATAACTTCTGGAGGAAAAGTAATACATCATCAGCATAAAAACTGATCATATGTTCTATATTTTTGTGTGGATTTCTTTAATTTCTTTATTTTATCTTTTGGCAGCTGCAAAGGGTTCAATGGAAATAGCAAAAAGTGAGGAAGGCACCTGCCTGGTGCCTCTCTGCTAAGAGAAGCTTGGAAAAATTGGAAAATCACTGTTCTTCACACATACATTTGGTTTGTGATATAATATTTTTATCCAGTCTATGAAAGGTGACCCAAACCCAAATTTGTTTAATGCTGCAGAACAAAATTTCCAATTTACTCGGTCTAATGCGAGCTGCTACTTAAGAAATAATCTAATAAAGACAAGGAATGGTGAACTGAAGAGAAGAGGGTCCATGATGATTTCCAATATAATGTTAAAATCACCTCCAATTATTATTATGTGAGTGACCATAGAGTGAGGTGAAGAGGGAGCGAAAAAAGGAGAGGTCATCAATATTTGGAACATTTACAGTATATATTTGCAATAAATAACTTGACATTTTGAATAGATAATGTAATAATTATAAATCTGCCTTCTGGATCTGTGATAGTTGTCTTTTTTCAAAAGGCCTCGTAACATTTGCAGATCTAAATGAGTTTTATTTAGCTGGCTGAGGAAAAAATTGCTCTTTGGATTGTAAAGGTTAGAGACCCCTGCACTAAACAAATAAACAGATATAGCACTAGTTTTCTCTTCAAACAGCAACATTTAAAATATTTCTTAATATACACTGCTCAAAAAAAATAAAGGGAACACTTAAACAACACAATGTAACTACAAGTCAATCACACTTCTGTGAAATCAAATTGTCCACTTGGGAAGCAACACTGATTGACAATCAATTTATCGTTGTTGTGTAAATGGAACAAACAAAAGGTGGAAATTATAGGCAATTAGCAAGACACCCCCAATTAAGGAGAGGTTCTGCAGGTGGTGACCACAGTCCACTTCTCAGTTCCTGCTTTCTGGCTGATGTTTTGGTCACTTTTGAATGCTGGTGGTGCGTTCACTCTAGTGGTCGCATGAGACAGAGTCTACAACCCACACAAGTGGCTCAGGTAGTGCAGCTCATTCAGGACGGCACATCAATGCGAGCTGTGGCAAGAAGGTTTGCTGTGTCTGTCAGCGTAGTGGCCCGAGCATGGAGGCGCTACCAGGAGAGAGGCCAGTACATCAGTAGACGTGGAGGAGGCTGTAGGAGGGCAACAACCCAGCAGCAAGACCGCTACCTCCAACTTTGTGCAAGGAGGAACAGGAGGAGCACTGCCACAGCCCTACAACACGACCTTCAGCAGGCAACAAATGTGCATGTGTAGCTCAAACGGTCAGAACAGACTCCATGAGGGTGGTATGAGGGCCCGACGTCCACTGGTGGGGGTTGTGTTTACAGCCCAACACCGTGCAGGACGTTTGACATTTGCCAGAGAACACCAAGATTGGCAACTTCGCCACTGGCACCCTGTGTTCTTCACAGATGAAAGCAGGTTCACACTGAGCACATGTGACAGATGTAACTGTCTGGAGACACCGTGGAGAACGTTCTGCTTCCTGCAACATCCTCCAGCATGACCGGTTTGACAGTGGGTCAGTAATGGTGTGAGGTGGCATTTCTTTGGGGGGCCGCACAGCCCTCCATGTGCTGACCACAGGTAGCCTGACTGCCATTAGGTACTGAGATGAAATCCTCAGACCCCTTGTGAGACCATATGCTGGTGTGGTTGGTCCTGGGTTCCTCCTAATGCAAGACCATGCTAGACCTCATGTGGCTGGAGTGTGTCAGCAGTTCCTGCAAGACGAAGCCATTGATGCTATGGACTGGCCTGTCCGTTCCCCAGACCTGAATCCAACTGAGCACATCTGGGACATCATGTCTCGCTCCATCCACCAACGCCATGTTGCAACACAGACTGTCCAGGAGTTGGCGGATGCTTTAGTCCAGGTCTGGGAGGGGATGCCTCAGCAGACCATCTGCCACTTCATCAGGAGCATGCCCAGGCGTTGTACGAAGGTCATACAGGCATGTGGAGGCCACACACGCTAATGAGCCTCATTTTGACTTTTTAAGGACATTACATCAAAGCTGGATCAGCCTGTAGTGTGTTTTTCCACTTTAATTTTGACTTCAAATGATTTCCATTGATCATTTTTGTGTGATTTTGTTGTCAGCACATTCAACTATGTAAAGAACAAAGTGTTTAATAAGAATATTTCATTCATTCAGATCTAGGATGTTATTTTAGTGTTCCCTTTATTTTCTTTAAACAGTGTATATAAAGTTTATGAAAAAGAACAGTGAAATTTTCAGGATTGACCAAAAGGTTAAAAGTCAGCAGGGTGAATTTAAAGCTGTGAAAATACTGAACTTGTAAAAGTGTTTCAGTAAACTCGTAAGTGTTTTACCTCAATGTAAAGTTGCTTCGTCACTGGTAAAAGTGTTTAGGCAATGCATTAAGAACATTGTAAAATGTTTTGTAGTTGCATGCGTAAGTTTGAATCAAGGTTTGTAAAAGTGTTTCATGTTTTCTAAAGTTTTTTTTTCTGAAATACAAACTTGTTTAGCCCTTGGTAAAAGTGTTTCAACATTGTACTGTTGTTTTGTAAATATAAACATGGTTTCTGTGATGTAAATGTGTATCGGAAAAATGTAAAAGTGTTTCAAACAATGTAATAATTGTTTTGCACTGTAGTTATCAAAGCTAAATGTGGTCCAACAAAATATTTTGTGATCTTTTGTTTTGGTGACGACCTTTTTCTGGCCACGAAGTGTATTTAGATTTGTGCTAATTTGTGTTTGGTTTTCAGTTCCTATTTGCTGTTTTGTATTAGCACCATGAGTTTCCAACAAGTGTTTCATGTATTCCTGAATTTTGCTCTTGTGTGATCCCTGCCAAAATTATTATGTTGGAGTCTAAAATATTTTGTACTGTTTTTAGATTCTGCCTTTGTCTCCCTCTTACTCTCTGCCTGTTAGGATGACCAATCATTTTCAAATATATCCAATAAATCCAGCAGCTTGAACTTACTTCCAATTAAACAGAAGAATTATCTAAAGACTTTGTGGCTACTAAGTATTTGAAGTGTTCAGGTTTTTCAGACTCTGTAGGTTGTTTGCATAATAAAACTGTTGATAAGACAAAAGTGGCACAAATATTGCAATATCTATAACATTAATAGTTGCTTTCTTAAAAAATACAGCAGTGTCCTGATTAAACCGTTGACGCATCTTGTCAATTTGTCTATAAAAGCCGTAAATCTCCCTCAGGCTGTGAAATAGCAGTCGTCGCATCAATATTTAAATGAGGAACTCAGAACTCAGTGTACAATTACTGGTCCATATGAATTCTGCCTATACTATCAAAAATGATCAAGAAAGCTGGTTGACCATTTGGAAGCTTATCAGCTCCTCCAGCCACAGCAGTTTGGTTTTAGATACAGTTATTTGATTGAAATAATAAACAGCTGTTTTGTTAAGAACGTGAAAAAGAAAAAAAAAATAGGGGTCAGGTGGTAGGAGCAGTAGTTTTAGACCATAAAAAAAGCTTCTGAAACAGTTAGTCACAGCCTGCTTTTATGTAAAATGTTATACTTTAACATCTCTCCTGAGGCAATGGGCTGGTTTGCTTCATATCTTCAGGATAGAGTACAGTAAACAGTACACTAAAGCAGACCAGGATTAGTTTTATTTTTAAACCTCCAAATGGGCTTTCTGCAGGGTTCCATACTGGGATCCTTGCTATTTAGTCTCTTTATAAATGACTTACCTCTAATTCGCCCGATGCCAGTTGCAAACTTTACGCAGACGTTGCATCCTTTTTACTCACCCGCCAAGTCCTCGTAGCATGCAGCAGACGTTTTGTCCTCCTGTATGTCTGAGGTGAGTGAGTGGCTCATTCAAAATCAGTTGGTGCTGAATCTAACTAAGAGGGTATCAATGGGTTTTTCTATTTAAAAAAAAATGTAAAAAGTTTCCAAATACATTTACAAAATAAAAACACACAATCTGTAACAGAATTTACATATCTTGGGTTGGTCCTTCAATGCCAATTGAAATTTGATAAACACATTAAGAAAAATACAAAACAATCTACATTGTTTCAGGCACTATATCCCAGACCAGGCTGCCCTCCTATGCATGATATAATACTTTCACATATATCATGCATGACAGCATGGGGCCAGGCCACTCCCTTAGCTACAAAGTGCACTGGGTCAATCAAGCAATTAAACTTTTGGACAAAAAGCCAATCTGCTACCACCACTGCAAAATTCTTGAAAAGTATCAGTTTTGAAGGTTTAATGACTTGTACTTTGTCAAATAATATTAAAATGTATCAATGATTTAGCACCATAGCCACATAGTTCATTTGTCCAGAGACACCAGAGGTTCCATCAATCAAAACAGTAAACTTCCACACTGCAGAACTCTGTTTGGTCCGTCTGCCTTCTCTTACAAAAGTGCAAAACTGCGGAATTCATTACCAACTGAACTCAAAACCATATCTGAGTTTAAAACCTTCACTTCTAGGCTTAAGTCTTAAAAACCAACAAAAACTGTACTCATTTGTAAATAGCACTGTATGTGTGGGTGAATGAATGAATGAATTCTAGATTTTGTACTGTGTGTATGGGTAAGTTTATATAGGTTTTGTAATGTATCATTGTATTTTAATGTGGTATAGAAAGGCCCAAGCAGGGATGGGAATTAAGAATGAGCTCTGGCTATAAACTCTGTTTGAATGGCATCGGTTACAAACTTTTGTGACTACGTACAAATGCAATGTCCCTGTCAAAAAAATTCAAATAAATAAATATAAAATCTAAATAATCTGTAGAGCTCTTTGTTTATAAATCCCTTCCTTGTTCACATCACAGTCAATGTCATGATATTCTGTCTAGAAAGCTGATGATTGATGATCAAGCTTGATCTCTGTGCAGTTCGCATAGAGTCATCCACATGAATGTAATTAAGTTACAATTAGTTTAAAGAAAAATTGACTTTCAAAAGCCTTGATCATGTTTTTGTAATCCACAGTAGAAGGCACAGCAGTTGAGCAAACAAGAAAATTGGATCGCCTGACTGGTCACATGGTTCAAATAAAAAATACACCAGTAAAAGAGAGCATGGAAGCAAATCCTTATAAAGAGAAAAATAAAATAAACAAATCTCACGAATCAATTAAGGAATCCTTCTTACTGTTCTTCACTGTCTCAGTCATTCATCAAATCTAATTAATCCTAGGCAGGTCATTTGCTGGGGACCCTAGGAAGTGTAGTGTCAAGCTTGAAACCATTTGGATATTTCACAACACTTTCACAACTGTACTTAACTAGCTATCAGCTGCTTATGTGAAAAGCTTAAGTTGCCACCGTCACTAGTTATTTAAGCAATAATAGATAGTTTAGTTCAGACATAATTGAAGAATCCTAAGCAGTTAATGTCACATTCCTGTAACCTCAAAAAGACGATATGACTGTGGGACATTACATCTGTTGGGTCAAAATGTACAAAAAATTTATTTTAGTCCTTAACATGTTCTTGGTCCACTTGTTTTGAAAACATGTTTGTCTGTATTTATGTTCTCTGTCATTCAGAAAAAATGTTAGAAGGCCATTTTAGGTTTCACTCAAGTTTTACTCACCTTAGTTTTCTTGCTAGTTGCATCACATGCAGGACGTAGCATAGCAGTAGACAACTGTATTGTTTGTATGTAATGTTCAGCACTCAAAGATGTATTTAATGATAAATCATTGTGGTTTGTTGTTAAATAATTTTCCATCCATTCATTTTCTGCCACTTATCCGGAGTCGGGTCGCGGGGGCAGCTGCCTAAGCAGGGAAACCCAGACTTCCCTCTCCGGAGGGATGTTCCCAGGCCAGCCAAGAGATGTAGTTCGTCCAGCGTGTCCTGGGTCTTTCCTGGGGCATCTTACCGGTGGGACGTGCCTGGAACACTTCACCAGGGAGGCATTCTAACCAGATGCCCGACCACCTGAAGGCGGAGGGAGGCTACCCTTTCATCCACCGGAGTAAACCCCATCGTACAGGCACCAAGTCGGGGGGCATTGAGCATGCCTACACCTGCTCAGCGCCTCTCACCGGGAGCAACTCCAGAATGGAAGAGGGTCCAGCCTCTCTCAAGGACAGTGGTTCCAGAGCCCAAGCCGTGCATCAAGGTGAGTCCAACTATATCTAGCCAGAACCGCTCAACCTCACGCACCAGCTCCGAATTCGGCTCCGGCTCCTTGCCCGCCAGAGAGGTGACATTCCACGTCCCTAGAGCTGGCTTTTGCAGCCGAGGATCAGACCGCCAAGGTACCCGCCTCTAGCAGCCGCCCAGCTCACACTGTACCCAACTCCTATGGTCCCTCCTGCAGGTGGTGAGCCCATGGGAGGAGAGGCCCATGTCACCCTTTCGGGCTGAGCCCGACCGGGCCCCATGGGCAAAGGTCCAGCCACCAAGCGCTCGCCTCCGGGTCCCACCTCCAGGCCTGGCTCCAGAGGGGGGCCCCGGTGACCCACGTCCGAGCCAGGGAAACCCAGGTCCTTGCTTTGTCTTCATCATGGGGGTGATCTGAGCCGCGCTTAGTCTGGTCCCCCATTTGGATCTGTATTTGCACAGATATTTTGGCAGCTAGTATTAAGCTGTAATTTAATTAATTTTGTAATGTCTTCGTTTGATAATGTGATGTGTTGTTGAAAATGTTCTCATGAAAAGCTCCAGCTGTCAGTTTAGTCACCTTCAACTAACCCAGGCAGGCAGCATCCAGTGGATAATACTGTCGCATTGTAGGTGTCTTCAACAAGAAACATAAGAAATCTGAGGTATACCCAAGGTACAAGAAGCACTTTTGCCAAGATTAAGCACACTAGTTACCACTGCTACAGGACACTTAAGGCCCATTTACGCTCACTTACGAATGTAAATAGTGACATCCATTTCAAACATTGTCATAAGTCACCGCCCTCAATGTTTTGCGTTGCCATGGTTGTTAAGTCAATTCCTCCACTAGTGGGCAGTATTAAATTCAGAGTTCACTCCAGTGAGCCAACGTCAGTTTCAGACATTGTTTGTGTAACCCATGTTAAAATCAGATGTAAAATAACAATAAATAAGTTGCACAGATAAATGAAATAAATTAGAGTCAAAAATAATGTACTTTTAATTCATTCAAGTCTTATAAAATGCTATTGGGGCAACCATTTAATATGTAGGACTAAAAGTGTGCTTTTAGAGGAACATGTCACCGCCCCTTTAAGAGATGAGTCGCAGCGCCTGAGTGATGCTACAGATTCACAGAGACGTGAAGGAGAGCAGAAGACAATGCAGAAGCGACTAGCAATGAACCGTGTATGAAAGAGATTTAAACCCTAAAAAACTGTATTTGCTGGTCAAGAGAAGACGGGCAAATTGATAGGAATTAACCACACTGGTTTTGGTCAGGTTTTTTGGTTTGCTTGATTGGAAGCTCGGTCAGGGCGAGGATTCATCCATGGCGTGCGGTGTGCACGTGCGAGTGATTCAAGATGGCGGGCCAGACCCCAATCTGACGACTTTGGATTATCTTCATCATCACGCAAGTGAGGCGATCTTCTGTGGACAAGTTGGAGGTGACTTGCTGCCAGAGTGGTAGGAGTGAATGGACTGGATTTTAACCAAGCTAGGGAGTGAACTATCTTCCTTATTTATTTTTTTTTTCTTCTTCTTCTTCTTTTCTTTGAACTGAACTGAAATTCTTTCCGGAACTGAACTTTATTTTTTTGGACTGCACAACAGGCAGAGATTGTTAAAACTGTGATCTGAGATTATTGTGGTCCAAATTGCCTTTGAAATTGTGAAAGTGTTTTTCCTACCTGTGGGAGAATGAAAGAAACAGAGTTAACTCAGGGAAATAAAATAGGAGATCCAAAATAGGAATAACCTATTCACATAAATAGCCATATAATAACTGAACTAAACAGTTTAGTTTATCTAAACTGAGCCTGATCAGAATTACTTCTAACCTAGGTGGATAAAATAGAAGGGGTAATAATACTTACCTGTTACCTTAGCTCACTTACCCTTCCATCAGAACCTGCAGGAGTGGTAATATATTTTTTTGTTGTTGGTTTCATGTGTGCTGTTCACCACATTTTTTTACATTTTACATTGTTGTATTAAATTGCCGGCCTTTGTATTTAAAGTCACGGTCTCTGGTCTAGTCACTTACTTCATTTCCTACTCCTTAGAACCTAGAACTGGTCCAGTGGAACATCTGGAGGTGTTGGTTGACACAAGTGGCATAGGTATTGCATCACCATGAAGCTGTTTCCAACCAACCAACATGCCCTAAACAGTTTACTTATAGATTTTCTTCAAAAGCTTACGCAATTTCTACAGTTGTTGTGCTTGTTTTCATTCTTCTTCTGCTTTTTTATTTCCTTCCTGATTCTCTTCTTCTTCTCTGATTTCTTTCTTTCCTGGGTTGCATGTCAGCTATTCTGCTCAGCACTGCCTCTGCAATTTCCAGTGGTATTGTCCATCTTCTGCGTCAAACAACGGATAGCTAAGTCCCTGAAAACGTACCAAAATACACATGTAACCAACACAGAAGACGGACAAAACTGCATATCCGCCTTCTGCATCAAGCATAAATGGGCCTTAAATCGTTGCTGCAAGAGAAATGGAGTCAACTGAAGTATAGACATTGCATTTGAAAATAAAAGGACTTTTATACACACTGCCAATAGAAAGCTGTGTGACTTTCACATTATTGCTAGGTCAGAATTGGAGCATGTGACAGGAAAGAACAGTGCGTCACTCATCTTAATGATAAGTAATCATATACAAAGCAAAGAATTACAGAAACTTGAGGATATGGGAATGACGATGCTCCTCTGCCTTAAAGACAAAATAACTGAGCTCCAGGCTGAACAGCAGCTTATCATGCCTCAGGTACCACTAAATGAAAAGCAAAATGAGCCTAATGACACAGGTCAGTGCATCGAAAGAAAGCAGGTTTTTCCAGTTACTGCCACCACATGATGCTAAAGGTACTCAAGGGAAGAGTGAACATAAGATCCAGGCCAACACCGTCCCCACAATGGCAGCCATCTGGACCTAAACCTTTTTGGAGGTTTATTGAAGCTGGTGCAACAAGGAAAAATATCTTACTGATGAGCACTTCAACCATCTGTTGAGGGAGTAGGAGTTTTGGGTTAGGTCATACATCCTTAGATCTTCTGAGTCTGGCTTGGGGGTTTCCACTACATTACACACGAGATGTGCACTGTCTGGTCTGGTTACGTTTGAGCTTGGTGTGTGGCGATTTAGAAATGCTATGTTTGACTCCACTTAGCAAGCTTCACCAATTGTGAATTAAAGATTGCTGGTATTCCAAAGTTGAGGACAAAAGGATCTCATGTCAGTTTGGCTCATATGATTGTGGCACAGTTTTTGCAGATGTGAGGCACATGAGACTTCACAAGCATTCGGCAAATGCCAGTTTCAAGTGTAGGGTGACTAACTGTAGTATGGTATTTAAAAACTTCAACGCTTTGAAATCATACTCATACCTGCATCTGTGTCTTTGGCACAGCTATTGATTTAATGTGCCATATCGATTATTGTGCGGTGCATTGTGAGGACATGACATGCTTTCTTGCACATCTAAACACACCTGAAAGAAGGGACAACAGTAATTTGTCCATTTAAACAGTGCAACAAAACATTTTCTGTTTTGTAAATATTCACATCACATTTATCACATCACTTGAAACTATTGTCCAGGGAACAAGTGACAGCCAAGGTGTGATTGAGGAGCCTGTCTATGGACAGGTATGAGACTGCTGCCTCAAGAGTTGGTGATGGAGGAACCAGATATTTTCCCATCTGAAAATGCAGATGATGTCATGTTTCTAAAAATATCTGGCCCTGTTCTATCTAAAGCAACAGGCAAAGTTGTTACTGCGTGTATCTGTGATTCAAACTGTCATTGAAGGATTCCAGGAATTACATGACATCAGTCAGTGAAATATGTTGAGTAACCTACAAGAAAATTACCCTCACTTGGACGTCCTGAGGCAGATGTAAAAGCAGTAATAGATGAAGTTAAAGCAGATGATCTCTTCCAGACATGCAACACTGAAAAACTGTATTTAAACAAAGTTTTACCTACGTTGAGCCACATCCCATTTGTCTTGGGAACAGCGAGGCAGGGAACGAATGTTTTGCACAATACATCCCAATAAATAAAACTCTCACCAGTCTTTTAAAAGAGAGTCCATAAGGGAGCAACACAGAAGCACCCATTTGGATGTCCAGCACAAAACTATATACAAAGATATTTGGGATGTCAAAATAATTGCAGGAAATGCTTTGTTTAAATCATATCCTTTGTCATTGGGTTAATCCTCTATCAGGATTCATTTGAAGTTTTCAATCATTTGGGCTCAGGCAAGAAAAAACAAACTTCTGGCAGCCTACCTAACTTTAACAGACATTTTGCCTCACAATAGATCAACCACTGACCACATGCAACTTGTCCTTTATTGCAGAGAGCAGGAGTTTAGGTACTTTTGACAAGACCTCGAGGTGAGTGGCATCCAGTTGCCCAGTGGCGACTTTCGGAAACCAAGTCTATGTGCCATTGCAGGAGATAACCTAGGCTCTCACGCTATTTGTGTGTTTACTGAAATTTTCAGCAACAGTACATACTTTTGCAGATTTTGTGAAATTGACAAAGCCTCTTTTGTAGCTGACCCCCTTGCCAAAGGACCACACAGAACTGTGCAGTCCTACAAATGTCATGTCAAGGCAGATGTTCTGCAGCAGAAAAAAGGGGTCAAATCTGATTTTTTAATAAGCTGTCAAACTTCCATGTCTGCAATCCTGACTTGCCTCCGTGCATTGGACATGATCTTTTTGACAGTGTTGTGTCCTATGATTTGGCTTTATGCATTAAACATCTGGTCAGAGTTGACAAACAGTTCACCTATGTGGAACCGAATCAAAGAATAAATCAATTCAATGCTAAGGATAAACCATGCAAGTTGAATACTGGTAGTGAGAAACTTGGAGGGCAGGCTGTTCAGAACTGGTGCTTGTTGAGATTGCTTCCAGTGCTGATTGGAGACAAAATTAAACATCCACCTGACAATGAAGTGTGGCAGCTTGTCTTGCACATGCAACAGATGGTGGAGTTCATTTGTACACCACCCATTTCTTCCAGACAGACTGCCTATTTAAAAGTATTGATAGAGGATTACTTGTATTTTCTTGCTGAATTATTTCCAGACCATCCTCTGAGGCCAAAGCACCATTATGTTATGTTTATTATCCAGAACAGTTCAGTTTGGGCCACTCATTCAGCTATGGACACTCAGATTTAAAAATAAACACTTGTACTTCAAACAATGCAAGAAAGCTGCACAAATTTAAGAACTAAGTGTTTTCCACTCATGCTGGAAGGGATCAACAAGCTTATTGTGCTGGCAGTCTTTTCCCACCTAGTATTGTTGATGAAAGGGGAACTGGTTTTTTCAGAACAGATTACAATAAAGACATCAAAGATGCTGTCGCACATCTCAAATTTGAGTCAAATGCACGCATTTCACATCAGGCAAAAGTGAAGGGGATCAAATATTGTACAAGAAAAACGTGTCTTGTTTTTGATTAAAGTGATGAGGGAATCAAATTTGGAAAAATCAAGGCTATTCTCATTCAAGGTGACTCTGTGTACTTCCTCATAGAAGTTTATAACTGTAACTCTCATTGATCAGGGTCTTCATTGCCTTTCCAATACACCTGCAAAGAGGTTGTGCTGTGTTGGCCAAGAAAGTCTCAGGATTACTATCCCTTGCCCCTGTACAAGTTGTGTGGTTTGTCTGTGCTAGCTCTTCATCATTCTTTTCCTTCTTTAGAATGATGTCAACAGCTTTGGAGGACAACATAAAGATGATCTCAGATATTTGGAGGGAGCTCCTGGAGTGGATCTCTCAGAAATACTCTCACCCATCAAGATTCGAAAGTTGCTGTATAGCTTTAAAACAGGTTATTAAAATGAACAGTTTTTAGGATTGTAATTTTGATGCATGTATATATTTTTGTTAGACAAAACTTATAATGTATTTCCTTTTTTATCTGGGAACCAAAATAGTTCTGCAGATGCCCCAACAAAAGCACCATCTTTGTCTTCTTCCATCACCTTGGACACTGTGAACCCGATAACCCTGAAAACCAGCACTTGGCAAAGGAATTACTAGGTGCAGTAGCAAATGGCAAAAGACCAGCCCCCCCCCGATCACCAGAAAATGATTCCTGTAATTGTACACGAAAAGAAATATGAAAAGAACCCAAGCAAAGCACAATGCCTTGTTGTTGCTCTCAAAATGTTTAAATAGTATCCAAAAAGCTTTTCTGATTATGACAGTACTGACACAATGAATAAGACTAGCTGGTACTCCCTGTTGAAACAAATAAAAACTCGTGTTGAGCATGTGAATAGAAACAACGCTCTCTCACGCAGACGACATCATCAGATGGATTTAAAAACTCAGTGCCGAGGACCAACAGCCACATATGGATGTACACAGTGGCAGCCTGAGCCCCTACTGGTGGAGAATGAGGACGTACTAGAGGAAAAAAGACAAACTTACCTGTTTGTGCAAAAGCACCTGGCTGCACATTTTGAGGAGCTTACTAGTATTAATAAACACAAACATCTCAGCCAGGCCATGCAGGACTTTGGCAGAGTGCTCGCTGACTTTCTGTCTTTCTTTCTGCTTTTTATTTCGAACATGTGCAAGTCACACAAAAGAGTAAACCAAAAAGAAACAAAAACACAGGACAAAACACAACATGAATAACAAAATAACATATAAATAACACATAACAAAATGAAAACAATACAACAAACAATAACATATAAACCCAACATGTCCGAAACGTTGTAGGTTGAAGCATAAGCTTATTTACACCTACCCCAGTTTCCCGAAACACGTTTAAATAATTACAACAATCAGAAAATACATAATTTAAGTAAACAAATATAACAAACAAGTAGTATATATATATATATATATATATATATATGACTTATTTATTGGAACATTGTCTGTTAAGGCCCTTCTTCTTCCCTGTACCGTGTAAGAACCATGTGTTGTACCACCTTTTAAACTGGATCACGCTTGAGCTCCACCCCCAACCTGTTCCACAACCTCACTCCACAAACCGAAACACAAACTTTTTAATGTTGTACGTGAAAAGTTATGTTTTAAATTAAGTTCTCCCCTCAGATTATAACCCCCATCTCTGTTAAAAAACAGTATTTGAATATTTCCAGGAAGTAGATTGTGTGTGGCTTTGTGTGTGGCAAACTTCTGCACAGTAATTTAAATATGGTAAAATCAGTGAGCAGTAAAGGATATGGAGTGAGTTGTGGTCCAGACTGAGCTTTACTTTGCTTAAAGTAAGTTAGTCAATTTTTACCCTGAGAAATTAGTTTTCCTGTACTCGTTCAATGTCCTCTCCATCTACTCGTGTCTGTACTTGTGTGTTCATGTTGCTTTTACTGAATAACATAAATTTTGTTTATTTAAGTTTAATGATAATTTATTACTCTCAAACCACATTTTCAGTTTGCACATTTCACTTCAGCAGATTGTGTAAATGCCCCCCTGAACAAAAATATTTGTATCACCTGCAAATAAAACCAATTTAAATTTTTCGGAAACTTTGCATATATCGTTTAAAATAACGTCTAAACAGTTTCGGACCTGAAACAAACCCCTGGGGGACGCCACAAGCGATGTCCAAGCATGACGAAGAATATTCCCCCAGCTTCACATATTGTTTTCTATTACTTTTTTCACCCAGTGCAACACTACTCCTCTAATCCCATAGTTTATTGATTAAAATGTTATAATTAATTGTGTCAAAACCTTTTTTAAATCTATGAATATTCCAACTGAATGCAATTTGTGATCAATAGCATTTGTAATCTCCTCAATTGATTCTATTAATGCCATTGATGTTGACCGGTTTGCTCTTAACCCGAATTGATTTTCAGAAAGTAATTTGTGTTTGTTTATGAACCTTTCTAATCTGTTACTGAATCATTTTTCTAAGATTTTGGAGAATTGTGGAAGTAAAGAAATAGGCCTGTAATGTGTGAAGTGGTGTTTATCTCCAGTTTTGTACAGCGGACCAACTTTGGCTGTTTTCATTTGGTTAGGAAACGTTCCGTTTTGAAATGATAAGATACAGATGTATGTTAATGGTTTGAAATCCCCTCAATAACCTTTTTTTTTTATAATTTTTATATCAATGCCATTGGAATCAGTAGAAGTTTTGCATTTATATTTGTTTACAATATCTATTATTTCTTTTTCTTCTACCGCAGTGAGGAACATTGAACTGGGATTTCTTGTTATAAGATTATCATTCCAAACATTAGAAACAATGGATCAGGAATTTTTTCTGCCAGGTTTAGTCCAATATTTACAAAGAAATAATTAAAGCTAATGACCACATCACTCATATTTTCCTTTTTATTATTGTTGCATATAAAATATTAAAGGTAGCTTTGTTTTTAGCATAATTTTTAATGGGACTATTTAATATATCCCATATTACTTTAATAATGTTTTTGTTATTATATAATATTCTACTTTGGTAATCATTTCTACATACCCTCACAATAGTGGTCAACTTATTCTTACATTTTTTAGATTTATTTTCAGTCTCTTTAGTCCTTTGTTTTATAAATTCTTGATATAATGTATTTTTCTTTTTACAAGCAATTTGTAATCCCTTTGTGAGCCATGGTAGATCTTTGTTTCTGTGTTTTCTATAATATCGTTTAATAGAGCCATTTTTATCATATTATGCTGTGGGTGTTCTTTAAAACGTTTCCAATATCAATATCACTACCATTATATATATTTCCCATTTTAATGCTAGTAAATTGTTCCTTAAAGCATTTCAAGTTTTCTCTGTCCTTACACATCTGTATTGTAGTTTTTGCTTTGACTGGTTTCTCTGGTAGATTCTGTTATAAACCATAAAAACTGGTAGGTAGTCACTGATGTCGTTGATTAATAGTCCACTTACTGTATCATTATTAATATCATTAGTGAATATGTTATCAATTAAAGTTGCCCAATGAGATGTAGTTCTACTGGGTCTGGTGATTTGGGGGTATAAGCCTTGGCTTTACATTGTATTGATAAAGTCTTCAATCATTTTGTGCTTATTTGGGTTGAGCAGATTAATATTTAGATCACCACAGACAAAAAGAACTTTTTCATTAGTCTTTGAAAACATTTCCCCTGCCCAGTCCTTGAACCCTTCGATACTAGAGCGTGGTGCTCTGTATATACAGCTGATTACTATATTCTTGCTTCGTTCTTCACATATTTCAATTGTTATACATTCTAACAAGTTATCAGTCACTGTTGTCACATTTCCTACTACTTTATAATTCAAGTTTTTAAGTACATATACAGCCCCTCCTTCTCCACTCTTGTTGCTTCTATTAACACATTTAAATTCATATGTCTTAAGTTCAAAATCAGCATTAATCCATGTTTCTGATATCGCAATGATTTGGAATGTGTTGTTAAATTGACTTAAATATTCCCTTATGTTATTAAAATTTGCATACAGGCACCTGCTACTAAAGTGGATTATTGATCATTTATTTTCTGTTTTAATGGTCTGATTAAACTGTTCATCTGTGTAATAGCAGCAGTTATTGTTAATGTTTGAGTAGAAATTGTTGTCCAGGTCTATATCACACTCCAAGCCCAGTAAATTATGCTCAGTGTTTGGAAATCTTCTCAATTCCAGTTTATCATGATCAGCAGTCCTCTGAGTTACATCCTCCTTATTGTATCCAGGTGTCCATGAGTGAGTTTTTTCCGACTGTGTCATGGTGGTGTGTTGTATGTGAGCCGTCATACCTTAAAATCCGGACTGTAGCGCTCATTTGTATTTGTCCAGTTCCTCGATGCTTCTAATGACCATGACTTTGGCTTGTTCTGGTGTTGCATTTAGTTTGATGAATATTTTATTTTATGCATGTCCATGTATGTTGAATTTTACCCTGTTTTTCATGAGGCATGCTTTTCTAGCGATGTCTGTGTTTCGTTTAGACAGATGCTCATTGGTGAATACTTTTGATCCTTTCATTTTTTTCCCTTGTTTTAACAGCGTGGTTATGTGTTTTCTGTTGACAAATCTCATCACAACAGCTTGTTGGTCGCTGTCATTTCTCTGGGACAGAACGGGGCATGCCCCTATGTTGTTACAGTCCATTTCAATCCCTTTGGACAGCAGCAAGGCAGCCCCCTGTTGTTCCTGCTCATTACCCCCCCCCCAATTCTCATTGGCCCTGGTCATACACTCACCGCCCGAGTGTATGACCAGGGTCTGTTGTTATCCTAACAACCCGCTAGCTAGTTTGCCAACTAGCCGCTTTCAGATTTTAAAGCAAAATTCAGATCAAACCTGCATCAAACAGAAACTTTGACGAACAGAAATGTTTTGTAAATATAAAGTTTGTTCCAGCTGTTCTTCCTGCTCAGCTTGTCGTGTCCGTGCGAGCCAGCTTCCTGGGATCCTCTTTTTCAAGAGCAAACCAACAAATTAAGCCATCAAAAAAGTCTTGTCCACTGGAGGAGAAGAAGTTGAGCCCTTTCTCATCCAGCTCCTTCTGGCACATTAAAAAAAGAATCAAGATGGACTTCTGATCTTTGCTGATGTTATTGCCTTTTATTAATAGCTACATGTTTCCATTGTAGTTCTCGCTTGTTTTAGGTAATATATGTTCTGGTATTGGTAACTGACAGAGATGTGCCACAGCAGCAGACATTCAGAGAACACACGACCTGCCTCCGGGTCCATGGCTCATTGTACTGGGTAAGTCTGACATAATTTACATGACATAATTTGAACTTTACTACCTAAACAGTGTACAGCATAAGTTTTGAGAATAACATGTAATATTTGGATGATGTTTTCTATGTCTGATGTTAATCGTGCAAAGAAAGATCCTTTCAAAAGAAACCCCCCGTTTTCTTAAGAAGGGATCTTTCTTTGCATGATTACCATCAGTAATCGTGCAAAGAAATGTAAATGCTATCTTTTGCATTCATTGTTTCAGGAGACACCTTGTGCATTCATAACTGGATGATGAGCATTGAGGGTTAGATAGTTTGTGAGGGCATACAACCCACCTCCCTGTCTGGCCTTGCAACCCTCTTTTCATGCACACAGGAGTTCATCCAAACGCAAGTAAAAATTTTACCTAGACTCCAGTTCTCAATGATCACTGTCTTACATGTTACACAGAAATAACTGCTTCAGCAAATTTAAATCAGGTATGTTAATACAGGAAAGGGTCTAAAATCTGCAGGATAGTGGAGGAGTGGATTATGTCTATTCTATAGACATTACAAATATGTGGAGATATGAACATTTCAAATTCCTAAAAATTATTTGCTACAAATCCATGGAAGGTCCTTGATTTAAGGACCTGCTCCTTTCAATTACCAGGCGCTTTGTGGGCATTAACCTGGAGAAAGGGACAAAGATGCAAAAGGGGAAAGGCATCTCAAAAACCTCTGGGAGACGCACAGCTGTGAACCCAAATGTATCAACCCTTCTCTGAAAACTGAAGGACTACCAATAGAATTTCTGACGAGGTAAGTTAAAGCAGATTATAGTCCATGAAAAAAGTCTGTCTCCCTGGCTTCCTCTTCCTGTCTTCTCTCTTTCTCTCTTCCTGACTTTCTCTGTCTCTCTTCCTGTCATCTCTCCCTGTATTCTCTCTCGCTCTTCTTGTCTTTTCTTCAGACTTTCTGTATTAATGCTCTCTTTTCCTCGCTCTCTCTCTCTATCTCTGTTTTTCTGTTATCTTTGTCTTTACCCCTTGCTACAAATGAAGCTTCCATCTTTTTTATTTATTCCATGCCATGGTTTGCTAAAAATTTTGCTGTTACATATTATACACTATTTTGTTATAACTATTTTCCTGTTTTAATATCTGTTCCATTCACATCTCTGTCTATGGAAGACCATGGAAAGTCCTGGAGCTTTTACTTCAGTGGATTTCAGAAAATTCTTCCTTAGTTGATTTGTTCTTTAAAGGTTAAGATCGTTCAGCATCTCACAACATGTTAAACAACTGCTTTAATGATTCAGCGTTTTTTCTCAGGGAAAAAGATCGGGGAATTACCTGAACGAAAGGCATCAGGCCAGGACTTGAACTTAGACCAGGTGCACCAAGGACCTGTACCCTCCAAACATGGAGCAGCTGCTCAAGTTAAGCTACACGCCGCCCACTCTTTTTTTTGTTTGTTTTATCAATGTGTTCTTTCTTCCTGCAATGTTATGCACTGAGAAAATATTAACATTTGCACTTTTTAGAGTTATTTGCATCATAATGGTTGCATGGTTTTAAGTATTTCTTGGCAATATTAAATTAGGAAACTATTTTTAAATAAATGTTAGCACTTTTGTCAAGATATTGTGGGTGCTCCTCCTTTGTTTCAAAGAAAATGGTTTTATTTTACAACATTGGGAAACCTTATTTTATTTAAATATATCCATAATTCAATCTTTAACAACTCTGGATTTATTTTATTCATATCGGACAAAAACAGTAAATTCACAAAATCAGGTAATTGACTGTAGAATTTACCGCATATAGAAAACTAAACAAAACTGAACCTGTAATATTCTGTGTTTTCCTAAAAAATACAGTATATTACAATATTCTGTATATACAGTAAAAACCTGTGATTGTGTTTTAACAAGGTTACTATAAAAATTACAGTAACTGGCTGGCAACCCTGCTGCCAGTAATTTACTGTAAATTTAGCTTTTTTTCTTTTTGCTTTTTTTTTTTTCTTATAGTGAATACGAGATCCAGTTCTGGTGGAAGATGTCCTTATTGCTAAATTATAGCAGGCGTTTTTACATGCATGGTTATCTATCACTACCTATGATTATCCAGAAAGATGAACAATTAGCTTAGTTGCTAATTAATGCTAATACTCTAGGATAACATCTGGCATGCATTACTTAATATGTCAAAGTCTTTGGTCTAGCTAAAATCAAACAAAAGATATGGTGATGGAAATAGGCACAAACACAGAGCAAGTCGGAACGTGTAGATAGGGAGAAGGGCAAACTGAAGAGGATCGGATGCGTTTTTTTTTCAGCTATACCAACAGAAAAAGTCTAGATGTGCCCGAGTTCAAGGATGGCTGGAGAATAGTGATTATCATCTCCTCCCATCTCGATTTTTTCATGGAGATATTCAAGATTGGTTGCATTAGCAGTCTGATCTGCCCTTCAACTTCAGCCTACTCTGTGTAAGTGTTCAGTGCACTTGTCAAGTTTGCCGCGGAGAGATTTGGCTTGCCAGAAATAGAAATAAGTCGTCCCAAATGTAAGCACATATCCTAGGGCGACCAAGGCGGTAATTATGGAGTCTGGCATTGACCACACATATGACAGGTTTTGAACCAGCATTCTGTCATGTGCAGTGATTTCATTTTAAAACATTGTCTGCAGGGCTCAAATCGATAGTTTTAGCGCCTTCATACTGTAGTTGAATGATGGTCTTCGTATCCGGTAACTCCGGTAGAAAGTTTTACGAAGAATCTGAAATTTTGATTTCCATCTTGTTTTGCTCGTTCAATTTTGTTTCAAGTATTGTGTGGATCATAACTGATCGTTGCAACGGACGTGGGAGTGTTGACCAACCAACATTTCCGACGATTTCAGCTTGAGTTAAAACAATCTGATAACTCGGAGTCAACGTTGCAGGACACTGTTAATCTTTGTTTAACATTTTGAGTCCACAGAGGCCCCCAGTATCATCTCAGATAAAAGGTTTACTTAGACAGAGGTAATGAACATCCGTGGTAAGGGTACACATTTTTAAAATTGGTTAGAGGTCAGGAGTGCTATTGTGATATGCTACAACCAATGGGGTGTGCACTCTGACATGCGTGTCACTTTGCCTAATTCGTTATCAGCAGATGTTATCCGTCATTACGACTGGCAGATTGAAGGCTAATTCACAGGCTTCTGGGTTGACATAAATCGCTACAGAGCTGCCCAGAGTGTGGGTTAATAGGGTAATGAGGTCTCTCGTGCCTGTGGACAAAATCCCCTGTATTAACGCCACAGAAACCAAGTAGGTAGGTAGGAATTCTACCCATAGCCAACTTGTTGATGGATGAACTGATATAACGGATTAAATCAGATATTAAGAAGTGTTTTAGAAGTGTTTCACTATGTGAATTTAACACAACAACAGTGCCCTGTACCATTTTCCCAACAGTTGCTAACTGTCCCACTTTGCAGTTCCAGCTGTTTATGAATCAGGGGAATTTCATTATGCTGCTCATTTATGTGACATTTAATTGAAGCCACATTAATGGTGTTCGCAGAACAGAGAACCAAGAGCGGCAGCCGCTGTCAACAGTCCTCTGATGAACAATGTTTCCCTTCGAATCACACCGCTCAGTTACGACTGTGTAACAGCTAACTTTTGGAGTGTTCTTCGAGTATGATCCAGTGTCATATGATCCACCAGGTTTAGATTCAAATCTAAAGATGTTACGTGAGATCTTGTCAAGTTCCTAATCATACGGACCAGGGGTATTGCAAGGCATAAAGCTCTACTGGGGCACAGGCCCCCTACCGCATTTTTCAATTACACAAAGTGGTCAGTCATTTGACTGTGATTCAGCTTTAAGAAAGTCAGGAAGAGTTGTGTCTCGATTGAATGTTCATCTGCTTCAATCCAGCTTTGGTTTGAAGTGACTGGATCGCTTGGTTTAGAAGATATTGGATTTTTTTTTCTCTCTTAAAAAATGATTAAAATCTCAATTAAAAATTGGATGCAATTCAAAAGATTTGGCACCCTGTATGAAAACCAAAAAATACGTGTTATTTCTCTTTGTTTACGTCAGAAGTCTGGTCTCTAAACGAGACGCTGGTCGCTCCAGTGCAAATATCTGTTGAATATCCAACCTAAAACTGATTTTCTCTTTGTTTACGTCAGAAGTCTGGTCTCTAAACGAGACGCTGGTCGCTCCAGTGCAAATATCTGTTGAATATCCAACCTAAAACTGATTTTCTCCTTGCTGCTTCCCTGTCTCTGCTTCGGGTGAAGAATTTCCTGATATCCATCTACAGAAGTCACGCGATAATATGTTGCAGTTAGTATAAGGTCATGTGGTTTCATTTATAAATATCAATATAAAATTGACTGTTTTTGTGACACATTATGAAACCTCAAACTGCACTGTGCACTCACCACACCCGACACACAGAAAGTGCACGGTGACATGCAAAGACAGAATGTGCCCCTGAGCTGGATCCTCTATTTGGAGTTAATACTCTTACTATGCGTTTGAGTTTAAATATATATCTTCTTCCATCTAAATTATCTGAATTAATGTGTGATAAATATTTACTGTCAAAAAAATTAATCGTAGCACTTATACTGGGGCACAGCTCATTTACACTGTGGCACATGCCCCAGTAAATGGGGTATGGCGACACCTCAGAGACAGACCCTATTGGGTGTGAGATGCAGGATGGAAAGATTGATTAAGTCTGGCTGGATCTGGAGATCTTCTTTCAGCTCTGAAAGGCGTGGTTGGAACTGGTGTTCAAGAAGAGAAAAGATGTCCACCAGAGGCACCTGGACCAATGAGAGGGTCTTTTTCCTCCTGTAAGGAATCATCTATGGTCTGCAGAGACCAGTCTCTAGGGCCTAATGTAGCTCTCTTCTAACTCCTATCAGCTCTTCTGCCAGGTGGTCTTTTTGCCAGTGAGCAGCAGTAATCTCATCCTTAGATTTGTTTAAATGTTCCTGTAAAGACTGTATCGGTTTCTTTTTTGCAACTAAATGCTTGTTGTAAGCATGGACTTCAAGAGTCAGACCATGGACCTTGTCCAGTGCATTCTGAAGGGTTTGATTTGTTAACCTCCTTGCATGCTTTCAGTCAGTGTTCTCTTTTGTTGTTGAGCGACCTTGCACCTTGCACATTTGCACTGCTGAACCATGAAAACATTACGTGTTTAACCAGTCAGGGGGTCTCGTTGTTTTTGTTGTTTTTTTTGTTTTTTTTTTTGTTTGTTTTTTTTCTCCTCATAGATGACAAGACATTTATCCTGGAAGTGGAGAATCAAAAAGATTCTGGGTGTCAGAGGTCCAACAACATTGTTTTCAAAGTGTATTACGCCAAATTCAGCCTTGGTCCTTCATTTCAGCCATTCCAAAAGTGGCTGTAGTTAGCTCTACAGAGAATGGGCTGTTTCTTTTTCTGGACCTTTAAATGTTCATGAGTGGTGCCTGTCCACACCCCTCAATGAGAAAGGATCCAGCTTTTGCTGGCGCCCACTCAATGATTTCAGAGGTTAAGCTCAGCTAGCTTGTTGGGTCGGGTCAATGACAGTATCCACTGGCGGGGTAATGTTTTTTCCTTTTTTGATGTCATATACGCTAAAAAGTGGAGCAAACAAGTGAGAGGTGACAGAATTTTCAAATTCTTGGGTCTTATACACAGGCTATGAGGACACACAAGACTGTTAGAAAACCTTTAGAAAGTGAATTTTACATAATATGGGAAAATGTTCATCACTTGTTCTGGAGTTGATCTTCGAAATGGGCTGGATGATCAATTAAAGGGTTGTAAAACACTTAAGTATTTTAAAAAGTCATATAAGCACAAAATATTACAGCAATATGCACTTAAAAAGATTAATTACAATGTATTTTTATTTTCTCATTTTTCTTACAAATGATTGAATATTGACTAGATGTACACACAAATGAACATGCCTGGCATGCATGGGTTTGTACACCTCTATATACCTCATAAGGATTAATGAAAATTAAGAATTTATTGGGTTTTTTTTTACATATATGTATGCACACCGGCAAACAAATAACTTTCATGAGTGCCGACACCTGTTTAATAGAGTGGATGTAATAGGGGGTCGGATTAAATAGGTTTGTCTTCCGCCCACTCCTTTACGAGCGTCAACAACATATATATAAATATGAAATGAGAGCACGTCTGTGATATATTGATGAAAGATACTATTATTCTGATAGTTTCTTTTGCTTTGTTTTCTCTACCCAATAGAGTAGGGTATTAAAGACATAATACTGTACAATATAGTTATTTTTCTATGCACAATATATTTATTTTCAGTGTAAAATATATTTATTTTTCATTGTACAATATATTTATTTCTATGGCTCAAAATAAAGAAATAAATCAAAGAAATCAAATCAAATCAGTCTGATGGATAAAACTATTGCTGCGACACAAACCAAATTTATTTTTTCTACCAAAAGTCTTAAAATTAAGCGTGTAAATGTTACTTTGCATGTAATCTATTACCAAAGCAAACAAACACGTCACTCATTTATCCATGGTCACACCCGAAAGAGTAAACATGTATCCGCGCTTACACATATAAACCAGCAAACTCAGGGAGTGCTTCACATATAAAACATGCATTCAGCTTAAAACCAGCAATTCAAGCAACAAAACAGCCAGCAATCGGGGTTTACTTGAAAATAGGGCTGCTCGATTATGGGAATAATGATAATGACGATTATTTTAATTGAAATTGAGATCTTGATTATTTAACAGGATTAGAGAAACAGAGTGCAGGGCTGTTGTTGTCAGTGTGACATTTGAAGTCCTGTCTGTGGTAACACAGACTAGTTTCTTTCCACCAGGTCCTCGTAGCTATTGTTTGTCTCAGACCAGCAGCTATGTTCTGCCCGGTGTGATCTGGAAAAAAATATTCTAGACATTTCGTTTTCATGTTGAAATCTGTGTCAATAAAATAAATGTAGTGTGACATTTCTATACGGCTCTATGGTGCGGCTTTACTACAGGTCCATAGTGGTTGCGAAAATTGGACTGTTGCCACGTCTTTCACAACACCTTCAAGACACTCATCATACAGGGCAGGGAGAGACACTCCACTAAAATGATGTTGAGATGGCAGTGATACTGTTTGTCCAAAGTGTTGATGAGTTTCTTAAATCCTGGGTTGTTACCTGTGCTAATTGAGAAAAAAGTTCTGTTTGTTTATAATGTTTATCTCTCTGTGTCTCTGGGAGCTGGTGTATTATTTAGTTGCGACCATAGACTGTAAAAAGAATGGACAAAGCCTGAAACCACGTGACCCATAGGATTCCGATGAGCTGAAAAGAAGCTC
>JBAFTB010000014.1:30172233-30186870 GCA_037177355.1 Melanotaenia trifasciata | reverse complement strand
TATATACTGTATGACTAACATTTTCCAAATAGAACAGTTTTGATGTGTAGTTTAAAGAAGGGCTGGATATTTTTACATTTTTGTCAACTCCTGTCTCACTATCAAATAATTAGTGTGTTTTGGGGTGATGAGGGTCTTTCTCTGATTCCTGTTTTCCTTTCTGGTTTCCAAAGATGAAAAAGACCAAAAGGCGGTTGACTGTTGATCCTTTTGATTTCATACTGGGCTGTGACTACTCCAACAACTCAAGAAGCCAAGATAATCAGGTAGAAGCTCGTAAACTAACCACAAGCAACATTTTCCCCATCCAAACTAATTTGTATGTCTTCATGATATTTTAAGGGCCAGTTTCTTTGCTCGTGTCTCCATGTTTTCTGTCTCTTCTAAACACTGTCTGCTGTGGCTAGCTGTCTTTGTGTGACTGCTTTTCTTCGTTTTTGGAGGAGATGGGTTTTAGCCTCTGATCTTTACTTCCATCTTCTCTTCCACTGGTGGTGCCTCTTTTAAAGAGAGTAATACATAGTTGATAACAGTAAATTTAGACCCAGTTTTGTTAATCCTGACCCAGTTTGTGATTTTTTTTTTCCTTTTTTTTTTTTTTTTTTTGTTTGTTTTTTGCCAGTTGTTCTGAATTGTATTAGTTTCATTTAGTTCTTGTTTGTCCTTTGTCACTGGGTTTGGTTTCTTTTAATGACTCTTAGTTATATGTGAAATAAATCTTAATCTACATCCACCTGCATTGTAGTCCTGCTTTATGTAACAAAATCTTTTTGTACACTCTGAAAGGCAAGGGTTAATTTTCTCTCTGTGTGCTCTGCTCATGTTATCTGGCCCAAAAACCGGCTCCCACATGCACCTGACCTTGGCACAATAAGTTTCAGTGGAGACTTATTACACAATAATAGCTCACAGAGTGGAAATGCACAGGTACATAGTATATTTATCACCAAAACTACATGAGTGATTTTATAATTAGGGGCACATTTCAGATTAACTAAAAAGAAAAAAAAAATCAATGTGCTTTGTGGCTTATTATTCTTTTTGTTTCCATACTATACCGCTGGATTATTCTAAATCCATTCATTGGCAAGCTTAAGCTCTAATGGTTTTTTAAATATTCAAAATAAACACTCGGTTCATTTTTTTGTCAAACGTGTTACTGACTAAAGTTGTGCTGTTGAAGAAATGAATGAAGTACTATGCATTTGATAAAGCAATTGTTTGCAACTTCTTGGGTCTATTCATCCAGGGTTTTGTTGTTGTTTGTCTAACTGCTTTGAAAATAAGAATTTTGAACTAAAAAGGTCTGTTCTGTGGGATATTACCACAAGGATGATTTTTTAAACACAATATTTCATCTGAATTTTTAAGTTACTCAACATTATTATGCAAGTCATTACTCTCTAGCAATGTCCCTCATTATTTATATTACAGTTTAGTCAACATTTAAAGTCATTATAGCACAAAAAGCGTGTGTAACACAGTTGACAACAAAATAACACAGTGAAGAAACATTAATTTGAAAGGAAATCTATTTTGATTGATTTTCAAACAAAAGGTTCTTTTTAACATTACATTTCTTAACATCCCCCCATCCCCTCCCATCAGTCTCTTCTGTCCATTCTTCCTTCGATCTCTCCGTTCTCCTCTCATTCTCCCTTCATCATTTCTCCCCTTCTTCCTTTCATCCTCATGCCTCTCCTTTCATTCTTTATTCTACTTCCAAGTTATTGAACAAATGTAACAATTAGGGCTGTCAAATGATTACAATTTTCAGATTAATTACAGCTTTCAGATTAATTAACCATGATTAATCAAAGCCTACAAATAAACCATGATTAATCAAAGCCTACAAATTAACCATGATTAATCACCAGTCACAACTATGCCTGAAATCTGCTCGTATCACCAGAACGAGCCGATGCTACAAATATTTACTGTTAACTGACTTGGGTAAACTTCAGATGTCCAAGGGTCAGTAAATGCAGCATGTAATGTACTTCTATATGTTGTTCTAAATCATCTCTACCATGTTCTTGCTAATAATTTAGAATTCACATATCATCATCTCACCAACCATCTCCATGGTGATCATTTCTGTCCTAAAACCAGCAGATGTGACGACTGAAGTCAAACAGCCGACATTGATGAAGAAACTGTCATGAAACTGATGATCTGGATAAAAACAGCTTTTTCCTTTTATCATTGAAGTGTGAGTGTTTGTGCAGCAGTGATAAAAGTCCTACAGCAGCATCACCCAAAGTAAAACCTGCTGATAAAATCACTGGCTGCTTGTTTTACTAGTTTTTCACTTTTTCACACTTTTTTTCTGGTCAACTCCTGCCTGGAACAGATCAGAAAAGTTGTAATATAATCCTTTCTACAGCTACATCCTGTAGGAGAAGGTCCTGCCAAACACAACACTTTGGGGTAAAAACATCCTTTTGAGCTGAATAATAAATGCAAAGAGAGAAAAGCCTGATCAGTTGATCACCGACAGCCGTTGCTGCACAAACAGAAACAACCAGAGATCCTCTAGAGCAGACACGTTGATGCAAAACACTGGGCTGTTGCAAGTTTATAAGAGAAGAGGGGGTGGAACCCTGTAACCGGGAAAAGAGTGCGTGTTAAAACACCCCTATTAAGGGTGACGTCCATGAGTTGCTCCATTTTTGTTGAGTTTATTTTCAAATCCATCCATAGAGCTCATATTCTCCATTGTTCTTCTCCACATCCCACCGTCATAACAGAGAAGTGACGGCTATATGGGGCATGTCATGCCGCAAGTGTGTTAATTGCATTAAAAGATTTTATGCAATTAATTACATTAATTAATGTCATTAATTCATTTTTTGACAGCCCTGGTAACAATACATAAGAAAGAAATCATCATGGAACATTAATACTGAATTATTTACATTCATAACATGTCAAATACTTGCTTATTTCATGTTTCCTTAATTGCCAGTGTCCACATTAGATAACTAGATAACTTAGCCAGTTATCACATCTTTCTGGGCTTTTGTGTTTTTTCAGTAGTTCTGCCTGTTCTGCACCTTGCTCCTTTAAATAATTTCTGGATTCAGGCAATGATCCGAATTTGTTCCTTATTCCATTTTGGAGATTTCCTGAAAATTTCATCAAAGTTTGTCCATTACTTTTTGCGTTAAATTGCTAACAGACAGACAGATAGACAAACCAACACAGCCAAAACCATAACATGACAAGAATGTCATGCAAATAGGCTGGAGGGTTTCAGAAGATCCAAATTTGGCTTCATTCTCGTATGTTTTATAAAAGGTTTTAGAAGCTATGATTAAAAGTTTTGTTCATATTGGCATCAGCATGTATGCTTATTGATTCTGACTAATTTATATAATATATTGTTCTGAAACTCATTAAACATTTAACTGGTACTGCAACATAACAAATCCCATTAAACTGCTGCCTGAGTCTCGTTCCCATCTTAGTTTAATAAGAACTTTTTAGATCATTATTAAATAAAGAAATCTTTTTTGATCCGCATGTAGAGTTTCAAATCATGAATAAGTATATCAGCTGGTATCATCATGAATATATAACCTCTTTATTTCTATATAAATCTGAAATAGTAGAGTGTATCTGTGCTCATTATTTGTGTTCTCTCTCCTCAGCCCCAGACCCTTGAGGCCCCAGAGGCCCATGACGTCATGGACACAGATATAGGGGGAAGGGAGTCAATGCTTGCTGAGGCTGATCTGGATGACGTTTTTCACCCAACTGATCATGAACAGCACAAGGGTCTGGACCTGGAAATGGCTTCACAGCACGGTAGAATAGTACAAAATGCAAAATGCAGGGATTTCTTCAAATATGAAATACAAGTGACATTTTAGAAGCAACGCTGTGATGTGAGGGAGTTTACAATCAATACATTAATTGGTGACTGGTGAGGGTGTCAGGATTGGGTATAAAAGAAGCATACAATATTGGCTTTGTCTTTCCCAGGAAGGATGTGTCATTACTCACTGCTTTGCACCAAACTCAGTCAGAAAATCATCAATAACTAAATATAAAGAAAAAAATCAATGCAAAATTAAAAAAGAGTGGTCTTTCAACATCAACGGTGCATAATGTTGTGACAAGATTCAGTGAGTCTGTGGAACTCTTACAACACATTCACACCAGGATTGTCCGTGGGTTTGATCAAGAAGAATTCTGAGAAATATTAAATTTTTATTTGGTATGGTTTGCTTTCACACTGCACTTTACTCAAGTGGACCAAACCAACTAAACATCATGTGGTTACAACAACTGCTCACTAGGGGCGATATTCCCCAAAACAACCACTGACCAGGAAGAAAGAATAATTTGAAATAAATTAGTTTAGATCTTTGAACTAAGTAAACTGAAAGAAATTTTGTTAGTTCTTTGAACTAAATAAACATTAAAAGTTTTAACCAATTGCATTTTTTATATAATTTTAGAAAAGTTCCGAGCTTTTCTATAAATAAGGTGTGTGTTTCCATTGAAAAGGTCCAAAACACATATAGTTGTATTTTTATTCTAAGTGCATGGAAATTAACAAATGACAATATTCCAGGAAAGCAGATTAAGTTAGTTAATAGACATTCATGCCAGTTTTCAAAGGATTAACTCCTTCACGTCCGTGTTTGCTTACAAACCACTGATTAGCTGATTCTACACAACAGATGTGGTTTCTGGATATCGTAGGTTGGAGTTGTTACTATAAAAAAAAATTAAAAATTTACTCAGAATTATCAGATAACAGATGAATGTTTAGTCATTCATCCTGTTTTTGTTTTGTTTCTTTTGTTTTGTTTTCTTGTTCTAGATGATCTGGCATATACAGAGAACCGAACCGTCCCCTCTCGCTCCATATCTCGCCTAAGTTATTCCTCGTGTGGCAGCGGCAGTATCGGAGGCCCCCGAGGATGCAGCAGCTCTCTGCCCGGCCTTGATGACTCAGAAGCAGAGGATGAACACTGCCAACAGTACCCAATCTACCAGCCTCATCCAGAACCCAGTAGCCTCACATCACAAGAGAGCCTGACCTCATCGACTGTTCCACCACAGGTCTTTGACATACTTTATGTTAATATTGCTTTCGCTGCATGAAATTGATTTGGCAGCAGCTTAAATGTGGTAAGAAATCCTTGATGTGCACCTCAAAATAGGTCCACCCAGTCACCTGTGGGGGAGGCCTGGAAGGGCTGGGGTTGGTGGGTTATGGATAGTGGCTCTCCCACTATCCTCCTCCCCCTCTTCTCCTTCCCCCCTAGGCATGTGGTGGGTGGATGCCTTCTGGGGTTGGTGGCAGCTCATTGGCTGCAGTCGTGGGTGTCTTGGTCATGGGGGACGGCTGCTCCTGGCCTGTCCTGACCTGGAGAGGAAACAGGAGTCCCTATTGCTGCCAGCGGTTCATCCTCTGGAGGGAAGTTTGGTTCCCTCTGGCCTTACATACCCGGACCCCTCTCCTTCCCCGCTCTTTCTCACACACACATGTAGGCTCTTATGAGGCGTGCACATCATGCTGGGTGGAGCAGCATCCTGTGGCAGCTCGCCTCTCAGTTTTAATTACATTTAGACATCAAAACACATTAACATTATAAGAACGTGCAGATTACTCTTCTATGTTAGCAGCAGCTGCTGCGTGAGCTCGTCCCTCCCCAGTCCAGAAGAACACACAAAAAGCTTGGTCCTCGAGCAGCATCCAGCTTCAAGCTGCAGTCAGAGCAGAAGATGATCACCTCTGCTCCAGACTGAAGCTGCCATTGACTGATCCCACCCTGGTTTACTGTCAGATATTAAGTCCTATAAATGAAGAGTGTGGATGAAAACATTTACATGTTACATTTACATGTTTACATGTAACATGTTACAGCAATTAATTAATTAAATAATTATAGAACAGCTGGAGCTGTTAGTTAAACTATTTGAAATGATACTTTAAGGCCTGGTACACACAACGATTTTTGGGCTGTTTTTGTCCCGATTTTGCCTCTTACCAAAACCTCAAATGGCAATTGGCCGATTATCGTGAGATTTCCCTGTACAATCATCATTTGGTCTGAGGTTTGTTACGAGCTGATTTGTCCCAATAATCCGCTTCGTAGCCAACAACTGGGAACATTGAACGTGTTTAATATTTCAGTGCTGATTTCTGAGGAACGGTGACGACTCGTGCATTGTGACTTCGTGGGTGGAGATGTGGTGCGGAATGTAGCCAATCAGAGAGCGAGCTGGCTGGGGAACAAGGAAGTAAATAAAGTCCGTGTTCACGTCATCTCCAGTCTGTTATTTTTTCAGTTCTGGCTTTTTCTGTTAACAATAGTCCGAAGACCACCATCATTCCCTCGCAGAGCCGGTTTTGCCAGTAAGCAGACTTAGGGCCCCGTACCACTAGGGGGCCCCCTACGGCACAAGGTTGTTTCAGGGAGTGGTTTATGGTATAGATATCGATACAAAGGGTAGATGCTTTATGGCCTCACGCGTCAGCCATCTTACCACAGGGATCTATTATATCTAATTGGTGAAAAGGTAAAAGTGAGTGAGCTACACAAACACAAATACTCTTATTTTGCTGAAATTTTCAAATGGTTTGGTTTCTTACAAAAGTTATTAACGTGGCTATAAAAAAAGAAATTGCAGCTTTTGTCTGTGAAAAATTACTTAAACGTGCAGCATAGCTGTGTTCTCCATCAGAAGGCACAGTAAGGGTCATCAGAGCAGCAGAGCGGCTCATTCGCCAGGCATCAGAGAGTTCCAGTCAATCACAGCCCATCAGACTGCTGGAGGTCCTGTACATTGTAGGAAAGAGGACCGGGTCGGAGGATGTGTTTTTGCTCGAGAAGCACTTCGGCTGCACGCAGTATGGCGTAGAAAGTCCCCACCATGCTGCTGACATTAGTTGTGTTTTTTAAGCTGAGGCTGCACCTCTTTGCCAAGATGACTCCACTTAGCTTCCAGAGAAAAAACACCAGAAGCTCAACAAAACAGTCCTGTTCACAGGGTTTTAGCCAAGCCATTTTTTAGATTGTTTGTGTGTATTGTGTGTGTGTGTGTATATATTCACTGCACCTATCAGTTTATTATCATATGAAAGTCCATGGTTAACGATCTGCTTAAGAATCTTTAGTTATAAGTATGTGTTGTCATAGCTACATCTCTGGCGTTTATAATGAACCAAACCTTTTGAAAATCGCTATAAAATTGAGCAAGTTATGTTTAGTTATAAAGGTAATGCACCATTAAAACAATGTTATGAGTACGCAAGCTCCCTGTGGTAAGATGGCCGCCATCTACGGCCGTTTGGCCACATTGGCCAACAGCAGGGATGAGACATCTAGCCTTTGTATAGATATCTATGGTTATGGCATGGCGATTAATCAAGATTAATTACAAAGTCTGTAATTAATTTGATTAATTTTTTAGTTGAGTCCCACCCCTAATATAAGTGTAATATATAAGCTTTTTCCACTTTCTAATCGCTACTCTCCTGCTCACCTTACCAGTAGAGGTCTCTCCCCTCTTGCTCTCTGTGCTCCTCTGCCCTGACTCCTACAGATCAGGGGTGGTGGAGTGAATATGTAGCAACGTAAAAGAGTTCACATCCTGTACTCAGGCCTAAAGTGGGAAACAGCTGATGCTCCAGAAGAAAGTCACCCCAAATATGGTAGAAAGAGTTGGACCTTCACAATGCATTTCAGGCTAACTAGCTAGCTACGTAGCAACGTTTTTTTAGAAATGGAATGTAACTTTTAACAGCAAAACAACAAAGACATGCGCAGAGATTGTATGTAGTGTGTAGCAGTGTAGTTTTTTTCTTTTTTTTTTTCGTCAAACACGAAGCATTGGTTTATTAATTACATGGGACTTTCTGTTGTCACTTGGGGGCTCGTGCGAATTGTTACTACCAGCAGTGATGAATAGGCCTACTTACTTTCTTTGTCAATCCATTCACATTCTTCTAATGCTGCTCTATTCGGCTCCGTGTGCTTCAAAGGTACACGCTGCAGGCTCCGAGTGCAAGCAGGGTCACAGGGAAAACATGGACTGGCCGTGGATGTGGGCGTTCTCTATATGAACAAGTGGAATGGATTGGATGAACGACATACTGACGGGGCTCTCTCGACCTCACACTATGAAGCGAGGGGAAACTGACAGATTTATGATATTTAACCGGTTATATGATTATTTATTTAAACTCATATTCTAGCCAATTTATATTGAATATGTCAGCATTTTTTATTAATTTTTTTTTAAATGAAACAGCCCTGAATCACTAAATTATTTAGGGGGGCTTAATAATATTTTTGGGTAGCTTGAGTCACCCTAAAATAGGCCTAACGACACCACTGCTCGCACGCCCAATATATACTCCTTCCATTAAATCAGCAACAGCTGTACTTTTCTAATACATAGACCCAGTAAAATCGCATTGTTTACAGTGGGTCTCATTCCAGTACGTGATCATGGCAAAGTCAGCAGTTTATGGAAATTGTTCAGTAAATGTCTCATTCTTATTCTGAATATATTCAGTGGGGCCAATCTGATGGTGTTAACACTATTTTAGCACAAAAGTAGTAACAATCTAACATTTACACTGCTGTGGCTTTAAACGTATTGCTTATATAGATGCTAACATCAGATGCTAACGTTAGCTTTTAAAATACATTGACTAACCTCTTCAGGTGTGTTTTTAGGTGGATGTGGTGGATCCAGTGTCCTGGATTTTTATACCACAGATGTTCCACTTTGCTGCTTTTATATTGGTCCCCTTTTAATAAGTTTTTAATACCTAAAAGTTACAATGGTGCTTCAGCAAAAGCTGTGCTCACTGGTACTGTCAGTGTTTTGACTGACTGCGCATACACAGGGGATGCACGTGTGTTCGTGTGACACTGAGTCCTACTCGATTCTCAAGTCACTGGAAATGTGACTTAAGTGTGATTCAAGCCAAGTAACAGACTCAAGTCCCCATATCTGGGGTGTACCTTGCCTCATGTCAAATAGCCACTACGATAGGCTCCAAAAGTCTGGAAAGTTAGAAATAATGATGCACTGGACCCACAGAAATAGTGACTTCACCCCATTCTTAATACTTTTCCATTATTAAAACATCAGGCATTAGCAACTTTATAGCTAACCAGAGCACTTGCTACCTTAGCCATGCAGCTTCATCATTCAGGGTTATTACTTATAGTTTCTATATATGATGAGATAAAAGCTAACAGCATAGATTAGAGATTTTGAAGAACAATGCTGATGAAATGTTGAGCATCAACACTTTTAACTGCTGCTTCTGTAGTGGCTGTTTTGCTACAGGTAGCATTTTATCTAAGAAAACTTAACTATAGTTACTAGTAAACAAGAGTAATTAATAATCTCCCTTGCTTATTTTGCCAACTTCTTTCATGGGCTTTCCATCAGTACACACCTAGTAAGTAGGTTGTTCTGTACACGACTTTCAATCAGAAACTGAGCCCTTTCATTATCAAACGGTGTTCTGTAAAAAAGTAGAGGCGCAAATTACAAACTGACAATATACAATACTATTTTCAACTTTGTCTTTTTCTATTTTAATCATATTTAACTGGAATGATTCTAATTCTTCACCAAATCTTGTATGTGACATATTCAATGTAATTTTTTGTTTCTTACAAGGGAACCACATTTCTTCCCTTATTTGCCATCTCACATGTCAGACCTTTCAAACAGCACATGTTGCAAATGTAGCACACACAATGACGATCACTAGTTTAATATGTGGCGTAGCAGAGACAGCTGCTTGATCAGAGGGAAGTTTCATGCATTACATATGTGTCTATTTATGTGTCAGCAAACAACTTGACCCCTGAGAGAACTTGTGGTAACCGTCACTCCTCTGCTCATGTGAAGCAAATAAACAGATTTAGTTAATGATTAGTTTGCAGGCTGTGTGTTTTTTTTTTACTGCTGTAAGAAAGGCAAAACATGTCCTTGTGTGTCCTTTAATTCCAGGTTTACATGTCCTAAAGTTAAATCAGATATTACTAAGAGGGTATACATTGCAGTTTGACAGTAGCGTGTGGGGAAAGTTGTTCATCAAGTAAATGAGAAAGTGGGTCAGGGAAACCTCGAGATTAAATAGTGTCTGTCAGCGCTAATGAGGCAGCTTCTTTGCCAGGTAAATTAAACACCACACCCACAGCAACAAAAATTATATTTAATCCAAGAAAGTTCACGGTGTCTATAATTTTCTATCGCTGATTTAGTTCTTATGTTGTCTGATAACAGAACTAAATCATTTATAAAAGTTATTTTCCTTATCTTTCCGTCTGGTCTTTTTGCTCCTGAAGTGCAACATTTATTGATGGTTTAGTAACCATGAAGCTCTGGTCTGTTGCCTCCACTATTGGGGGAAAACTGACAGAAACAGTTGTTAAACTTTCCACACCGAGCTCAGGAGGCTGAGGAGAAGTGATTACTCCAGGGTGAAACTTAGGGGTGAAACAGACACGGAACTAGCAGAGTTGTGTGGGGATTATTGCTAAAGCTGGTAGCAAGTCATTCACTGCTAATAAGGAAGTTTCTCACAGCGACTTTCTCTGCTCTGACATTCCCCTTCCCTGCACTGCGCGCCTCTCTCTCTCCAGCTCGATCATTCTTAAAGGGGCCACACTGTTCTTTCCACACCATCATGTCTCTGCACACTGACACACAACTCTTGCAATCTGTTTTTTTGTTTGTTTGTTTGTTTATTTGGTGGGCCAGATATTATTTACAGCAGGCCAGTTTTGGCCCACGGACCGCTGGTTGACTACCACTGGTGTCGGCAATCCAACATGTTCCATATACAGAAGAGAAACAAATTGCAGAAAAGTGTAAATAAAACAGCAGAGAAACATAACAAATATGGACAATTCTAAACATGGAACTAATCTGAGATCTGCAAACCTGACTCCAGAGCCACCCAATTTCAACCCAATTCTGTACAATATTGGACTACTTAATGTACTTAAACATACACAACTAAACGTTTTTGGGGGGCTGTTGATGGTAGTTCACAGCTGACCACCCATGAGCCTGGCAGACTGCCGCCATCTTGCAACAGAGCCATTTTTTTGGCTGAGCCATTTTTGCGGATATCTGGGCTGACAACGTTAGACAGTGGCCCACCGTTACTAATGAAGGTACTTTATCTGTCAATCTTGAAGTAATTTTGTATTTTGTGTTAGTTAGGCATTGGTTTTGACAAAAACCAGATTAGAGAAAGGAGAAATAGGGAAAAGAGTCCACTTAACATTCCTCCCCATCTCAGTACTGTAATAGCTAGATTGTTTAGCTGTAGTCCATCACTGCACACCAATGATCCCAACAAATCCAATTTATTGTTGTAAATGCAGTAGCGATGTGGGACAGTTATAAGCGACTCGATGCATCGCCTGCCCGCACACAATGAAACGGTGCATGTGTGTGTATTATTTTTAAGCATGTACCAGTGGTTGCGTGAATTTTATAGCTGTCTTCTGAAAACTAGAATAGAATTATTTATATGGAACATGTTTGATTTAAGGGCCCATCGTCAACATCATCACCGCGTCATCCAAAGTGTAACAGCAGAATCTCTCCATGTCTTAACGCAGCATGAAGTACAACTTCATCAGGTTTTGTAAATTTGACATTTTCTGCTCTGCTGTATGCACATCTTCCTCATTCAAAGACGAAAACATAAATAACTTTTAAGTGTCAAGTTTTAACAATAAAACCATATTCCATGTAAGCTTACACCCATCTGGAAGAACCCTGACATCCTGCAAAACAAAAAGATAATTAACTTCAGTCAATGGAAAAATAAAGGAATAAAAGAGAACATACAACAGAAAATGGAATATATATATATTTACACTACTGTTCAAAAGTTTGGGGTCACTTCCCTATTGTATCCCATGGCAAAGTGACCCCAAACTTTTGAACGGTAGTGTATATAATATTCTCACTTCACAATATGGAATCAGCAGCACTAAATTTTTAGAATACTACCAGCTTAAATCTATTATATGAAAAAAAAAATACCATTAACCAGTTAAACTTGCAGGTAACTATGAGGGTGGCTGAATTAATGAATCTCAATGTTATCAAAAATATAAAGACTATGATCTAAACTAGAAGACTCAATCTCTCTTCCAACTTCAAAATGGAAGGCTGACTTATCCAGTAACTTTAATAAAATGAATGGTCACAAATATGTTTAAACACCTTTACAATGACTAAGAATTCAAATACGCAACTGATACAATTCAAAATTCTGCTTAGAACTCATTATACAGGACAAAGGATGTTCAGGATGGGTCTGTCACAATATTTGTTCACACTGCACTGACAACACGAGTGACAACTACTTCCATGCCTTGCGGTTCTGCACACCTGTCGGCAGTTACTGGCTTCAGGTATGTGAAGACATGTCAACATGGCTCAAATCTAAAATTCCTGCAAACCCCAAACTGTGCCTACTAGGTGACTTGGGTGAAATTAACATGGTAATTACCTCTGGGCTCTTGGGGCCCTGGGCCCTTCTTTCTGGCAGCCCTGCATGGTCAGTGCCTGGTGGGGTCGGCAGCTGCTGATCTTGGCTCGCCAGGGCCTCTGGCCAGTGATCGCAGGGGGCTCTGGCCCCAGCCTTCCTCTGTCATCCTCGGGTGGGTCTGGGGTGGTCATCGTGGTGGGGTGGCTTGGGTTTGTTCTCTGGGACTGCTGCTCATCACCCAGGTGTCTAGAAACCTGTTTGCCATGGGTGACTCTACCAGAGAGATAAAACTCCTGACAACATAGCTCCTAGGATTTTCAGGACACACTAACCCCACCACCACAGTAAGGTGGTATCTCAGGGAGGGTGGACCCTTCTTGTTTTTAGTGAAATCTAATTTGGGACTGATTTGACAGTTCAATCTGTTTATCTGTATTTTAAAGAAGCACATTTATGGTATCATGTTTTTTATTCATCTGATTTTTCATTAATTTCTCTGTCTTCCCTGCCTTTCGACAGATAATTGACCTGAACATAAGAATGTCAGCCATTGAAAGCCTTCTGAATCGCTTGGAGCAGAAAGTCATCCCGACGAATCATGAGGTAAATCCATGACATCAGAGGCCTGTACTACAAAGCTGGATTTTCTCTCATTGAGGTAACCTTGGGGTCAACCTGGGGTTTCCTGCACTACTACTGTGGTTAACTTCTTACCAGGGTGAATAACAATGGTGACTTATGCTGAACAGTTAATCTGCTCCGGAGCAGGTTATGTTTTGAATAAGAAATCAAGTATAAAAACACCACTTCCTGACCATTCTGTTCTATTGGAAAATGGCCTGCCCATTTTTAGAAGATCCCATCGATGTTGGTGCGTGGATTGTAAGTCAAGCAAAAGAAAGAGGAGAGAAAGAGTTTTTAGGGATTAATGAATCCTTTTGATGAAGAAATAAAGCTTTGTCGCTGACCACTTTGAAGTATGTTTTTGTACTTGTTCTTGACTCTGTTTGGTGCCACTGGGGTTCTATCTGAAATAATGATATGAATAATTATGCTCACACATGGCATAACTGCAGAACCATTTATTTTTCTAATGTACAACTACCCGTGCATCACGGTGAGGAATTAATATTCCAACACAAAACACGTTCACATGAGGGTGCTGAGCCTCTAAAAATCTAAATGGAAAATACAAAGGAAAAGAAGGAACTGAGGAAGCTCTCTGCCCGATATGTCTGGGCGCCAGTAAAATTAAATTGAGTGATCACAGCGCTGTCCATTTGTATTGTCCAATAACTAAATATTGCATGATTCTGACAAACTTACGCATTAACTCTCTGCAGTCTGCCAATCACAGCATTTCTTTCTGGGTTTTGCTGCAACAACTGTGGGAGCGTGCACTGATCAAAATTGGAAAACCCTGAGTTGAATTACCAAGTTGATAACCAGCTTAGTAGTAACACTGATCCAGATCCTAAATGTCAACCGAGGTAACAGAGAGATATCCAGGGTATGTTAATCACGATTTGTAGTGCAGGCCCCTGTTCCTTGTAATTATCAACATAAAGTCATCCTGCCAGCAGTGGCAGACAGAGGCTATGGGAAGCATATGGAGAAGAATTAACCATAACCATGATGGCACGTGACAAAACAGTGGTATGTTAATCAAATTGGACACACACTATCACTTTTTCAAATTTTAACAATTTTGATACCAACATGAATTCCTCAAATGTTTTTGAAAAGTACATTTCCTGATGTCCTTTCCTCGTCTAAAGGTGGCCCATGTGAGTTAGGTATGTTTTTAGTTCAAACTCTGAAATCTTCATCAGTATCATCAGAGCCTCTAACCAAGCCTTAAAACCAGTAAGCCCTATACCATAGCAGAACCAAAGGATAACATGCTTATGTTGTGCTGGGCTGAACAGCCGTAGTCAGCATATAAATGGTCAAAGCAAACTACTAAGGCTGGGTTTAGAAAGTCAATTTATTGATTTGAATCGATTCAAATTAAATAAATCCAATATTGATTAAAAAACTTGGCGATCAATTTTTTTATGTCCTCATTTCCGGTAACGTGACCCTACTCTCGAGTGACTTACCGAGGCTCTGCGACATCTTAGCGCATA
>JBAFTB010000014.1:30112343-30141647 GCA_037177355.1 Melanotaenia trifasciata | reverse complement strand
GTGAACAGATTTGGTCAAAATGACGATATACTTGTACACTACAATGTTTTGGTCATCACGAAAGCAGAGCTTTTTGCACTCCAGCTTAGTGCGCATGTGCGGGATTACCGAACGTAAACAATAACATTCAACGTGCCTATAGATTCCAATATACCCGTGCATGGTGATCAATATCTTCAGCACTAATAGTACAATCAATCAGGCTGGGAAGAACCGAATCATGAACAGCAACAGAAGACTGTGATGCTGTCTGAGGATTTAACAGGCAACGGCGTCGTGCCGGGAAAGGTGGCAGCAATATGGTAAATAGCACAGGCAGATGACCAGAAATACGCCTGTCGCATAATTCAGTGATATTAACATTCAAGAAATGACAAAGCACTAGATCTAAGATGTTGAAGACATCCACTCTGTGTTTGGTGACAGCGAGGAAGAGGCGCCGCCAAAGGAATGGGCCGGCATGATGCAGGCAGCAGATCAGGAGCAACAGTCGATTTCCACCGTAGACCGGACTCCGCTGCTCGACTTGAAAGGCAAGATCCAGGTAAAAGATCCAGAAAATCAACACTGGTGGAGCGCAAGCAGGACCCCGCTTTCCCCTTTCCTGGGTCACTTCCAGCAGGAAATGAAGCAGGGAGCATGGCAATGCTTTTTTATTGTTGTCCTAATTTCTGTCCAGACGATCTTTATTTCCTGCAACTCCTTGGCCACCTGGTTAATAGCAGTGATTGTGTTCCCTCTGCACCACCCACCCAGGTGGAGCGCTGCCCACTAAGCTGGAGCACCACCCACCCAGGTGGAGCACCACCTACCCAGCTGGAGTGCCGCCCACCCAGCTGGAGCACCACCCACCCAGCTGGAGCACCGCCCACCCAGCTGGAGGAGCTCCCAGTGACTAGAAAGAAACATTATTTTAACACTAAATAAACTGCTACCAATCTCAGGTGTATCTGTACATATTTATTTTATAAATGAAAACAAATGACTAAATTACCAACATCAGTACTGCCATTTGGCAGACACTTTTCTCCAAAGTGATTCACCCCTGAGGGATTTGAACTTTGGTCTCCTGCATGGTTGGATCCGATGCCTCTGGTGTCTTGCGTTCCGACACGGCGATCACAGCATCTGCCACCTGTTGCCACTATTCTGCCTTTCTGACCCTGGTGATGCCCACGCCGTGCCCTCCCAATAAAACCTTTTTATGTTTTTTAACATGGTCAATCAGGATCTCTCTCTCACATTCTGAAGAAATACTCTTTTTCGTTCTTTTCCCCTCCTGAGACATTATGGAAATGATCAGCTGAATATTTATTATAGGCATTCATCTGACCTTTTATGGCCACTGCAAGAGCGGGGCAAGGCGTTACCTCATGTGCGCCCACTTTTGAGTTGATTCTGATTTATGAACATAAACAGGCATGGGACGTGCATTTGCACGCCTTTATAAATCTGGAAGTTTTTGAGCACCGCACGCCACGTGTAGTCTACTTTGCTAAGCACAGTTTGATAAATGAGACCCCAGATGTAAGAATATCCAACTTGAATTTTAGAAGCCATTCATAACTCGGATGTTAAGAAGTGACTGGCGATCATAAACAAGTCGAGCAGGAACATAATGACAACACACACTTACTAAAAAAGTACTAAAAATAAAACCAAAAGGCCGGGTAAACCTGACAGACGGCCGACCGTCCACACTATGGTGCCGTCTTTTTTCAAGATGTGGAACAAACTATCAGAAAACTGCAGGTCTGCTAAAACTCTCGGCATTTTTAAATAAAAGTTATGAACTTTTATTAAAACAACAATTAACTCCTAACAATGTAACTTTTATTTCTTGCTTTTCATCTTATTTTACTTTAGCTTTTTAGTCTTTATTTAATTGTTTTAAATTTCTTTCTAAAGTTTGTTTTAATGTACTTCTTGGTGATTCTCTTGCACCCTGCTGTCATGCTTTTAATGTTTTATGTAAAGCACTTTGAATTGTCTTGTACATGAAATGTGATATACAAATAAACTTGCCTTGCCTTCAAACCATGGCCTCTCTACAAGTCTAAAGGGTGTCCTATGAAGTCGACCAATGATTTAATGATAGTTTCATCCTGACACATGCTGTCCATGTCTGCTTCTCTTCCCCAGTACATTGTTTGAAACAACATTGCCTCTTTTCTCTCTCAGGTTCTCTCCTTCTTTGACGTTACCTCAGGCATAACCAGCAGAGACAAGTCCAAAGGCATGAAAACAAGACAAGACTTTAATGTAACATTTAAAGGCTGGAAAACTAACTGCAGTCTTCCAAAGTGACGTGTGCCAGCTATAAACACTAAAGACCATGTAGTTCGGTTGCTAGTAAGACGTTGGACCTACTTTTTCCTTCAGAAACTGCCTTAATTCTTCATGTGATAGATAAAAAAAAAAAAAAAGTGTTGAGAATGTGTTTAATGTTGACATGACAGATTTGTCGGCTACACGTCCATGATGAGAATCTCCTGTTCCACCACATCCCAAAGTTATTGTTCTGAGCTGGTAGGGGAGGCACCCGGTGTGTCTTCTGCTGCTGGAGCCCATCTGCTTCAAGGTTGGACGTGTTGTGTGTTCAGAGATGCTGTTCTGCAGACCTTGGTTGGAACCAGTGCTTATTGGACTTCCTGTTGCCTTTCTATCATCTCCAACCAGTCTGCCCATTCTCCTCTGACCTCTGACATCAACAAGACATTCTGGTCCAGACAACTGCTGCTCACTGGACATTTTCTCTTCTTCAGACCATCTCTGTAAACCCTAGAGATGGTTGTGTGAAAACCCCGGTAAATACTCAGACCAACACCCATGTCACGTTCAACGTCATTTAAATCCCCTTTCTTCCTCATTCTGATGCTCAGTTTGAACTTCAGCAAGTCGTCTTCACCACGTCTACATGACTACATGCATTGAGTTGCTGCCATGTGATTGGCTGATTAGATATTAACGTTAAGAACAGCTGGCCGGTGAATGTGAGTTTGTGACCAGATCAGTGTTATTCCTTCTGGGGCTTACTATAGTTTGGCTTCTTCACCAGACATATTTTTTTTTATCTTTAGCTAATTGAAAACAAGCTGCTTCTGTAACTTTTTTAGCGTTTGCTGGATTAATCAGAATATTGTCATATGTCTACTATTAACACCACAGTTGATCTTTTACTAATTTTACAGTTATCAACAATATTAAACCCCCTCCAGTTACAACTTGTACTACTGATTTACTAATGGGTGTGAAGATTTTACCTTTGTGTAGATTTATAAACGGTCTGCTGTGGTGGAGGTTTGAGAATGGTGATATCCTCAGAACTGTGTGCCGGTGTGTGGACAGATTCTGGATATTTTGGGTGCACAATGCTCTGCACCAGAGGAGAGAAGCCATTAAATTTTGTGAGCAGTGTGACGTGTTGCAACTTGTTTCCTGACTGAAGTCTTCACTTGCGAACATGTGGCAGCAGTATTTTTTTTTTCTTTCTCACTGTTCCAGTCTATTCCTGTACTGTTTCAAACCTTTCAGTGAAGGTGTGCAGAGGAAAGTCTGATGGCTGCAGATCAGCAGCTCCAGAGTGGGAATGAACTTCGGGCCTTGTTACAACCTTTCTTACTATATCATTATTACTATTAGTTTTTACTTTGTTACTGCAGACTGATGTAAAAATATATATTTTTAAATCAAAGATTTTATTTGTACTTAATTCTTTTTTGTATTTAGTACCTAAAACTTTAGATCTGCTAGTTTTTAAGAGCCGTGTTCTTCATTAGGAAGTTGCAATACATCTTAATGCAATTTGTTTGATATTCCCCTGTGCTGTGTTTTTCATTTGTTAGAATACTTTTTGTGAGTCTTTAGGCAATTCCAGCCTTTAAATCTTATTTTTAAATGCTTTTTAAGGCATAGTGCACACTTTAGATGAGCTCACACCATATACTTAATTAATGAGTAGTAAGTATTGTGTAACTACCTGCAGTAATTATTTACTGTATCAATAACTGCTTATAGGACATTGATTGGACAAGAAGTTTGTGAGTTTGTAGAAAATATTTACTCACATATTTACTAATCATTAGTACATGTCTGAACGCTGTAAGTGGAAGCACAAATGGACCTTATAACTGGTTTGTAAGTGATGCAATACACTTTGAAATACTAAATCCATAATTTACACATTGTAGATGAGCTTATAATGTAGGGTAAAACATTAATAAATGTGTTTATAAAGTATCATTAATGGGTATTAATGTTAGAAACATGCTTTTTAAATGATGAAATTAGGATTTACTAACTCATACTGGCGCTTATCAATGATGAGTAAAACATCTGTAACTGTGCTTATAAACCACATACTAATGAGTATTCCTGTCAGACATATGCTATGTAAATGAGAAATTCAGTATTTATTAATGCCTAACCAATGCTTCATAGTGTCTCGACCATCTGTTGCAGGATTATTTGTTAATGTGTAATTCTTTCTGTGTTTTGGCTCATTATCATGCTGCAGAGTGAATTTGGGACAGACTTCTTCCTGGTCTGTAATGCTGGATTTCTGTGATTATTACTTCAATAATGAAAGGCCACTTCAGATCTTGGGATATTGTGCATTTCTAAAAGGCTGCTGAGTATAAGAAGCATAGTGCACTGTTGCTTTCCTTTAAATCTGCACTTTAAAGCAGAGCCAGATTAAAGAGGCTTGGGACCCATGGGCTAGCTCAGCCCATCCTTAAAATCTGGCCCACAGTATCCATAAAAATGCAAAGAGCTTGGGTGTTAGCTTCAAAACGAATAGGTGAATCTGAGCTGAGGAAAAAGAAACTGTGGAGCAGCTTTTTGAAAAGATGAAAACAGTGTATGTATCCATTAATCAGAGTACAACAGTGGTAAACATGATATCCATCATACAGTGTTTCAGTATCTGAAGTGTTAGCAGCATCACGCTATCACTGGCAGACATCTGAAAATAAACAATAATCACATCAGATTGCTCTCATTACATCTGTGCCCGTGGATTTTAAATAAAGCCATAAAGCCATGTTTGCTTGTGCAAACATAATTTCCTTTAGAAACCATAAAAATGATGGAACGGATGAAAAGTTTCAACAGCTCATGACTTTTTTCTCACAATTTCCTCCTTGAGGTTTCAGCTCAGAGTCAACTGGACTCAGACTGGAGATCAGAGGCTCTGCTGCAGTTGTTGAAGGCAGGAAGGTTTTTTTTTTTTTTTATGACTCACAAGAACTTCTCACAAAACTCGAGTTCTAAATTCATATCTCTTTGTCTTCAGATGTTGCCTTTTTAAAAGTGTGAAGCTGCTGGGGATGTTTTCACAGGTGCTTTGTGTTCTGGCCGTTAAATGCATCGAATTGATCTTTGCAGCCAGCTCTGTATTCCCATAGAGTTCTCCCTAAATCAGCAGCATCACACAGGTGCTAAGCTTCCACAGGCTGCAATGCATCTCTTGCCCTTTCAAGGTATTAGAGAATGTTGAGCAGATAAGCTAATGTTTGTGTTTAAATTGCTGTAATCTCATTGGATGTTGTGATGTTTTATCTTCTGTTTTGTCTTTTTAGACTCCCTTCAGCTAAACAGGGTCCCTCGAATCTGGAAGAACACAATTATTGTTCCAGTAGCCAACATTAACATGCCCAAATGTCTTGATGTTTACAGACCAGTAGCCCTTACCTCTCTTGTTATGAAAAAAGAGGCACTATTATCTATGGTTCAGGCTGGTCTGGACGCCTTTCAGTTTGCTTATAGGTCCGGTAGGGGGGTGGACAATGACGTCAGCACCTTGCTGAACATGACCCTGTCGCATTTGTGGGATGCTAAGATACTGGTGTGACTACTTTTCATTGACTTTCTTTGTCGTAGTCAGTATGAAGGGCATCACATTGTGAAATTTGCTGATGACTGTTATCAGGGCAACTCTGACCATGGCCCTGTGGTTCATGACTTTATTCAGTGTGTGTGTGTCTTCTTTTCTTGACATTAATGTTACCAAAACAAAAGAGATGATTATAGATTTTTGGGGAAAATCCTGTTGTCATCTCTCCTTTAACCATCTCAAACCAGGCAGTTCATCAATATAAGTATAAGTAACTTAGACACCCTGATTGATGATGAGCTCACTTTTGTGCCACAAGTGGATGCTGTGTGCAAGAACGCTCCTCAGAGATTGTTTTTTTATCAAAAACTCCAGTAAGTTTTTAAGAACTTTTTACTTGTGTTTTATTGAATCTGTGCTTATCTTTTCTTTTGTGAGCTGGTTCGGGCTTCTGAGCCAAAAACACAACAATGGACTCCAGGGTATTCTCAAGCTTTGTAGCAAGGTTGTGGGAACTCCGTCGGCAACATGGAGGACATTTTAAAGAACAGGACACTTAAGAAGGCTTTGTGTTGCCATTAGGCTTTAAAATAAAGTTGACTTAATTTTTATTTTTTTTATTTTTGTTAGTCTTGACTGTTTATTGTTGTATTATCGTTTGGCTGCTGGTAGAAAAACCAGCTGCCACTGGGTATAATAAACCTAATGTGGTGGAACAGGATTTTCTTCCTTTCCACTGCATCTCCAAGGTGTGGCTAATGTGGCACCATTTTGCTGGGCGGAGCACAGTGCCTTTATATCTGGGCGGTTGTTGCCCTTCAGCATGCATATTTGGTTGGTTGACTGCATGCTGGCAGGTGTGGCTGTTATGGTCAGGCAGCTCTGCTAAATCTGTAATTAAAAAAAATATCAAACACAATTAAATTCATCCTTCAGAACATGAAACAGATCAGACCATCGCTGACTGTCGGTGCTGTTCCTGCATGCTATGATTGGACCATTACATTGGATTTGTGTTGCTTTCACTGCCCACACTCGCTTGCTGCACAAGTTTAATAGTTAACAACAGTGCTGCATTCATACAGAAGCTTCCTCGTTCTCACAGACTCAGATCTGGTCACCCAAACATTGTTGACATCAGTGTTGATGAAAAAGTTGAGATTTCTGCAGCTTCAGTAACTGCTACCTGCTGAACGACATGACTCTGGTCAGTAAAACATGTCACACTTTAGTGTTATTAGCATGGAAGGAGGATTAGCTTAATGAGGTGACCGTCTTTTGCATTAAACTGTGCAAAACAAAACGTTTTAATAACCGATAACCTACACAAACGTAACATATAGGCTAAGCTACACTAGATGCTGCATTTATGTGTTTTATTGTAACATTTTAACACTTTTTTTTCCATTTCTTAAAATTAATGATACTTTTAAGTAATTATAGCTAAATATATGTATTAATTTCATTAAATATTTATTTGTTTCAGCATTTTTTTATTCATTTTATTATGACTAAAACAGGTCTCCATACTTCTCATGCTGAGCTGCTCATGAAAAACTTATCCGCCCACTGCCAGCTGTTAGTGTGACTGTTGTGCAGACCAGAGGGATGGGTCACCTTGTCTTTTTTTATTTTTTTTACCATTGTCAAATGATGTCAGATTTAGTTTAAGGGCACAGACATTGTAATAAATATATTATGTTGGAAGCTATTCAAACAATTATTGTGTTTCATGGGTCAGTATTTCAAGCTGCTGCAGCAAAGGACTGGAATGAACCAAAGACACTGGACAGATTTAGTTCTAGGTCTTCTTTTTAGAGCATTATTATGAGCACCCTCGCTAACACATGCAGCTTTTTTCTTATGACATTTGTTTTATGTAAACTTAACACAAAAGGAAAGTGGAAATATGAGTTTATGTTTGTGTTTATTGTCTTGTTTTTTTCTCCTTTTACTATGCTTCTTGGTTTATTTATACTGTATATATTTTTATTTTTCTGATACGGGCTTGTTTTTGCCTTTTTTATCTCTATTGACTGTCGTTAAACAGGTTTTTGTGCCTAATTACTTGCCTGGTTAAATAAAAGTTGAATAAAAAGGAATGTTACCCTAAAAGCTCCAGTGGTGGTTTGCTGACCTGGTTGTTCTGCTCTTCTTCCACATGCTGCATTTCCACAGCTAAAAAGTCAGAAGGATGCCAGAATATCTGATCCAACCTGGCCCTCTTTTCTGGGAACTTACAGATCCGGCCTAAGGGGTGGAGCTTGTGTAGTCCATTGATTTGTTTTGTAAGAATCATCACTTCCCATGTTACTGGGCAACAAGAACAAAGCAGGAACAGAACAATGTTGTTTTTTTTTTAAAGCCACATGCCAAGAAAAGAGCACACAAACTGCTGGATGTTGACATTTTCCTTTGTTTCTGTGTTGCGTTCATTTTCGTTATAATTCAAGGAAGGTGTTGTAACGCGCTACTATGTAGCTTCTATTTCTATCTGGCTTACACCCTGCCTACTGGGTAAGGGTACAGTTGGCCGTGGAAACGCAGCGGCGATCAGGCTTTAACGAACTAGACCACGCCAAACTGTCCAAATACTTGAACTACTTCATCACCTGAACCAACATAGCTGGTTTCCTCCTACTGTCAAACATTTAAAATAGTTCCAATTAATCAAGAATGACAGACACCTGAGCCAAAAACAAAAAATAAAAACACCCCTGAAGGATAACTCCTGGTACGTCCTTCTGCACTGCTGTTATTGATTTAGAAGGAGAGGAGCAGCATGAAGGGCACACATTCCTGGAGGATACCTGTATGGACTGAGCATGTTTATGATTTTCTGCAGCCTTTCCAACCACTTCCTGTCTATCAGGAATTGGGTGCTAGAAGAGTTTATATGAGATAACTTCAGGGTTGCTGATAGTGAATGCTGATTCTAAGTCTACAAACAGAATGCTTGTGTTCCTCGGGGAGTCCAGGTGCTGTGGAATGTACACCAGTGTGCTCCCATAATGACTGCATCATTCACTGACCTGTTTGCCCAGCAGGCAAACTGCAGAGCAGCTGTAAATGAGAGCTTGCCATTATATGAGCACAAAATTTAGGAAGCACACATCACACAAGATTCAGCATTTGCTCCTACAGCAAGAGAAATGGATTATGCAGCAATTATCATCTTATAGGGGCAGAGGCAATGTACTGAGTAGTAGGCTTCCTTACTAGTTGAGCAGGACAAGGCTGGTTTATTTTATTCATAAAACATAAAATACATACAACAGATTGTATTGACACAGACAAGTAAAGGGTCGACTCGCATATACTCAATTACAGTGATCAATAAAGCTAAAAAATGCCCTCAATCATGTAAATAGGTTGTTTATACCCTCAAACGTGACCAATAATATCTTTATCATTTTGCATTGTTTATTTCTTAACAATGAGTCGCGGGTGCTGCTGCAGGTCCCTCCCCCACCCAGAAGCGGTAGAAACTCGGCCCTCATGAACTTTTAAAAGATTTTTTAATTAATTAGTCTAGTTAAAAGCCACAATCATCTTCACTAGTTCTATGGCTTCTTGATCTGTTCTCCAGTGTTGTGAAAAGAACATTTATGTAAAAAAGTAAACTTACAAGTGGCTGAAGTTCAGTCTAGAAGATTGGATCTTTGCATGAGCTACTATAGCTTTACAATAATACATTTATTTTACAGTGTTTATGTCTTTCGTTGTATTGTTCAGGCTGTTTTGTTTTTGTGGCATTCTGTCTTTATTTTTAAAAATGTTACAACTGAAAGATTTGTTACTGTAACAACAATGTGTTTAAAGATAATATGAATGAGTTAATGTCATTGTTGAAATAAACATTTGGATTCTAAAAACAGAGCAGCGCAAAATCCTGTGTGGTCTAAATGACTGTTTGTTTTTTTTTTACAGAGGACCTTTCTTTTCTGCTGTCAGGACATGTCACTGGAGAAAAAATAGTAAATAAATAAATAACATAAGATGAGCTTTTATTCAATCTTATTAATGCATATTTTTTTATGGCTTATTCATTATTTGTCTTTATTAATAATTGTTATTTATTTATTTGATTTTTAATTGTACTGGCTTTATTACAGTTTTTTTTTATTATTATTTTACCATCTGATGTTTCTTCCACTTAAATTATGAGTGTAAAATAAGTTAAAAAAACAAACAAACAAAAACTCGGCTAGAGATCTAAATGGTCGGGTGAAAAAACAGCTTCAATTATAGTCGCACCGCACATTTCTGGCAGTAACAGTGATGCTGTTATGATGAAGGGAAGCGTAATCAGATTACTTGTTACTGAAGAAAGGAATGCCATTAGTAATGCTGTTATTTATCATGCCGTTATTCCCATCTCTGGTAATTCACAGTCTCTACGGCTTTTTCTATTATTGTTTTGTTTTTTTTTGTTTTTTTTCTGTGTTTTTTTTAAGGAAAATACGAGGACAAAAAACAACCATATTTGCTTTTTGCTGTTCATTCGCTAAGTTTGTTTACAACCAGTGGTCCACAAACTATATATATATATATTAGTGTTGTAAAAAAAAATCGATTTTCAGATACTAATCAATTAAAAAATGTAATATCTAATTATAGATTAATTAGCACGAGTATCGATGCTTAAAGGCCACTTTGGCATCTGCTGATTCAGGGGAAAAAAAACAAACAAAAAAAAACAGGAAACAAAAAAACAAAACGAAATAAACAAACAAAAAAAATAACAGCTGTCGCTATCCATTTTATACAGGCACTGCAGTGGGCAACCCCGCCCCACAGCTTCTCCCTGGAGGACTGATTGTTTGCGGTGTAGCCAACTTAGCAACTTGTCGCTATAATCAGCGAGTTTTGAGATCTCTTTAGTGGCATTTTAAAGAAAAAAAAGCGACTAGCAACCACTTTGGAGACTTTTTCTGGTGTTATTGGACGCTTTAAGACTACAAACTCATATACATATATATATATACACATATATATATATGTATATATATATATATAAAACTGTGAAGGTTTGAAGAATACTGTAATATCCGCCAGCCTTAAGGCATTAATCCCACTCCACAGTGCACCCATCAGAACTGTTTCACCTGGTAAAACTGCAGGGCTCTTCTATCAGGAGAGTTTTAGACCGTGTGTTCAACTCCAATCTTCCAGACAGAAGTCTGAAAGAAGAGAAAAAAAGCTTAAAGATACTTAGACACTGAATGCTGCTGAGAGCTGTGTTGATAAATCTAATATGAGTGGGAACATTTCTTTTTAAAGAGCATAAATAACCTGCTTTGAGCAGAACATCAATTACAAACTTCATTAAAAAGCTTTTTGTGGAGAATGCAGACATTTACAGAAATGTGGAGGGCTGGATAGTTGTTGACAAGCACTACCTCCACTCATAAAACGTTCTTTAAAGGTCATTTGAAGAAAAAATTACTTTTTTAAAAAATTGAAGCAGGACCTGCATGTGTGAAATGTTTTCTTTTTTTGTGTTTTAGAAGTAAATAAGCCAAACTTCTGCTGAGAAAGATGACAGCCTAAAACTTAATCATATAACAGCTGGTAGGATGCAAGCTTCAACATTACGTGTAAATATAAGTAATTTCAGTTAAGCAGAAACACACACATATCCGATGATGGATTCTACATGAACATATGCTCAGAGTCTTCTTCCATTTAATTATAGATGCAGAAAGCAGCAGAAAGACGTCTATTATGATAATTGCCAAATCATTCATATTACAAATACAATTCCATGTGCTGCATACAAATAAATGGGTTAAAGTTGGTTGATTAATAGTTTATTAGTTTTTCTCAACATTTGTTTGCAAAAAACAGGTGAAGCATCTCTGTGGCCGATGATTTAACTAGAAGCCTGCAGAAAGCAGCATGTTTTAGCTTCAGCAAGATACTAATAAGCATCTACTGATGAAAAAACCACAGGAGGGAAAGAATTAAACTTTTGTTTAATCTGTTCGTTTTCTTCACATCAAGAAGAAGAAGGCTGCTCTTGGGCACAGACCTCCTGGGTGGACCTCTGGTTCCACTCCAGCCTTGTTCCAGGATAAATTGAAGGACCAGCAACTTTCTTCATGTGATTTTAAATAATTATTTCACTAGATGTTGAACACAAAGACTGGAAACACTGAAACCATCTACAAGAAAGGACAGAGCAGACTCTGCTTCGTAAGGAAGCTGAAGCTATGATGTTTCACATCTTCAGTTAGTCTGTAGTGGAGAGTTCAGGCTGCTGTATCAAAACCAGAGACTTAAAAAAACTGAACAAATGGATCCAGAAGTTCGAGTTTTTTTTTGGGGGGGACTGATCTGGAGCAAAATGCTGCAAAGGCTCCCCAAAACACAGCAAGGAAACAACAGTGTTCAGTCAGAGGCTTCTTCAAGTTCACTGCAAGACAGAAAGGTGCATGAGGTCTGTCCAAACTGCAGTGTCACCCTATGGAACAAGACTTGAATGCAGATTTATTATTTACAATTCATATGACAACAACAACAACAACAAAAATACTACAACAATCCAGTTAATCAAATTATTTTAATTTCATTTCATTTTCATGAATTTAATCTTTTACAGAAAAGTTAAAGCTTGTTCCTCAGTGTTAGTGAACAAAGCAGCTGGGAACGAAGCACCTGAGCTCCACATCTGCTGTAGTGGTCCTGGAACTTTAAAAGACTTAATCTGTGAAGTTTTAAACCAAGCTACACATATTTCTGCTCCTCCAGCTCTTGTTGAGGAGTACTACTTTTCTAACCTGCTCTGGAGCTGCATATATCCAGAGTTTTTCGTTACATTGTAAAAGTGCAGCCAAATGTCACTGCTTCCTCCCCTGATTACCAACTTCATCACATCATGAAAAAGTAATCACATGGCAGCTGGACTCCAGTGGAGGAACAATATTCTTTTGAAAACAAATACACTGATAACCCAAACATATTAAATACAAGTTAACATTTCTTCTGACAGAGACTTTAGTCTCATGCTGGTGTACAGGATTGGAGGGTCACTTTTTCCACTAAGATGTTACAGAATCAGTCAGAAGGAAGTCAGTTACAGTATCCTGGGAAGCTCTTATCAAAGTACAGATTGCTTTATTTGAGGGTGAAAGCAAGGAAGAGATTAAAGACAGATAAAGGCAAAGAAGGAAAGTCTCGTGGCTGGAGGTAGCTGTGTGGGTGAGAAATCAAAATGGCTTCACACTATTATGTTAGACCAGCTAGACTGCCAAGCTGTGAAAGCAAACCACCTGAATTATTATAAGTAAATAAATAAAATTGATAAATAAATTTAAATTGTGTGGGTATGAATTTATGTGCCAACAGAAAATGATCAGCCATCTACACCATGTTCCTACACAAAGGTGAGACACTTGATTTATTCATGACAAGGTAGGCTGAAAGCAGCTGACATGTCATTTAAATATGCTGCGGTGTGTGTATGCACATACACACACATTCATGTTTGAACCCATTTCACTTGATGATGGTGTGGCATTTAAACTATGTTCTCCATCACATTAAACTCACGTCGCCTGTCTGAAGATGAGCTGATTATAACAGACCCAAGGGGATTGTGTTCTGTAATAGCATTGATTCATGTCTGTTTGTATGTATGTGTGTGTCTGTGCACACAAACACACACTCCCAAATATGCTCTCCCTGTGACTTCATCCATCAGTCTAATTACACATCAATCCAGTTAATTCTTCATTATCATTAACCTTGGCAATCTCCCCTTAAGAACACAGCCATCTGGTAATTCTTTCAAAACTTGCCATTTGAGTTTTCCACACACACACCTATGCTAACACACATTACAGAGTGCATAAAGCATCACCCGCTCTGAGCGCCGGCATTCCTGCAGCACCGCAGAGGACTAATGTGTCTGACTGAAGAGACGAACAGAGCGATAAAAGTTGGAGCTGCACACGTCTACCTCAGTTAATGAACCCCTGCTGCTGAATCCTTGTTAATGGATTAGTCCATTATGATTAGTCCATAATAGCCATGGTGCCCCTCGTCAGCCCGACATTTGTCATTTTACATGCAGCAGAATGCTTTCCTCATTAATTCACATTAATCAATTGATCAAGCAGTGCTCTTTAATTTGAGACTGATTGATGAAACCGACAGCTTATTTCTTTTAAGCAGGTATTGTAGCCTTAAAAGAATCAGGGCGGAAATATAGGCATTTTCTGTCCAGTAAGTTTGCACACTGATAAGAAGAACTCTGTACCTTTTCACAAAATGTAGATCATAAAGAAACATTGAAAACATCAGACATTTGACCAGTTATCATATAATATCTCATATGAAAAAGAGAAGACTAAATCTGCTCTTCTAAGACAGGTTACATTTACACACAGTAACACTATCAACACTTAGGTTTCATGGTTATGGTCTAAGAAAATAAAATATTTATTATGATCAGAACTTTCTCTTTAAGCAACACTACTTAACTTTGGATTTTCTTACTGAGGTGAACACAACAAAAGTTAATTCTGCATCCATCTTCCATCCTGCCTCTTCTCTGAGATCTCTTCAGTCAGTAAAAGTCAGCCGATGTTGACTCTTGTCTTATTATCTCTTGCTTTATCGCTTTCTCTCATTCTTTTCTTCCATTCCTCTGATGATGTTCTCTTGGGTTTGATGAATCAGCCATAGTGTGTGTTAAAAAAAGCCAGTGTGTTGAGATAACTGGAAAAAAAAAAGTTGTAAAATGTGGTTTCTCAGCCTCGGGATGCTGCAGGACATTGACAGCTCCAGGAATGTGCATAATGAATGTCACCGTGACATCAAATTGAGTCAGAGGCAGAGTCTTAAGGTTTTGACCTTATGTAGTGTTGCTTAAAAAAAAACTTTAAAAAGTTTTACTAAGCAAACACCCAGGTGAATAGAGTGCCACTTGAGTTTGTGGTAGACTTCACCTTCCTTGGTAGCCTTGTGAGTAAAGACACACGAGCAAAGCAGGGATGGCTCAGAGTGCCTAGCCCTAGTCTATTCGTATGGTTTAGAGCAGGGCTACTCAATTCGGTCCTACGAGGGCCGCAATCCAGCAGGTTTTCCATGTATTCCTGTACCAACACACCTGACTTCAATGTCCAGGTGGGCACTCGAAGAAATCCGGCGGGGGTCAGGCAAGAGAAAATCCAAGGTCGTAACAGGGTCGATGCCAAGGGAGTCTGAAACAAGAAAATAGCTGGATCTCAACAAGGTAATACTGCTGACCATCTGGCAGGGAAGCAGAGAGTGGAGAGTGTATAAGTAGGGCGGGGAGCAGGTGAGGAGAATGAACAATCAGGGCAGGTGTAGGAGAAGAGCTTGATTGCAGCTCTGCAGTGCAGTTCTGCAACCATGACAGGGGAATTTTGGAAATATATGTTTTGAGCCTTCAGGAAATTTTTGACACTTAACAATATGCTGCTGCATTTTTGTATATATTTTTTACATATGTCTTTGCACAATATTTACACACAGAAACTAGTTTTTATAAAATGCCTCCACACAGCGGATGGCAAAATGACAAATTATATAGTTAACAACTGGAGTATTCTTCAAAATATTTTAAAATTGAAATAAATTTACCCCATAATATTATGAAAACTTAGTTGACTTTATGTAGTTACAAGCTGAAGTGTGGCCTCAATCCTCCAGGGTTGAAATCACCAGTTCCTGTGATGTGGGGGGGTGTGAATCCTGCACTAAGCAGTGTGCTGTGTGCATGTGATTGAACTGTGCTTGCATTAAATGTGGTTGTTCAAGAAAGACTGTGCTACAATATATTTTCCTCAACTATATTTAAGTTCCCTGTTAAGTGAGTAAACCTAAATTTTGTAAATTTCCGGTTAATTCCCATATATTCCCTTTAATTCCCATGGAAAGTTTCCAACTTTGAAAATTCCTATAATTTTGCAACCCTAGATGTGGTCTGCAAAGATCTGTGTAAACCCATATTGATCGTGTTTTAATAGAAATAGTTCAAGATTTGATCTGCACATGCACACAGTTTTTCTGCTATCCCTGTAAGTAAGGGCAATTTTAAGTCATCATCATGACATGAAAACCAGGCCAAAATATAAAAGTGTTTTATTGGATGTCATTGCAAACTGTAAAAAAAGAAGAAAACATCTTATGTACAGTATATTCCTGAAATCTACATGAAAACAGATATAGACAGCGTATAGGGATAATGCCAGACAAGGTGTCCATTATCATAACTTAATGAATGACGCAGAGGTGTGAACCGTCCGACGCGAAGTCCAATAATTTTTGATAATGGACACCTCGAAGGGCATTATCCCACTTATACCATGGTCACTTACGAAAGAAATAAATACTAAATCAATTATTATTACGTTGTTGTTTTTTTCTCTAACACAGAACCTGCAGCTCGGTCGGCTGCAGCTGTTGTATTAGATCTGATCAGTGGAGGGAAGGGAGATGACTGCTGAACGTTATGTAACGTGACACCAAATATCTTTTCAGAGGGCGGGTGCAGCTCTTACAGCTTGTGTGTCCAGAGGATGATGCAACATTTTGTTTCAGTCACAGATCGTTACCTAAATCGTTTTTATTGCAAGAAATATTATCCACCATTCACTCTGATCATTAAATATCAAGCAAGTCTATCCTAAATCGTTTTTATTGCAAGAAATATTATCGACCATTCACTCTGATCATTAAATATCAAGCAAGTCTATCCTAAATCGTTTTTATAATATTATCCACCATTCACTCTGTATCAAGTATGTAAATAAGTGTGGTGGAGTAAGTTCTTACTCCAATCTCCTCACTCCCCCACTGAAGGCGCACAGTGTAACGAATATGGTGTAATTGTGGGGCGAAGTAGAGCACCTTTATATCCGGGCAGGAGTTTGTCCCTTTAGTATGAGCTGTACGCTGACAGTTGTTTGGCTAGCTGCCAAAGTGTCAACATTACCTCCCCTACAATCTTAAGTGCCATAATCTCTTTCCTTCTCCGCTGGGGCTGTGGCGGTCCTTGGGTATTTACACCCGCTTGTTTCTTTGCAGTGTTGTGTTGTGCTGATTGTCGCAGCTGTGCGGAAAGCCGCATGACGGGCAGTTTCACCTTTGCGTGAACTGCTGGGTTGTGACTGAGTTTGGTGTTGGGGCAGCTCATTGGGACCTGTTGTGGTATTCCTGGTCTCTTCTCTCTCCCTCCCCATTTTGGGATGTACTGATAAGACTGCTTTCGCTCGTCAGAGCGGGACATTAATCTGCATCATATGATTGGTGTGTTTTCCTCTTTTTTTATACACGTGAAGTAGCGTGCCCTACGATATACTGTGCGTAATAGGTTGCTGTTTTGTCTCCGCTTGGATTTCCGCCAGCTCCTCCAGTTCTTCAGCCCTCCATACGAGTTGTTTGGGGAAATTGTCAGTTTTTATGTTTTATTATTAATTATTTTTAAAAGAAATTCATTCTCTCTGTCTGTACCCCTTAGTCCAGTAGGGTCGCGGGTAAGCTGGAGCCTGTCCCAGCATTAACAGGCAGGCAGGTTACACCCTGGACAGGTCAGGGCCAACACATAGGGGACAAACAACCATTCACACTCACACACGCTTCTAGGGAGAATTTAGAGTAACACGCAAACTCCACACAGAAAGGCCACCGCTCTCACGGTTCAAACCTTGCCCCAGCCGAGACCCTCTTGCTGTGAGGCTGCGGTGCTAACCACCACCACCATCGCCCATTTTAACAAGAAATTGTTTAAATAAAATGTCATTTTTATAGGAATCCACCACCCAAGGTGCATTTTATTTGAACCTACCCTGTTTAGGTTTACTGGGGGTTTTAACTCCCCGGCTGGATTGCCACCCTCTTCTTTTTTGTATAAAAATTATTGCCTTTTTTGCCTTACCAACACCACCCCGCCACATAAGGTAATCAAGAAAGAAAGACAGGTCGGAGTCAGTGGTTTCAATCAAAATAATCTGACACAAGAAAACACACCTACACATAAGAAAATGACGCTGTTGGAGAGCAAAACTTTTATAGAGTACCATAATTAAATCTGTGAAATTATGGACTTCTGGTTGTAGCCCAAGATGGCTGCCTAGGTGAAGTGACCCATGCTAGTTTTGCTGATTCCCCCATTTTTTTCATAAATGTAAATTGCAAAAACACGTATGCTGCTGTCAAAACAACTTCTACAAAATGGATAGGTTGTTAAAAAGCCACTATTTTACAAGTAACCGCTCTCAAAACCAACGCGACAAAAACACTACGGATGCAACAAAGATGGTGGAATCATCCCCACAAGAAGCCACAAGCATGATGATTGAGCTGCAGGGCATTAAGACTATCCTCAAGACCTGCGGACATATCCAGGGCAAAAAGAGGAGTCGAGGCGGTAAATGAGACAGTGAAAAGTCTGGACTGCAAAATTACTGAGGCTGAATCTAGCATATCTAAAGTGAATGATGAAGAGGTAAAAACGACCCCGGTGGTGAAGGACCTCACGAGACAGAATCTCACACTGAAAGAGAAAATCACAGCGTTGGAGGATTTCTCCCGGCGCCAAAACATACGTATTGAGGGTGTGAAAGAAGGAATGGAAGAAGGAAGGATTACTGTCACTGATTGTACGAAGTTGACATCATCCACCAGGTCAGCCTCCAGCCAGGAGACAACGCCAGGATGAGACACATTATTGTAGCTAAAACTAGCAGCGTTGCAGCTTAGCCTTGCCTAGCCTTCTACCTTGCGCTGAGCATGGCCTGGTAAAGGTTGTGATTGGTTGTCTTAATTGAAATGACTGGATCAGACACAGGTGTGGAGGATCAGGGAACTGCAAGTGGAAGAGTGGCAGGACAGGTTCTGACAGTGTTTAAAATTCATATCACCGTTATTGAATAAAATAACGGTGTTATTTATATTGCGATATATATTGATATTGAATTATTGTCCAGCCCTAGTGGTAGTATAATAATATCTTTGCAGAGCAATATGCAGCTGTTTAAAATTGTAACTTGGAATATACCGGGGTGCAATAACGTAATCAAGTCAGGGATTAAATAATGGATAAAACTTATCAACCCACTCAAGTCCTTTATTATCAGATAATGACTAAAGAATTAATAATTTAAGATCGAATTATCTGAACTCAGGCAGTTAAGTGCATGTGTAAGATTTTGGTGTTTTTATTGTTTGTTAATTACCTTTTAGATTCAGTGTGACTCATGCAAACGATGGTTCCACCAACTGTGCCTTGGCATGACTACAACACTCCTCAAACAGTTTGAGAAAGGAAAATGGAAGTGCTGTCTTTGTTGCTGATGTACATTTGTAAGTTACAAAAATATATCTTATTTTTATACAAACACAATACAATATTTTACTTTGGACAACTGAGACAAATATCATAAAATAATGCATGTGAAAATCTAAAATGTTGATAAATCTATTTTTCAGAAAACCAAAGAAGTTCCACAACGTTTGGGATATGCTGGTTCCTCTGTCTGACGTTCTGTTTTGTTTTTTCATACAAGATGCCTTTTGACTCTATATTCTTAAAAGGATACACATATTTATCAATAAAAACTATTTTTTGGGCAGCACTACATAAGCAGTCAGGTATTGATCTGAGGTGTGTAGGTCACGTGACTAAAAAGCTATTGAAGGTTGAAATAATAAAAAATGAATATAAAATAGAATGAGAAGAAAATAGAAAAAACAAAGGCTGTTCAACATGCACAAAGAAATGTTGAATAGTTTAAATTGTTTTGACATTTATATTTCATGTGGTTGAGGAGATATTGTTTTTTTTAAAATTCTGGTATCTGCAATTTGCTGACAGTCCCTAACTTTGCACTGGTAGCAAAGACGGCAAGACCGTTGCATCGTGCTTCTGAACCCGGTGACAAAGCACATAGGCTCAGCTAAATATGACGAGGAGACTGGGTGTCCGAATATCTGTTGAATATCAAACGTCAAACTAACTTTACCACAGTAATCTGTTTATGTGTTTAGTGCAGGGGTCTGCAACCTTTGCAATCCAAAGAGCCATTTTTCCCTCAGCCAGCTAAATAAAACTACTTTAGAGGTGCAAATGTTACGAGACCTTTTCAAAAAGGCAACTTAATATATATTTTTAATGAAGAGGATGTTTGTTATTTTTGAAGAACCACATTTTTATTTTCATTTTAAGGTTTTAAAATAAAGAAAAACATAAAGCCTTTATAAAAAGAGGATAAACAGACTTTCTTCTAAGGGATGTAGATATTTGTGGAAAAGTATGTAAAAGAAGAAAAACGTCCCTGGTTTCCAACCTAATGACAAGAAGGATAGATTTAAAAAAATATTTTAGCCACCTATTTAGAGACATTGTGGAAGGTCCAGAGAGACACTAGCGGCTCCAGAATTTAGAGACCCCTGATGTTTGTAAACCAAAATTTACTGCATTTTCTTTATTTAGCCATAGGCCTTCTTTTAAAGGAAAGACATTTTTGCGTGTAACAATGCGATTAATCGCAGCATGTCATGCGATTAATCGCGATTAGAAATTTTAATTGCTGCCCAGCACTAATACACACACACACACACACACACACACACATATATATATATATATATATATATAGCTACACCAGCCCAACATTATTCCCTGTCGGACCTGGTTGCAACATACATGGACTACTCCTCTTCTCCTTCCCTGCTCCGTGGCTCCATCTCCAGGAAGATCTGTCCACTCCTCCAAGGCTACCAGTAGTAAGACCATTGCTGCTGTTATTCCTTCTTCAAATAAAGTCTGTTAATCCTTCTCCTGTCTCCGACAGGTACATAGGTAAAAGATAGTATTGGAACATCTCTAGTTTCTTTGTTGAACCGGCCATGGTGCATTCTGTGTGTTTCCTGTAAAATCTAGACAAGAAGAAAAGGGAGGTCTCAACATCTAGACCCAGCAATGATGACTCCACAAAATGTGGAAATATATGTTGTGCGACTTTAAATTTATTTACATTTTTTTTTAATTACACTGCCAATGAAAAAGTATTTCTTTCCACTTTTGTCAAATTAATTAACACGTTACAGAATTACGTTTTTCTTGAATTTTGTAAAATTTCTAAATTTTCCTGGGAATGAGGTTTGCAAACATTTTAAACCTTGTTTGCATTTGTAAACCCAAAATCCTTTTTTCCTTTATCTTTTTTTTCTTTTCTGTGGATGCTTTAGTCCTGTGTGTGTATGTATGTAGCGCATGTTGTGGGTGACATCAGCACCTCACCTCACACCAACCCCTCCTGCTGGAAAACAGAGATGATGAAATGTCTGAAAAGCTCAAATCCACACCCAGAGAGACCAGCACCTCACATGTGCATCCTCCTGAGAGAGCAGGTGAGAAACTCACCAAGAACAACACTCAAGTTTCTCTTTTAGACTCCTTTTAATTAACACATTTTTGTCTTGTCTCTGGGATTTAAAATTTAGATCTAGAGGAAGACGAACTGTTCAAGTCATCGTTCCTGCACCTGTTCAGCTCGTTTCCTGTGAGGCAGAGAAGTGGCACGAGAAGTTTAGTTCAACCATCTGTGAAAACTTTTTCTGCAGTAAGTCTTTATATTTGTTCTGGGGGTGCTTTTAAGTGTATTTCAGATGCAGACTGTGTCATGTGAATTAGCTGTGATGAAGATACTTATTGGCAGTGAAGTGGTAAAAGGAAAATTAATATGCTTCCTGAACCATCAACAGATGTGATGCAAAGAATGACTAAGATGCTGTTTACATTCTGATTTTTTTCACTTTACTCTTACATTTTGTTTTGATTTTCTCCGTCAACACAACCCCCGTTTTCCTCCATTTTAGATCGAATTTCCTGATGTCATTCATTTTCATCCCACTGTGTTGACCACAAGAAGTTCGTGACAGTTCTTTGTAATGGCTTTAGAGTCGAGTGTGGAAAATTTCCTCGAACTGCTGTGAGCAGAATTCAACAGATCCATTAAGCGCTTCTGTTTTCTGTGTGTCTTATCTGTGCTGAGTACTCTCGCAGTATAACATTTTAATTAAAGTAAATTCAATTAATTTTGTTTTCTCCTTTTTTTGCTGCAGGTTGAACCACAATGAAGATGCGTGTATTGTTTTTAATGACCATCTTCCTGTTGCTGAGTCAAGCTCAAAGTGGACCTAATAACACAAGTAAGACAAACCTGATATTATGTTGGAAATGTATTTAAAAAAAAATACAACCTGAAAACCTCCAAACGTTTCCAGGAGATTAAAACACATGTGGAGGAAATACATTTTTTACCAAATAAAAACAGCCTTTCAGAGTTTTATTAAGCCGGTCGACCAGGCAGCAAAAATGACAGGTTCAGCTGTTCTGGTCTCAGCATGCACATAGACAGTTATCAGTCATGTCATCAGCTGTCTGAGCTTTGATCTTCTGTTCGCGGACCTGGAGTGAGACATCTCTGCAACCATATCTAAAGGCCGGCACACATTACAGGATTCTTGAAACCTTTACAGATTTAGAGACCACAGACTTGATGGTACCAAAAGACAGATCACACAAGATTTTTTCTCTTCTGATCTTATAGTGTGTGGTGTGAACTACGGCTTCCTCAGCTGAGTATTAGGTTCTTCACGCTCAATATCCCAAATCTTGCACAGTCAAATGAGACCTCAGTGTAAACAAACATGGTGGACTTACAGGAAGACCCAGTGACGCTGGTTTTTGGCCTCTTACTTTCTTGAGCAGGTTTCAGCAAAGCTGGAGGTGTATTTTATTAACGGTGGAGCTATTGATGCTACTTCGAATGACAAATGGGAAGTCAGTATGACCAACTTCCACCTTTAAAAAAAACAATTAGAATTTGGAGTTTGTAGTTGATATAAAATATTTCAAAGTACTGGTCTGATGAAACACGATTTTTCTCATTGTTTTAACTTGTAGTAACTAATCTTTCTAAAGAATGACTTTAAATTGAAGATGGGTGAAATAAACTCGGGGCGGCTGAACTTTTCCACTTTGAGCTGATTGTGACGTGGAAATTTCCTGCACATCTAAACGCCTCACTGAATGAAATAACATTCACATTTAGGTGGAACCAAAGTATGTTAAGTGTTTAAGAAATGACTTCATAGATTTTCTTGGCTTTCCTAATGTCCCAACTGCACCGTGTCACCATGACCTGCATGATTGAAAATCTAAACCAACAGATTTGATACAACCAAACGTACTCTCAAGAAAAGAGAAAATGATATTGTAACGATGTAGTAGTTCTTCATTTGGTCTGTTGCAGTTTGGTAAATTTGAATTATTGGTCTTGCTTTTCATTTCTCTTTTCATGGGCTGATTTTCTCCGTCTGTGTTGCTCAGCTCCAAACATCAATATGTCCTGGTACAGAAGCAGAGGGATCCGACCAGTGGGAAGATTTGGACGAAAAGTCATGGAGAAAAGTGAGCGTCTGGCTTTCATCACAGCCAGATTTTACAGACCAACTTCTGATGCCAGCGTTTGGATCACACACTGAAGATGTCCTGGATAATTGAGAATGTGTGGTGCTTTCATGTTCTTTGTTTTCAGTATGTGGAGTTTACTTATGTGGCATGAGATGTCTCTTCTGAAGTGACTCGTTTGGTTGTCTTTTCTAAACAAAACTATTAAGATTGGAATTTTTCAGATTTCTGGCAAGCTGTGAAGATAAAATTCCCAGAGAGGAAGCCACATGTATAAAATAACCACAGAAGAGTGTACATTTATCTGTCAGTGTCATTCTTTTTCTCAGATTTACTTTTTTTCTGTAGCGTTTATGGCTCTAGCCAGTTCTGAGGCAGGTTTGCACTGCTTTGTGTTTCGTAGATAGATTTACATTTGCTTCAGGGAAAGTTTCACAAGCTGCGTTTACCAAATAAGTTCTTCTGGCTTAATGACCTAAACTGAAGCCAGGTGTCCACTGGTGCCTTTGATTTGCCTTTAGGAGACTTGAATAAGAAAAGGTGAATAGAAAAAAATCCGGTCTCACTTGGTAAAGATTGAAATGATGAGTGACTGAATCATTTTTGCACACGGTCATTGCCCTCATGAGGAAACATGTTTGTGAGGCTTTAGTAAAGCTACTGATGTCCGCCTGCAGTCTCTGAACTGGTAGTTGTTAAAACATGCACTAATCTTTAAAAACAATTAAAGACTATATTTTTAAAAAAAAGTTACCACTAAAATTTCCAAATACACTCGCATACAGACTACGCGCAGATATTCACACAAGAAACACTTTAATCAGAGTGTACAGGTGTGATGTTGCTCATCAGCTGTTTCCGGTGCGAACCGACAAAGATGTCATTTTAAAACCCAGATATTCCCAACAATTACACTTATTCCTATTTTCCCCTTGTGGATGTCCATTTCAGTTGTTGCTGTTTTAATACATGTATACTACACACAGTACGTGGTATAAATGAGATAGAACAACTTCACTCGTTGCTCATGCAGGATGCTGGATTATAAATGGTTCCTTTTTGTAGCATTCTTCAGCATTTTTTAACCAGTTTTTGGTTTAGAAAAACAGAATTAAACAATAGCATACCTGTGTTTGTGTTGTTTAAAGCTAGTTTAAAACTTTCTTCTTTATGACGCAGATGTTATGTGACGCTGTTCTGACCACGTAGAAGAAAAAGATTGAAATGAAAATAATGAGTAACACCTGACACTTATTTTTCATAAATTTGCAACAAACAGCATCTGGCGTTTTTTATTATTTTAATTTGACTTGTTTTTATCTGATTTATGTTTTCTTTTTGTTGATTTACTATTATTTGTGTTTATTTTTATATTGTTTATTTATTTTTAACTTTTATTTATTTATGGTGATTAATGTATTAAATATCTAATTGTAATGGCTATTCTAGTTATTTTTCCTATGTTTTGTACTCTATTTTGCTTTATATAATTGTAAATAAATTCAGGAATTAAGGGGTTAAAAATAATCCATCTAGGTACTTCTCACATACTGCAGATTTTGTATTTACCCTGCTATGTACTACAGTACTACGAACAATGAAAACTGTAGCACACGCTTTCAACAACAGCCTTTGATTCCAGCTTGAATCTACTTCTTCTTCTGAACTAAAACCACAGGAACACGGCCTGTCCTGCTATCTGCGGGCTGCAGAGTATTGTAGTTTATTTTATGCAAATCATTGGACTGAAGGCCCATTTATGCTCGATGCAGAAGACGGATATGCAGACGGACGGACAGTTTCGTCCATCTACTGCATCGGTTATGCGTGTAATTTGGTCATTTTCAGGAAGCTTAGCTATCCATTGCTTGACGCAGAAGATGGAACAATACCACCGGAAATCGTGGAGGCAGTGAAGAAACAAACCAGAGAAGAAGAAGAAGATCAGGAAGGGAACAAAAAGCAGAAAAATTAAGACGAGGACAACTGTAGAAATTGCGTGAGCTTTTGAAGAAAGGATATGCAAATGTTTAGAGCGGTTGAAAACAACTTTATAGTGACGCATTACCGCCACTAAACAGTGTCTGAAACTGATGTCGGCTCGTGGGAGTGAAGTCTGAACTCAGCACTGCCCGTTAGTGGAGGAATTGACTTAACAATGCTGGCAACATAAAAAATGTATGGAAGTACGACAACATTTGAAACAGATGTCACTATTTACGTATGTAAGGGAGCATAAATGGCCTTAAGATGTGTCTGATTTGAATATTCAAATCATTTTAAGTATTGCCTCAGTTTTGCTTTGCTGGAGAACAAAATTCCACTTAATATCTAAACTATTATGCTGTATGTTATTACACAGGGATTTACACAATCACTTTAGACAACAGACTCATTGTTATCTCGAGGCAGTGTCTTGCAACTTCAGTAAAAGAAAACTTAAGCAGAATTCAGCCCTTTGAAGAATTCATTGACAACATTTGCATCTCTTTTGTTTCAGATGGAAACTGTTTGACCGACATCACTCACTGAGTTTGTTCAACATCTGCAGAATTAAGAGAAAAATATTTACACAGCAGTAATGACAACCATATTGGTCATATTTTATTTTCAGTGCAGTTCATATCTTCAGCATGAGGTGTTTCTTTGTTTCTGTGAGTCATGCAAACCAAAGAGGCACCAGCAGGCCCTCTGGAGCCCCACAGAAGCTTGGTTTCAATCAGCATAATTAAACCTCTTTTCAAGTGGTGACTTACACAAAGTAATAAAAATCCACACTTAGAGCCATCCAGCGGTCAAAACAGCTGCGTGCGCATGCAGAAAATATGAGAAATGTGCAAATAAAGCAAGTGACTGCAGAGGAGAAAACACTGCCAGAGGAGTGCTTTAAAACTTTGTGTTATTTATGATCACTTCTGTTGTGCAAAGTTGACTCCAAAACTCAGTCATACAATTTTTTATCCAAGTAGAATACGTTCAACATTTTAGCAGTTGTTTTATTAGAGAAGCTACACTCACTAGACTGCAGGAAACATGTACAGAAAAAATTACAAAAATGTAGCTGCAGTACAGGAATCATCAATTCCGGGCCTTGAGGAACACTGTCCTACAGAGTTTAGATCAGGCATCCTAAGTCCTCGTCCCTGAGGGCAGGAGTCCTGCAGGTTTTAGGTTTCTCCCTACTGCAACACAACTGACTCCAATGAAATATGAGATCTCTCACTGCTTGTTGTCAAGTTCCATCTTCTAGGTTGGAGAATCTCTACAATGTCAGACCTGCGCTCTAATAATAGATCAGGACCCAGAAACCATCCAATTACAAGTAAGTCTCAAAGTTATGACAATTTAACTTGATGGAGAAGGTTTCCCATTTATCCAGACTGATCAGTGATTTTGTGAATTTTCTCTCCCTTGTTAAGGTGAGCCAACCTTTTCAACTGGTTGCGATGCAAAGGTATCAGAAACTAATGCAAGGAAACATTTATAGGTCTGTGTATTGTACTAAGGGGCCACAGATGTGTCAGAATGCATCATTCAGTCTTTATATCACTTTGGCATTCTTTGGACCAGGACAGGAAGTTTGTAAACAAGGTTTTTTTTTTTAATATGCTGAATGTCATCATAGTTATGTAAATATGTCTTTAAACATTTTCTAGGCCTGTTTTTGGTCTGAGGATCCCTACAACCCCCCCCCCCCTTTTTTTTTTTTTTTTTGTTTTTTTTGGCTATTTGGAGCCAAGGCCCGTCTTTCCTGTCTAACACTCATAGACTGCATATAAAAGATGGATGGAGCCTCTGTGACGTCACCTGTAGGTTTCTGAAGCTTGGTGGGCGGTTACTACCACAGTGTCACACCTGCCGTCGCTCCTGGAAAATACAAAAATCTGAGAGGGGGGCTGTGAGCGTAGGGGTGGATGATTGATGTCTATCAAACTCCGAGCTCTCTGTAGCTAAGAGCTAACTGAGCCAACTCGGATCTGACGTGAGCTAACCGGCTAATGAAGGTAGGTGGGTGATTCTCTGAATTCGGTGCACATTGGGTTCTCTGGTTACTGAAAAGTGTACCACAAAAAATTGTGTTTCTTAACAGTGCATCTGATGGACTATTTGAACCTCTGAGAAAATATGTTTTCCCACGAAAAATTTTGTCACTTAGGTTGTTTTAAATTCAACCCCATGACAGGACAATCTGACTCCTGTATGATTATAATTCTAAAACATATTAAAGCACATTTTTCCAGTTCCTTGGTAACAACCTGGCCCTTGCATAATACAACTAATTCTAAGTATATTTTATTTGATTCTAAATAATAATAATTTGACTGTCAAGACAGATATAACAACTTAATGGACAAGCGGTCTTCATAAATCATGAAAATATACTTTGACATAAACATTACATTAGGCTTTCATATATTTTGTATTTGTCCTCTAAAATTTGCATACAGTTCAACATTTATCTAAAATTTGTTAATATTATTAAAAAATGCAAGACAATGTATCAAGTAACAGGGCTGAATAAATGACAACCTTTAATCAAATTGAAATTGACAAATGAAATCATTAAAACAAACAAAAGGAAAGAAACATATCATTAGGTATGTAATGTTTAACATTGTTTTAAAATAACAACATTTAGATTAAACAGATCTGTCTTATGGGAAGAAACAGTGAAGAATGACAGCATAGCCTGAATGCAAAAGCTGTCATCACAACACAGTCATAATCTTAACTATAAATGTTAACATTAGAATAAGTTCATATGAATCATCTGTAGTGTCAGCAGAAAAAAAGTACACTGCAATGCTGTCTGCTCTAAAATCTGGGAATTATTATAAACATTCAGTCAACTATGAACTAACAAGTTTGATAAATGAATGTTGACGATCTTATCTGATGTTTGTCTGTTGTTTCTGCTGTTTAAGGTTCTTTCATCATTTCAGTCAGACAGTCTCCCAGATTTCTTTTTGAAGTTGCACATGACGTGACTCACGCCCTGTCACGGGCTGAGGAGGCGGGATGAACTCAAGCACATCATCAAATGGATACCACAGTACATCGTCTAGTAGAGGCCAAAATAATCTGTTTTTGGTTATTCCAGCGTGGTGTATGCATTTGACTCGAAAATTGTTTTTGTCTGTGGCAAAGATTATTCCTGGATACAATGTTTTATCATAAGTGAGCACACACCACTTCCCTATTACCTCTGGGTCATCCCAACTGATTTGTTTCTGTCCTTGTGGCACAGTAGCTGGGACCTTCCTAACAAAGCTGAACTGCTTTGTATTCCAGCATTCACATTCAAGCTTTCCATAGGTGGAGCACATGCAGCTGACATCTCGCAACGTTATCTCCCCTCGAGCAAGAGTGATGACCTGATGGATGTGCATGGTTCCTGGGACTGGTGGAATGGTGGATGGCATCCTTTGCAGTGCCTGCTCTACAGCTTCATCTTTGATAAAATACAGTTTGATCGACGTGTCCGTCTCAGAAAGAGGCTTGAAGAGCTCATAAGCATTGTTGATGTCCATGGCTGATGAGGTTGTCTGCTGATCTCTTTAAGGCAGCACCAACACCATCTGGTGCTCCTTTACCATGACTCAGCTCAAAAAAATTCCAGGTCCCTCTCAGTCCTCTCTGGTGAAGCTCTGTAATGAAGAGAAAAAGTTCCCTTTTCTGTCTGTACTGCGTACAGGGCTCATCTCTAAAAAAGTGTACAACAGACAGTGCTGGGTGTGTGGTCTGTTTCCCCCTGTGTGAAGTGTGGCCTGTTGGCGGGATGATCCAAAGTGTACAGACTGAATTTCAGTGCTGTACTTGCAAGAAAAATTTTCACAGAAGTCTGTGTGGATAAGGCATTCATCATTGCCCATGCAGCTGCACAGTCCACGGTAGTAAGCATACTGTTGCCTGATGTTGAAGAGATGTCTCTTAAACTTGGTGGTGTGTGTGGAACCTCTCTGCAAGCTCCTTTTGACTGCCCTCGATGGTCTGTTTTACTGTTATTTTTGCAACTGAG
>JBAFTB010000014.1:30081267-30107167 GCA_037177355.1 Melanotaenia trifasciata | reverse complement strand
GTGTGTGTGTGTGTGTGTGTGTGTGTGTGTGTGTGTGTGTGTGTGTGCGTGTGTGTGTGTGTGTGTGTGTGTGTGTGAGAGAGGTCAAACTGACCACTTTCTTCCCAGAGCTCTGATATGGCAGAGCTGAGACTGGTTTTCGACCTGCTAGATAGCAATAGTTGTTTGGGTTATCAGCTTGTTGTGGTTTGTGGGCTTTGTCTGAAAACTGGAAGAAAGTGGAGCCACTAAGTCGTCTATTCCTCATTTATTATTTTGCTGTTTGACCTTCAGCTGGGGACCAGCTGACTAAAACTGTTTTTCTCTGATGAATCATCAGAGTCTCCCCCGACTTCATGCAAGTCAGGACGACCACTCTCTTTACTTGCAATAAATTCTTTATTCAATACTTCTGTAAATAAACCTTATACACTTTACTCATTCCAGACTCTTGGTAATTTTTCTACAACAATTGGCATTGTCGGGCGGGATTTGACGAGTGACCAGGGGGACCCAACGACGCTGTTTGTTCTGAATGGATTTCAGTAGGTGTGTTCATGCTGAAGGAACTCTGAGTCCGAAGGAAAAAAGAAAAAACAAAACCAAAAAAGGGTAAAAGGCTTAAGAAAATGTAATAATAATAATAATAATAATAATAAGAGGAAGCTGAACTGAGATCTAAAAATACCATAAAGGTCTCTGACTGGAAAAACAGAGACGCACTGAGCCTGTAGCAGACAGGAAAAAAAACTACTAAATAGCCCGATCGCTTTGTTTTAAGTACATTATCCAACTTCAGTCATTTATTTAAATTTATGGCGCTGATAAGTCTGCTCTACGCAAGAGGAGAACGGAGAACTGACTTTGAAAACAACAGTTTTTGAGAACATTTTCTTTTTCTTCCATTTCTCATCCTTCATGAGAAAATATACAAGCTGTCAAATAATCTGATCAGTCTGAAGATATGTTTTGTTCTGCTTCACAACGCTCAATATATGCACAAGGACACACATCTGAAACAATAATGCTTGCTCTAAAATACACTTTCAGTCTTGTTTAGTGAACATTAGAATTTACATTTTGAACAGTTAAAAATAAACACCATTATCTTGTTTTATCCCTTTATTATAGTAGCTGATTGTTTCTGTCATTTTTTCCAGATCTTATAAGGACCTAAAGGCTGGACAGTGTTGCCCACCCTCTACTCATCATTAAGTGTCTCAAGTCAGAGATGTCTTCAGTGCTACTGTAATAAGGACCAGCAGGCCTCAGGAGGTCATTCCTGCCCACTGTATCAACATGTAATTTCATGTTCCACATGAACTCTCTTTTCATTTTTTAAATAATCAACTCATTGCATGCTTTGGTTTCATACTTGCTGCTGCAACATACTGTGTCCTACCTTCAGTATCATTATTGACAATTTAAAACTCTCTACTTTTTAATACTGTGGATAAAATTTCTTTCAAAGGTTTTTTAGTAATCTTTAGGACCGCACTTCAATTGGATCTTTTTTTTATGCATTAACTTACCAAGCACTTTAAAACAGTTGAGACAAACACAGGAATAAAGTCAATGATACAGATTAGGGTCCAACTTTGCAACAGGAACCAAATGGATTGAATGAATCGTTATGTCGCTGATCTACGAGCGTTGTTTCTTGCCACTCGGACAGACCTCCTTGTTCCACACCGATGCACTCATACACCCTGTGGGCTGAAGCGGAACTCTGTTACCAAAGACCTAACACTCAGAACTGGATCAAGCAGACGTCTGCAGATGTTTCAGAGTTAAAAAAGCGAAAGAAAACTGGCACCTGAAACATGCAGCTTTCTAAATGCAAACATTTGTGTTCACACTGAGTGATGAAGTGCATCTGTGCACATGTGTTGGTATCTACTGCCCCCTAGTGGCCGATGTGCTTTCTATAACTTACCCACAGCCAGCAGCAGCTCGCTGACTTGATCTCCTGACAGGGCTGACGTCTCCGTGAAGAACAAACCCCTGTCATTGGCCAGACTTTGTCCTTCCTGTCATATGATATAAACAAAACTGTGACTCTTTATGTCAAATTTAAATCCACAGAGATGCAGGAATGTTCTTACCTGCACTGACACTTCCCGACGCTGATCCAGATCTCCCTTGTTACCTATGAGCCATATGACCGTAGATCCTGGAATGTATTGTTTCTCCAGCTCTTTGAGCCACAGCTGAGCTCTGATGAACGTTTCCTACAGTGGAACAAGAAAAGAACCAAGAGCTAACAGTGGCTTCATCGCCATCAAGACATGGTCAGTAGTCACCTGACAGTCAGCTGTGTTGTTTACCCGTTTACTGATGTCATATACCAAAAGTGCAGCGTGGGCTCCCCTGTAGTACAGCTGGGTGACACTGTGGTATTTTTCCTGCCCTGCTGTGTCCCATATCTCAAAGCGAAGCGTGATGTTACTCAGATGTACCAGCCGGGTCAGATAGGCACCTGGGGGAGCAGAAAAGGGGAGAAATTACTTGTTCATTGGTAAGGGACTGTTGATTGGGTTATTTATGCAGCAGCTGATCAGAACATGTTGAGTTTGATGGAAGCAACACATTTCCAAAAAAATAAAATAAAATAAAAATGCTGCGTCAGAAAAAAAAGCTGCGTCAGCAATTCGTGTTTTGCAAACTAATGAAACCAGCTGCTGCAGTTTAGAAAGTGAGATATTTTCACATTCTTACTTTATATATTTCATTTTATGATATTCAAAATGAGTAAAATACGTGAAAAGTTGTGGAATGGAAGCAGACCAGTTTAAGACCTGGATTAATTTACTATGGAGAAAATATAACATGCAGAATATTCTTAGGCATTGTGTTGCTGAAATAAGTAAAGCTTTCTCTAAATGAGACTGGTCTGGGGTGCAGACTGTATTGTTCAGCTTAATGGGGTTTTCACAGATGTGCAAGTCGTGTATGACGTGTGCAGTAATCCACCTTCAACAATGCGGAGTATAGATTTGTTCCACAATAACAAACTTTGTGATCCCTCTCCTCTTTATCATGAAAGATGCATCACTAATTTCCAGAAAGAATTTCACATTGTCATTCATTGGATTGGTGGTTCTCAAACTGGGGGTCTGGACACCCATGGGAGTCATGTGATAATTTCACCAAATAATCGTGAAGAATATATGCCCTACATTTATCAAATAAATGTGGGATTGTACCAGGGCTGTCAACATCAAACCATCAATGAAGAGCTAAATCTTTGAAAAGAGCACCTTAATTTTTAACACATTAACACATAACAAAGAAATTAGTACACATGCTATATTAAAATTCAGAATTTTACATTATATCTGTTAGAGAAGCTGATTTTCAGCATGTAGGTGCCTGGTCACAGTGGTAAACCACCAAAAACCACTTTATCCTCATTATTCTGGCAGTTTTCCAGCCTTACATTTAGAGGATGCTGCAAGATGACTCATCAATCATCAAGTCATGACATTGGGGTGGGGGTTGCAAACATCCCCACAATTAAAACTACATTTATTTTAAATTAAATATTTTTCTTGAAATTGTGCAGCACTTTCCCACTTAAGCTTAATTTATTTTATCTCTACTGTCAGTTTATTTTCAACGCTTGTGCCCTCCTCAGGCAGTTTGTACTGAATAGTAATTATTATTATTTGCTGATCATGTCTGTGGCGCCGCATGTGGCATTAATTTCCATGTTTTTGTTTTTTGTTTTTTTAATAAAAATTCTTTAAATCCAGTTTAAATCCTTTTTCTCTCATATAACTTTTGTAAAACAGTACATATACAAGAAACTACTGTTAAATCACCACACATTAATATTTATTCGTGAAGCACTTAAACACCTTCAAACTTGATTCAAACACAAATAAATCACTCTTGCAACTCCTTCCTTTATAGTCACATGACTCTGTAAATAGAATCACATGACAGGAAAAACATACAAGAATCCTGCAACTGCCTAAAATGGAAAAACAGTTAAATGTGGTGGTTTTCTACTGTGGTGTCAAATATCACTACTTTCTTCCAAAAGAAATGCTGACATGCCAGAATGAAAGCTGTTAACCTGCAATCACAGTGAGATTTAAAATGTGGTTTTAATGGAAATCAGTGAAAGTGTGAGATTAAGTATCTCACTAAGTATCAAACTGAAAATACAAACTTTAAATCTTTAAATTTTGTAAATATTTAAATAAAAAAGCTCATGTTCTTCCTGTTTACAAAGCCGTACGTAATGGCCTGGACTTTAGCTTCATATCGTACACACAGAAATAATTCAGCCTTCTTAGTAGACTTAATAAAAAATAAACATTAATCTACATGGAAAATGATAGATATTGGTGTAAATAATATTTGTGATACACAATCAGTGCACTCGCAGCTCAGTGTATCATGAACTCACAGCCAACAGTAGGTGATTCGTTCCTGAACTCATCTTTGACAAATCGCAACACCAGGCTGGATTTTCCCACACCAGAGCTTCCCAGGAGGACCATCTTAACCCTGAGGGTCCGCACTGGTCTGCCCACAAAGTCACTGCTGTGCTGGGCTCCTCCTGCCACCTTTGGAAGAGGTTCCCCCATTAAAAAAACAAACAAACAAAGGCTTAGTTAAATCCAAAATAGCCAGAAAACACAAATAGTCAAGATACAAAAACTCCAACAGGATCTTCAAGTCATGATCCAGCAGAGCTGGTCCATTTCAGGAGCAACCTTTGTGTGTCCTGTGCTGGTAGAGCTTACAGCTTTAAAAGTTTTACATTGAAAATAGAAGTGAAAGCAAAGTCCAGTCTTAGCTTGTAAAACCTGTAGGCGATAAACAGAAAAAAAGAAGCTGGTTTTACTTCCTTGTACGCTCACAACTGAGACATAAAGCTCCCAGTAAAATGTAAGCCATGACATCCAGTCTCTGTAATATGACCTCACACAAGGTAAAATCGTGTTTTTCCAAAGTTTAGTGCAGCCTTTAGTGAGGATGTCAAAATACTTAGTCATTCAAAATGGCACACAGAGAAGGGATGAGTTTTCTCTCTGTATCTACATGATCACATAACAGAGTCTCTGCAAACTGCAGCTTGCCTCTTTTCTGCATCTGGTTTCATGATTCTCGTGCTGGACAAGCTGGCGCTGAGGCTCCGTAGCCTGGGACGGCCCACTTTGCTGTGTCTCTGGACCAGGAACTTTCTCACCAACAGACCTCAGGTGGTGAGAATCACTGCCCCTGAACACAGGATTGTTTGCTCAGCCCTGCTCTCTTCACTCCGTTCATCCTCTCCACAAACATGGTTGTGAAGTTTGCAGACTGTGGTGGGTCTCGGATCAAACAATGACAAGACCCTGCAGAGAGGAAATCCAGCACCTGCCACAGTGGTGTTCGACCAACAACCTGGTCCTGAACAGCACAAAGACCAAGGAGGTGGTGGAGAGTGTAGACAACATCAGGTTCTTTACTCTCCACATCATGTGATCTGATTGGTCTTTGAACACATCCCACCTGGTGAAGAAAGCCAACAAAGGCTCTTCTTCCTCAGGAAGTTCAAATAGGCTGGACTCTCTGCTCAGCTGCTCACAAACTCCCACAGCAGAGAACATCTTCTGTCTCAGTGTCACAGTAACTTTATTAACTTTAAGTTTGTTAAATCTACATCTGAAAACATGAGCAGAATAACACGGTCGTCATCCAGTGGGTGATGTGTCCTACCCAGAGTAAAAACAGCAAAAGGATAGTCAGCGTTTTTCATTTAAAACAATAACAGAACAAAGTGCCAACAGAACTAAAAGCTTGGCAGCACTTTCAAATATTTTGCACAGACACAAAAGAAACCATTTGTAAAGGTTGACATGTCAGCATGAATAATAAATGAAGCGTGTTAAAAGCCACAGTCTGTAATACCGTACATCACATGCTATGGTGGGCGGGTGGTTGAATAGGGTAAACCCACACTTTTATTACTTCTATTACTAATGCATTTTGTTGTATTTTCTGTTCTATTTTACTGTGTTTTACTGTGTTGTGTATTTTTTTACTATTGTTATATGTGCTCTGTATTCTTTTCCCTGTTATGTGTAGCATAAAGCAGAAATAAATCCCCTTCAGAGCAGCTTGTACCCAGCAGCAATTGAGCTTTTTTAATGACTGAGTGAGCTGCACTAGGACCCCATTCCCCCTGTACATTTGTACTCAAGCAAATGGCAAATAAAGTTTTTAGTCTGTGTGTCTGAGGGACTGCAGATGGAAATTAGTTCAGAGAACCACAATCTGGGAGAAAGAATATTCTCCTTTGTGATTAAGACCTAACCCTACATGGTCCCTGTTCAATGAACTGAATGAACTAAAGTTTGGCGTGGCTCAGATCTAGCCTCGGTATAGTCCGGCCGGGTCCAGAACAGGGCCAGATGTATCGCTGCAGATCCGACCCACCTGGACAACGGACTGTTTGTACCGCTGCATTCTGGGGAAACAGTACAGAAACATAAAAAACTCATTCCACCAGACCAAAAAAACACTTCTTCCCAAAATCCATCTGCCCCCACAGACACACAAACACATTTTTCTGCTCATGAGCTGTTGCACATTACACACATTTATAGTGTTTATCGTGTGTAAATAGGATGTTTATATTTGGTTTGAGAATTTAAAATTTTGCTGAGAGCTTCTGAAAATGTGTTTATGCACAGCCATGAGGAGGTCTGAATGGTGCAGGTTGAACACATGAGGGCAGCATTGGATATGTGATAGACTCACTGTACTCTCGGGTTTTTTCCATCATCATCCTCATCATTACTTCGGGTGTTTGATCTTGTTTTCCATCTTAAGAATCTGTTTATAAATCCTTCTCCAGACCCCACCTCTGCAGCCATCTTTCATAGAACTTTGATCCACACTGGAAAAAAGATTCTTCTCCATCTCTTGAAGAACAGCCCTGTGCCTTGTACCACATTTTCACATCTGACTCTGTCCTTCATCCTGTTGTCATGTTCTCAAATGTTCTCTTGGTCAGCACTGTTCTGCAGCATCCTACAGCAGGTGGATCATGATGTTTCATTTAGACTGTTGCAGAATCTGAAATATTTTCCACTTAATTTTACTTTAATAGGCACCTTTTTACAAGTTCTGTATGTAAATAAGTAAAACAATTCATCATATAAATAAAGAATAAATACATCTGTGATATGTTCAGAGAATATAAACCAAGGAGAGCTCTTAGATCCAAAGACTCTTTTCAACTAGTCCAGACCAGAATCCAGACCAGAGTCCAGACCAGAGTCCAGACCAGAGTTCAGACCAGGGTCCAGACTAAACATGGAGAAGCAGCATTTAGCTGTTGTGCTGCAATCAAGTGGAACAAACTACCAGTGGAGATTAAACTTTCCCCAAATGTAGACATTTTTAAATCCAGGTTAAAAACATTTCTTTTCTCATGCGCCTGTGCATGAAATCTGCACGGAAACTTTTTAACTTATCTTGCTTTTAATCATTTTAATGTAATTGTTATATTATTGTGATTACTGCTATGTGTTGCTGCTTTTTATTATTTTTCAATATCTGTAATATCTGTTTTGTTTTATGTAAAGCACTTTGAATTGTTCTGTACATGAAATGTGCTGTACAAATAAACTGTCTTGCCTTAAACCCTTAAACTTTTTAAAAACCTGATGTCCTCCACTTAAGGATATTAAAAACAGATGGTATAAAATGACCATTTTGGAGACCTCTCCTGAACTGCCTGTGTTAAATTATGTTCAGCTTTACTTTACCAGAGTTGACCTTTGTAGAGATAATGTTCACGTAATATTATGATTTAATAAATGTGATTTTTTATGACAAACCTGAATTGCACATTACTTCATCTGACATAGTGATATGACAGTACACATAAGTTATCTGGAGAAAAAAGCATGTAAATATGTCTAAGAACACCACACTTTGTACTGGACAATGACATCAAGACTGTTGGATCTACATTGTGTTTGACAATAAAAAGCTACTCAAGTAACAATCTGTCTCTTTAAGGAACTCTAGCCTGTTTTTAGAGCTCCCTGGTCATCATTAAAAATAGCAAAGGGGGTGTGAGAGAGTGCGACTGCCCATGCAGAAGCTGTGGTTTCTGACTGAAGCAGAGCCCCTGAACATGTATGGAGTCCTCGACCAGAGGTTGATGCTGCATTCAAGTGCATGCGGAAATCAGAACTTACATGCACATCTCAGTCGGGAAAAGAGCTTTGTGCCACATTAAAAGTTGTAAATAACTTGTTTTATTTTTTCTTAGACATGAGGAAAGGTAATGGTTCAGATAAAACTCAAAATAAGCACAATTTGGAAAATAATTTGACCTTTTTTCTGTTGATATACTAGTAAAACGGACCGTGCTAGCTCATTCAATTCATAAAAAGGTGTTTTAGACCTGGTATGAGTTTCCTTATTACAGAAAGCAGTATGTCCGACTTGACGCGAAGATGGTGTGTTTGAGTGCAGTCCTTAAAGTTCGCCTGACAGGTTAGAGTCTACATGAAGTGTTTAGAGTAACTCTGCAGCTGGAGTATGTTTCTTTCCTTTTTTTATTTATTATTTTTGTTACAACGTGAGAAACATTAACGTTTAACGGGACAGTATAAAGTTACGGTGACCTCTTTCTTCGAGAAAAACGCGCGCGAGCCAGATGCTGACAGTCCCCGTCACAGACTGAGCTGAAGCGCAGTTTCACAAACACAGGAAGAAGTGTCGGAGCGGATGTATGACAATGACCCACGCTGTGATCCCCACCAGACGCGGCTCGTGCTGCCGCTTCGTCTTTTAAACCGGGACATTTAACGGCACATGAGACCCACACCAGCGTTGCCGCTCGGTTTTGTTTTTTAATTTGTTTTTCTTTGGATTATTGAACCCGCAGCTGGACCGCAAGTGCGAGTCTCTTCACGCGGAGAGGAGCGTTTGAAGTAAAGAAACATAACATGGGGACTCAGGGAACAGGACGGAAAAGATCTACCAAGAAGGAGAGGTCGACGGCTGAGGACGATGCCCTGAATCTCATTGCTAGAGAGGTGAGTGGAGCGGGGGGTAACAGATGGGATGAATGCATACCCTAAAAGTTTGAGAAGATTGGCACGAGCTTTGTCACGTTACGCGACCCCGAAGCCCTCATACTGACATAATTTCCTTAAGCCTGTGGTGACTGTCTTGTTGTTCGAGGAGTTTACAGAAAGTAACATTTAGTAAACACGCGTTTGTTGGTACATAATAATGGTATATCTAGCCAGGGGCGGGTCTAGAAAGTTTTAGAGTCTGTACCACACTGAACATGTTCCAACCCCTGTGGCCCCTGCCCTCCAGACCACTCCACTGGTCCCATCCCTGTATCCAGCTGTTTAGTTGTAAAACACTTAACTCAATGCTTTTCTTAAATATGGAACAAAAATAAGGTGCCTGTGCCCCCCAGGCCAAACGGGTGGCCTGGGGGGCACAGGTTCAAATTAATGAGTCATGGTTCAGAGCTTCATAGGCTGTTATATCCATTTAATTTGAGTCTCGTGTGTTGGAGCAGGGACACATTGAAAACCTGCAGGACTGCATCCATCAGGATAGAATTGAGCAACCGAGTTGTACACGAACATGCATGCAAACAGCTCAGAACTTGTTATTAATGAGGTGTAAGTCTGTGCAGCACCGGTTGAAGGCATCAGTGAAGAATTACTAAGTTAACAATAGTTCATCAAAACATAGTTAATTATTTGTTTTTACTAAATTAGCTTTGCCTTTTACATTAGAAAAACACTTTATTTGTAATAATAAGTGTATTATTTCCTAAAACCAGCATCTTGTATGGTCTTTTCCATTCTGTGTAAACAAACAGTGTCATTCTTCTTGCTCTTGAACAAGATAAACATTATATAAAAGTCTTTCTTCACTACTTAGAGCTCATTTCAGTGGCAGATCTCATAAACATCACCTGCAGCTTTTAAAAAAGGGTTTATTGTAATTTGGAGTAAGCCTTTCACATGTGCTGACCTGTATGAAATGGTGGGCTACCCCTCAATGATGCAACTCTGGTTGTTTACAGCAGGTGCAAAAGTTATGTTCTGACACGTTTACACTGTTTGAAATTTCTGATCCTCTCTATTACTCTGGTTTTTGTAAAGGTAAATTAATGTTTTGTTGTAAAAATAATGTCTAGTGTGTCATCAGGACGAAATCACCCAAATAAAGTGTGATACTCTGTACACTGCAGCTTATGCTAAAGAGATGATGAGCATGAAAATGTGAGGCATCACCTTGAACGTGGCCAACTTTTTGCTGCCTTCTTCAGCAAGGAGGAAGTTTAGCCTGTGCTAATCTAAACCAGGATGTTTCAGCACATTTACATACAGCTTAGTAACTGACAAGCTCACACTCTCGCTGTTGTAGCTGTGTGTGGTTGGGCTAACGCTAAACTCTGCTAAGGTTAGGTTGTTTTAAGCTGTTCCTCTCTGCTGTGTCTGAGGTTGCACATTCCTGTAGCTGGTAATTGTTTCTGGTTTTAGTCTATTTGCAGTGCCAGGAATGTTACTCAGTACATATTATCTAAACAGGAGATGGTCTCTGGCTGATGGATCCTCGTGCTTCTCAGAGCTTCAGCAGAGAAAGCTGTGGCAGAGGGGTGAAGTCCCTCTCTGACAGGTCGGTATGTCGGCCCTGATGAGTTAGCCCTGTCTGCCAAGAGTTTTTAAAATAGATGCTCCTAAAACATCAGCTGTTGCTAAACCTAGTTTTAGATTGGGTCTGCGGGGGATGGGCATGGAGGAGGATGGATGTGGCTCACCAGCTGGTCATCCCACCAACATGGCGACAGCAAGTTTGTGTGTGAAAGCGACTGCCACCATGCTGACATCCATAACACGAGAGCTGCTTTGGCTCTTTTTTAAGTCGTAATAGTTGTGTTGGGTCATTATGAAGTTGCTGTTTGTTTATTTTTACTGACTAATTGCTGACCAAACAGCAGGAACGAATGTCAGCAATGAATACCAGAGTTTTAGTTTCTGTCTAACAGTTTGTGTCCAGCTGTAAACAATCATTTGTTCTTCAGCCTGAGGATCATGTTCAGCATTGTTTATATGTGAATATTACTAAAACTCTCAGAGGAATATAAGTTGATGTAATTAGATTTATAATTAGTGAGTAGACCAGGATTTCCTACTGTACTCAAGCTTGAATGGTGTCCAACACTTTGAATCAAAACATTTACTACTTGACTGAATAAAGTTGGAAAGGGAAGAGTCGTCTAAAAGGTTATTTATAACTGAACAGTCAGACAGTCACATGTATAAAGAATAATAAATATGTTAAAGTGATGCTTTAGTCCAGTGATGTGTGAACGGGAAAAGCTGATTCCCATCAGGGAGACAGATCTTCAGAACTGCCGGACTTTATTCTGAGGGTTAACAACATGCGGCAGTCACATGAGGACAGATGGGGATCGAACCCCGGACTGGAACTAGGGCTGGGCGCTATGGCCTAAAAATAAAATCTCCGATTTTTTATAACCAAATCCGATTTCCAATTTTTTCTTTTCGTTTACAAAACATAAATAAACTTATTCAAAACATTTATTTGTTTATATAGATGAATGCCAACAAAAATAAAGCATAAATGTCATAATTTTTCCACAATATACACAATGAAATATGCGACACAATGCATCCGTGATCTCTTTCCATCTGGATCCTTATCGTACAGGATCCACTGCAGAAATAATTCCCCTGATGAAGGTTGTCTGTTAACGAGGGTTTTTGGTGAAGTTGACTTCTGCATCTCGTAGAGAGCAGCATTTCTCACTGCAGTTATCTGCACGGCTAAATCCAGGCGTGAGTGAAGGGTCACTTCACTGAAAATCTGTCGGACAAACACCGTTCTGGTGTGGAGGGAGGGCTAAGTCTGCTGCTAACTATGGAAAAAAATCCTGATTTTCATAAAAATAAATCTCCAGAAATGGAAAGATCGATTAATCGATTAATCGCCCAGCCCTACCTGGAACCATAGCAGACAGGGAGTGTAGTGGTACAGACCAGGTCCCAGAGTAACAGAGAGAGATGGGGAAATAAATAAGTGCATTAGGAAAAATGGAGGGATTTGTGAATTTGAGGTGTCATAATGTTCAGACTTTGGCCTTTGTTTAATTATAATAATAAATTTTACTCTATTAATCCCAATTGGGAAATTCAGCTCTGCATTTGATCCATTTCTAGTAGATTTTAGTAGAGGGGGCAACTAGAGTTGCTCCACAGTGGTTCAACTCCGGGGGCTCAAACACTGGTCCTCCAGACCCAAGCCCACCTCTATAATATATATATATATAACTACTTCCCTTCCCCTCGTTTAAATGGTGTGCTTGTTCTGGTTCAGTTGTTCATTTAAAGACGTGCTGAAAATGTTAAATACTACCTGTTTTTACTTTATGAGAAATGCATTAAAATAGGGCTTTAAAAAAAAATCTTAAATACAAACTGACCCTCCTTTCTGACCTGAAAGTGTGTTTAACTGCAGAGAAAACTCCTTTAGTGTTGAAATTTTATGGCTTTTCCTAAAGAGACCCCAACGTTAGAAAATGGAAGCGTTGCCTTTATTCATCGTTCCATGCAAGCTGTACAATACGTGGGTACAAAGATCATCTTCAGTTAAAATCTGTCACAGAGTCGGTTACAGACTGCAACAACACACACACACACTAGGGCTGTGCATCTTCACTGATCTCACGATTGGATGATGGTTATCTGGTAAACTATTCGATTTAATTAGATTTCAATTGATTCGGTGATGCATCACTTTGTGTTGCATCCTGAGTTTTCTTTATTACTGCATCAATGAAAAAAGCAGCCAGATAATTATGAACTCCTTGTTCATTTATAATTATTTCAGAAATCAATCTGAATGTCCTGGTATTAACAAACATCAGAAAAGTGTAAACAATTAATTTATTGTTCCATTGCTGGAAAATGGAAATGTCTGGGTCATTTCTGTCTGCTATTTTGGTCTAGAATGAAATATCTCTACAGCTGTGATCTAAGCACATGATCTCCTGTCACATCCACCGAACGGCTTGATTTATTTTCTGCTACGTGATGGATGGCAGTGAAGTTTTGTTTGTGTTCATTCTTTTATTGTTACCAGCATCAAAAAGCTGCAAAGAGCCGCCGTCAAAGCGGATTTCTGTTGTAGAAGTGTGTGTCAGAGGTTAAGAGGAACATCTGCTAAAGACCAAACGATGGTGGCCTGCAACGTTTTGGTTTAACCCATTTTGTCTTTTGGTATTTACTTACCAGTTTGTTGGTTATAAAGCTCTGAGGATAGGACGACAAATTGGGTATAAAGAATTAATCAAATTCTAACAAGCTGCCTTTAGCAGGTCAGGATTGCAGCTGATTTGATTTGATTTGATTTGATTTGATTTGATGTGCTCAGGGTGTTCATCAGCAGCCACATTTGTGCTTGAAATTAGTTTTTTTCCATCTACAGTACATTGGTTTCCTCATAGCTTTGTTTCTTTTGTTTTTGGTAGTTAAGTGCCGTGTAATAACACGGTTTGGTCAAAGGTAACTACAGCATCTGCTGCCTCTTTGTGTAAACTTGCATTTCAGACGTAGCTCGATGTGGTTGATCAGTTCGGATCGGGGAAGGAGCCGTTTCAGATGTTGTTATACTACCTGTACTTTAAAATATCCACCTTTTTATTTTAAAGCGCTTCATCCATCTGTTAAGCTTGGTTTAAAAGTTTGTTTAAACTTCAAATCAGCCCTCAAAACTCCCCGCTGAACTCAGTGGAACCTCTTGTGAGTCAGGATGTAATGGGATTGTCTTGGTGTGGCTCAGTGGAAGTCAGGTTTGTAATTTAGCCCGTAGATGTAGAACTGTACGTCTGATGTAATGGTGAAGACACTGAAGCTACATTTTTAACGTGAGTCTTGAATTCATCCTAATCACGAAGCTGAAATGTTTAATGTAGTTTTCCATCCTCGCTGACACCAGACGTGGAGATTAAATGTGGTTTTAATTGAAATCTAAGCTTCATTTGTTCATTCAGTGTCAATGTTTACACACTTTTAACTGGCACTGTACATAATTCAGCCAAATGATTTTTCACTGGTTTTCAAACTACTTCTGACAAAGATCCAAATGAAGTCTGTTCATGTTTAATAAAACTCAACATGAACAGACTTTTATATAGTTACCAGCACATCTGAAGAGTTACTGAAGAGAAGTTTTAAAACAAAATTAAATGTCTACAATAGTTTTTGTATTTTACAGAAAGTTAATGCTACATACTGTAGCATCCAATAGATACCTCAACATCTTCAGTACCACACAGTACTGTCTAACTTTGACAGATGTTAAATCTTTTCCATGTTTTTTACCCCAAATCGAAACACATAAACTTACCTTTAATAACCTTTTTAAAAATAAACTGAAAAATAATTTCCTTCTCATGCTCATCAATACTGTCGCTGTCTTCTTGCCAGAGTTTATTGAAGATCTCTGCAGCCTCCCCCACCTTCTCCTCCCCCGTCGTCAGCACACCAGGCAACTCCACCTTGCCGACAAAGACATGCAGGTTTCTCCAAGCTACTGTGTTGCTTTCCTGCAGTCATGAACCACCGCGTGTTCCAAAAGAAAAGTCGGGGGGAAAAAATTTGTCTTTTACAACAAAAATGGTGCAACAACAACATACATACAACTAGAAAAAAAGCTTCCACTTCCACAGTTTCCTCCACACAAAGTGAGACGGCCTGTAGAGTCTGCAACTGCTCATGGTCCTTAAAGGGTAACAAAAAGAGTAAAATGATACATTTTCAGTGTAGTTAATCTGGTGGCACGTCACCACGCCAGAGGGCTTTACAGGACTGTGTCCAGGCACACACAAATGTCATTTTTGATGAAAATAATTACCTTTAAAGGGTATCGTATTTGTTTTATATGCATGTGGAGATGCAGCTGGAGCCTGGACAACATGGTTGTTTTGAATATTGGACACAGTGGACCATGAACCTGCAGCAGGTTGTGCATTTTTTAAATGGCAGGTTTTCCATGTAGCAAAACAGACTGATGCATCTATAAAAAAGACGGAATAGCTGCTGGTCAAAACACATAGTTGAAGCTTCAAATCAGCTGAGACTACATACATTAATTTAGAAGACGCTTTTGTCCAAAGCGACTTACGGTGGTTAGGCGGTAGCGTTATGGGTCTTGCCTGAGGACCCAACTGGAAGGTGTTAATATTCATCCCTGAGCCAACTGAGCTAACCAGCCGTGATACAACATACACAACAGCCCAACATGATCTCTGCACACTCCTTAGCTGCAAAAACAACTTATTTCAATCCAGGCATACATTTGTGAGTGGGTTTACGTTTTAAACAGTAAACTGCCACTCTGGAGACGAACTGAAAGTTGGGTGAATAGAAAACATAAAAAAAACTCGTGAAAAAATTGATTAACTCTGCTACAAGTTCAAGCTGAACTGTTTTATCAAACCGGCACACCAGTTCATGAGCTCCTGCATTTGCTTGGGGAGGAGTGGGCGTGGTAAAGGTTGTTTTTTCCTGCACTATTGTGGAGGTGTCCTGAGAATGGAGTCTGCACCGGAACTGTCCCGGTTTCCCTGAAACTCATTATGTCATGTAGCCCCCACGTGGTTCAAGCATGTGCAGAAGCATGCACCACAGAAACACTGCAGACATGGTTCATTTTTCCTGCTTATCTGATGCCGAAAAGGATTCAACCACATCTCTCAATCGGATTAAAAATGATTTCCGATCGGATCAGCTGACATGTGTACATGACGCATTTTTATTCTGACTGGACGTTTGATCGGATTAAAAGTGTAAATGGAGCTTGTGTCACCCAGGCGTTGCGTTAACCGAATATTTTCTGTTGTTAACCGGTTTATTAAAACAGTGACAGAAAAATCTGAAGGCTGTCATTTTGACAGGTTGCAATTCACACTCCTCACCATCTGGTAGCGAATGATCAAATTAACGAGCTATAATCTCTCTTAATGCATGACCATGTTGGCTTCACTCGGAAAATGATCACTATGGGTCACAGACTGGTGCAGAAGGAGCGCATGCTGTGGGATTTCCTCCCACTGAAGCAAGTGATTGTGGATCAGGAAACCCGTCGTTCAGAGAGTCTTCTGATCTGACTTCTGATCACTTTGCTTGGAGAAATATTTCCTGATTTAAAAACTGGCTGAAGTAACGCTTGTAATTCCAGTCTCCAGTGTAGCAGCAGAGCAAGGTTCAGCCTTTAAAACATAAAAAACAAGAAAAGTCGTCTGTTTGAGAAAAACGTCCAAAACCTCATGACAATAGTAGAGCCCGACTAACTTCTATTTATTTTACTTTAAATTTGCATTGTGAATTTTTCTTTTTATGGAGTGTCAGACAGGAGAAAACTGGCAAAACTGCCAGTTAGTACTATTGTATTTAAAATATATATGTATATATATATACTGCGCATCATTTGTAAAGCTGAAATATCTGCGTGTCAGACTGATCTATGAGCAGTGAATGAACCGCGCTTTTGCGGCACGACGCTGCGCCTTCTCAACACGCCGGGACATCGGCCCAAAAGTAATGCAGCCCACTGGGAATCCTCTCGAACCTTTTGATTAGCCACCATTGCTCTTGATGTGTATTCTGTCATTTACGGTAGTATATAGGCTGACTATTTGTGTAATGTGCCTGCGTATTACAGGGGTTATTACGGTAGACCAGGAAGTGGGGGCTTTGTACTAATGTTGTAGGCTACATGGGTGTGTTCTGCCTACATGTGGGGAGCAGCGAAACAATAAATGAGAAATTGCTATTATTTCTCCATTTGACTTATTTACATATTTCAGCATGAGAATCGGAGGTTTAGCGCGAGAGCGTGAGAAGCTACTTAAATGCGCAAGTCTCACGGCTGATGCGTGTTGGCAGCCCTGCAAAACAAATGCGGCACACCGGCTCGTGCTTCACCACGGACTCCTGCTGCAACATGCTGCTGTCAATAAGACACTAGAGAGATCACTCTGCAAGAAACGAGGGCGTTCAGTCGAGATACTCCGTAGTGAAACCTGTTGTCATACACAGTCTATGGTAAAGTAACATAGGGAAAAAAACTAATAAAAATTATCAAGGCTGCAAACTTACCGCGCTCATTTTTTCTTACCGTGCAGTTAATTGACTTATTGCTTATCGTGACAGGCCTAGTTGGCATAACCACAGCGATGTTGTTGCTAACATAAACGTACAGGGAGCAACTTAAGCTAGATTTAGCAATGCAACGTAAATGTAAAGCATGACCGACGCAACGAAGCACGTGTCACTATCATGATCAGTGTTGGGAGTAACGATATTACCTTTTTGGGTAACGAAGTAAAGTAATACGTTACACTTAAATTATTGGTAACGAAATTACTTTACTAGACTACAGTAACGTGTTTTTCTGCGTTACTCAAGCCGTGTTTGCCTATGTGTAAAGTTCTGATCTGTTTTAAGTGGTACGCACATGCTGCTGCTTGTGTGTGTGCTTGTCTGGGCACATTGCCATAGAGGCCGATTAGCGTGACGCAGCTGATTGTGCTCCGACTAAAGAGAAAGAAAAATGAAGCTGGAGAGTCATAAATACGGGCTTTTGGTCAGTGGCGATATTCGCATTATTTTCAGTTCAGTCCAGTTTCAGTCCATATTTGTGGTGAAAGATCCTGTTCGCCGGTCAGTGGAAGGAGTCCTTCAGCAGCCGACCCGCCTAAACAAGCCAAGATTTTTCCTGGAGTGCAGCATCCGGTAAGACAGAAATTAACAAGCTAGTTGCAGGTTCATTGTAGGAAACAGGCTCCCACTGTCGACTATTGAATTGCCCAGGTTTAGAAAAATACTAGATAAAATGATGATGAGACAAGTGTGTCCATTTCTTCCCACAGACAGGGACGTTGTTCTTGTGGTTTCAAAGCCGTTTTGTTTACAATACACAGTAAACATTATGCAGACAGGCAGCAATGATTCGGCTATGATGTTTGTCCATGTCTACACGGTGAATTCAGAAATGGTGAAGTAATAAGTAGTGGCGTTACTTTTCAAATGCAGTAATGAGTAAAGTAATTTCATTACAATTTACAGAAGTAATGAGTAACTAGTAACTAATTACTTTTTTAGAGTTACTACCCCAACACTGATCGTGATTCATGGTAAACAGTTAAACTGTAACTGGAGACATGTTGAGTTGACACAGTGTCATTAATGTTAATCTCACAACGTCGTTATAAACGTACCTGTCGTCAAGCTCCACTCCGGCCACCCCTGCAGTGCTGCCTGGCTGTGGCTACTGCTGTAGTTACACACATCGGTGAGAACTGAGGATTGAATGGAGTCAGAGCTCCATCTAGTGGACATACGGCACAACAACATCATTCTGCACGACTCCCACACTTGACAACATTTACCTTTTTATGAGAAATTAAGAATATATCTGTGTTTAATTGGCAAAACCCCAGTCAATTATTATTGTTTTGAAAAGGGCTATAAATGCGCGATATATTCAGCCATAGCCTCTGCAGCAGTCCCACTTGAGACATTTGATGACGCACAAGTAGGCATGCAATTAAAGTCCATGCAGACCGCGAGGAAGGTGTGAGACTGTGCCCCACAACATTGCATTCTGTTCATATTCTGAGTACAATTGTTTAATTTTCTTTCTTTATATGTTAACAAAAAAGTTAAAAAGTTAAAAGCTAAGTTAAGAAAAAGTTAGCTGTATTCATCTGCTTGATGTGTGATGGCAGGATGTGGATTCTCTGTTCAGACTGATTATTAAATAAAAATGAATTGAAATTAAATGCTACTGAATATGACATTATTATAATATAAAAAGTTAAAATTGCACGTAAAAATAGATTAAAACTTGATTTTTATGACCCTGTCAGTCAAAATGTCAGACATGATGCATAGTTTGAGGACATCCTGAATGTGCTACAGTGCAGTAAGTCAGGGCAAAGATCATTTTTAAGTAGTTTTTTCAGGTTTTAGATAATATCTAAGCTGGAACTTGTTAGGTAGCTGATAGCATCAGTCTGCTTGGACCTCTCACAGATACAGCAGTAGCAGACTTAATTAGAATGAGTTAAATGCAGGTAAGGATAATGAGAAGCTGACATTTAGTATGCACAAATGTTTTTATGATGAAAATCAGTTGAATTATAACCTGAAGTTTCAGATGGATAATTTTACAACAATGAAACTGACTCCAGTTTGTGTCCAGGTATTCAGTGATGGTCTGTTTTGTCTGCACAAGGTTGCTGAAATGATCTTAACTGGGGATTAACTTGGCTGGTACGTGGCTGTAAGAAGCTCAATGAGCGTCGTAGAGAATTGAGTCTTCAGAGTGGATTAGTCTGAGCCTTGATGGCAAAGAGGAGGAAACCCACCATAAAATCCGCTCAGTCATCTGGGGAGCGAGCCAGAACGGCACAGTCCGTCCAGCGCCCACAGCTGAGTTAATCTTTAATGCTGAAGACAAGCAGCACACATTTACACACTGATAACCAGCAGTCAGCATAGCGCTGAATAAATAGTGATTTTTCATTCTGAACCAGTCCAATACAAGTGCACGGTATCACTGCTGAAATGTGCCCCACCTTAAAACAAAAATTATTAAAGATTTTGTGGAACGGAAGTTTGGCCAGAGCACGTTGATGTTTTTCAGTGAACACCCATTGTGTTGGTAAGTACTTCCACACACATTAATGGTCAACAATCACTTGTGTGTTTCCTGATGAGTGTACACAAAGTTCTGGCTGGGCTTGCCTGAGTGAGTCTCCTTAAAAGGAAGTGGAGTCTCTGTGTGCATTGGTTTCCTCCAGATGACATCACCGCAGGCACAGCCCATGCAGATTGTTATCACAAACTCTTTCCTGTTTATCCACCATGGCCGAGTTTCTCCCAAAGCTTAGGGAACAGTGGTGGTGGGGGGGTGGGGACAGTGTAGTGATAATACAATCCTGAAATCAGGTACACTGAGGGTGACGATGCACTTATTTAACTCAACGGTTGGGGGATGTCTGGGTAAACTGGAAGTCACGCTGCAAGGAGACTGCAAGTCATTTTTTGCATGTCGAAGTCAAGACTAAAGTCATATTTAGTTGTAATGAGTAATTTCCTGAGCGCCACCTGCCGTCTGCTCAGCTTATAACACTGCATTGTAATGTCAAAGAATTTTTTAATCCGTACCTCCCTTTTATCCGGGACGGGTCTTGGTAAACCAGAACGTTTATAGAAACATCTCAGTGTGTTCAGTAAATGTCTCATGCTTCTTCTGAATATGCTTAGTTGAGCTAATCTGATGGAGTTTTATTTTAGTACAAAGGTAGTAACAAGCTAACGTTAGCATCTATGTTAGCAACTAGTTGGCAACACCACAGTGTTAGGCTAGTTGCTAACATAGATGCTAGCATAAAGCTTTCATATTACAGTGACTAACCTCTCCAGGTGTCTTTTAAGGTGGATGAAGGTAGATGTGGTGGATCCAGCATCCTAGATTTACATGCTACAGACATTCAAATGAAAGAGTTCTCCAACAGCTTGTTGTCAAAGTCTGCACCAGCCTCTTAACGACCCATTATTTGAGTCAGGTGTGCTGCAGTGTGGACATATTGAAAACCTGCAGGACATTGGCTCAAGAGGTCCGGAGTTGGGGATCCCTGGTCTAGACTTTATAAAATATTGAACTTATTATTACAGCTAAAGTGATCATCAAATGTAAAAATGTAAAGGTCAGTTAACATTTAATACTCATAAGCATTTGGTCTTTCTGTTTAAAAAAAACAGGCATATTTGAGGAATCGTCACGAATAGTGATTAATCACGATGAATTCATTTGTAAGCTGTGATTAATCTGATATATAAATTTCATGTTTTATAGTTAAACCTATGCTAGGCGATTGAATAACAGTAACAATATCGTACATCAAAGTCTATAATATAATTTATTTAAATGAGAAATTTACTAGATCTCGGCTCTTAATAAAAGGTAAAGGATCGGTACTCGGCATCGGCAGATGCCTAAACCCCAGGTATCGAAATCTGTATCAGACAGAAATAAATGGTATCAGAACATCCCTATGGCACAGTCAGAAATATTTTTGTTTTTATAAAGGTTGTATCCCATCTCCAAGTCAGATTTGGAGATATCAGTAAAATAAACATCTCCCATTTCAAAGCTTCAGTTCCACCACGTCAGCTACAACAACCTTCCATGCTTTTTATCCTTAAACAGGACAAGACCTCCAAATTTTATTCTGTTATTCAAGGAGGACGTCTAATCTCAAACAAGTCGGGGATCTCAAACAATTCAGACGGAATGAAGCTGCAGCTATGAAGGCAGTGAGGACTCATTCATGATGTACCTCTCCTATTAAACCAGAGGCCTTCCTGTAACTCCAAACAGCTGGAATGAAAGAAAACATGAGCAATGCTGGAACTGGGGGACAGACAAATGTCCTTTAATAAAACGTTTCTTTTTCTGCTGTATTTGGCAAAAATTGAAAGCAGTAAAAAATATGTTTTTGGGTCGTGAAGCAGACCATCCTTATTAGGTGTCACCACACCACCACTGCTGGTGTGTGAGATGCTGGAGAAATTCATAGAGGGACGTTGAGTAACTTCCTGAGAGGTATTACTCCCATCATGCTTGGTATCTATTTAGTGCAACATAAAGTAATTCTTAAAGCTCACTGCACAAGACAGCATGAAACTTACTGTAACTTTCCAAATAAATTAATTAAAGGAGAAAAACATGACAAAGAAGAGTCCAGATTGTCCATTTCCAGTCATGATGGCAGCTAAAATATGATGAAAGACAGTTGTGTTGTACTTGGCGTCCAACAGAAACCTAGTCATCACGATGTGAACTTCCTCATTTCTGAAACAACATGTCTTGTTTTCATTCGGTATAACATAAACCTTCTGGGAAGGAAACTTCTGCCATATAGGACAGAAAGCATTTTTAACCCTCACACACACACGTCTAATACGATCCTCTCACACACATTTAACCTCTCACACGGTACTGTTATCACTTATTTACATGGGTTTAGGGTGTCTTGTAGTTTGTGCGTGAGGTTTTTAGTCGTATCTACGTGTGATTTTTCAGAAGTTTACATGCGAGATGTTGCTCATGTTTGAGTTGTTTCTGGGTTAAATATACGGCACCTCATATGAAGCTGCTTCCTTCGCTCCAGTGTGGCAGTGGATCTCGTAGCAGTTCGAACTCCCTCATCTACAACATGAAGATAAGGAAGGATATAGATTATGTTTTAAAAAAGATTATCTCGCTTTGCTGACACATCAATAAAACTATGAATTATTTTTAACCAACTTTGACTTTGATCTCCACAGATTTTATTAAGAAAACTGATTAATCAAATAAAATAATTTTTTGTGCTGTTTTTTTTGTAAACATGTAAAATAGTCAACTAGCCCAGTTATTTGTCATCATCTTGAACTGGATAATAGGTTAAGTAAACCTCCACCAAGTCTGAGATCAGAGTTATTTCTGTATGCTGTCTTTGTTTAGCCTGTCAGCACTTGCGGTTGTTTGATATCCGTCCATCTTGGTGCTTAAGGCTGGCATCCAGAGCGTGGGAATTCAGATCAGACCAAGCTGGCATTTCGTCCTCGAGGCACTCCAAGCCTGGGTGACCAGATAGGCTGTCACTAGACACTAGAGCCTGACCGATATGGATTTATTAAGTCCGATGCCGATTTCGGTAAATGGCAGAAAAAAATTATCCGAAGCTGTACTGATGACTTTATCTTTAAATTTAGGTAATAGGTGTATTCTATATATATGTGTGTGTATGTAAGCAATATAATGAGTGAAGTTACTGGTAGAACATTATTTATGCAGCCCTCTGACGCCCTTTAATGTTAAATGACATTTTCTCTACCCCATTATTTTCTTTTCCATGAAGTCATGACTCATATGAACCAAAATAAAAACCAAAAACGCTTTAATAGAGTTGCATTTTAAACATATAATAACATATAATGTTACTCCACTACAACACAGTGAGTTGCTGTTACAGCCTGAGTCACGTTCTAGTATTTTCTGACTAAGTAAAACTAAGAGTGACAGGACATCATGACAGTAGCTGAAGACAGAGAGTAATCTTCATCATTTTAACTTTTCCCTCCTCTCTGCTTCACGTCGCTCCTCCTTATGCGTCTCAACACGGAGCTGATGGACGGATAAACACTCGTTCTGTACTCTCTAATATTTGTACACTTATGTTATTTCTGTAGTTACTTACTGGCAACTTGGCAACCTTTACTGTTTTATAATAATTAACAATATATTGGTGTTTATAACCCTTCCATAATCTGTATTTTTTATGTTAAGATGTACAATCACTCTAAAATTGCTAGCTTATGTTCACAGCTCATGCTTAAATTAAATTAAACTGATCCTTTTTTCTTGTGTACAAGCCATAAACCTTATGAGTATCCCATTTTTGCAAATAACTGGCTCATTTCTCTCAGGAGGCTGGCCATCCCATTGAAATTATGCTGAATTAGAACAGTTTTGATTGAACCTGACTCCATGTAGGTCAGTATAAATAGCTGTGAAGAAGGAACAAAGGATGTGTCTTCTAACCTAGTTGGATCTTTCTCTGTAGAGACTGATTAGATAGAATCATAGTTATATCACGAGGGGAGGGAGGTGGGAGGTCCGACATCACACTGTTTTAATAATAGGTAGGTGGAGGACAGTCCATGAATAAAGTTTGTATCGGAAAAGGATTTTAGAGCGACCCCCCCCCCCCTTTTTTTTATTGTAATAAACTTTAGTGCTTTCCGTGGAAAACAGACATGATTCAATACGCATCTCGATACGTTATCAGCGATGCAATACATTAACGATACGATGAAGTCCCCTGCCAATCCAATGCGATTCAGCCGTGTTCACAATACGATGCGATTCATTAATTATTTTTGATTTGGGCCGATACGATACTAGCATCGTAAATACTTGCCGATCCTGCTAAAAGTAAGGGGATCGGTATCTGCGAGTATTTCTGTCTAAACACCATCCGATACCGATACGTTTTGGTTTGTCATCATGTGAAAGAACAAGTTTGTTGCCTTAAAGAAAAACAGCAATGACAAACGCTAACACTAAAAACAGATGTTTTAGAATTTATTGTTCTGGATTAGCAGTCCTTTGTGGAAAACTTTCACTAAGTCCAATTTCAAAATAGTTTTTAATAGAAATGATTTGATTCCAGTTTATTTACTCAATTATTAAAAAGGTTCTGTGGCAATCATTGTTTTCATGTGTTAATAAAAGATGAATTAGATAAATAATTATCAAAAATAACACGTTAACGTTGGTAACTTATTTATGTAATTAATTGTGTTAAATTTCTCAGTAATATTAAGGCTTCCTCATCGGGCCGTGTTCTGCAGGGGGAGTTTTAACACCTCATCATCTGCCTGTTCTTATGTAAAGTCATGACGTGAAGAGCCACACAGAAGACGTCACTGCCAGCAATCAGCTGATAGACGGCAGTGAAACATCTGTAAAGTCAAATAAAATAATTTTATGGGAAGGAGGATAAAAGCTCCATTTAGCTCCATACTGTCTACTTTTATCCTATAACGTCTCGGTTTTCGCGCCCTGGCGGACATGAGCGTGTCACAACCGAGAAGAACATGAAAAATCTGAATTTGGGAACATTTCCAAGTAAACTAGACGGGTGGGGGACCTAATCTTTCGCATTTATGATCAGGGCTGTCAACTTTCACGCATTGGCCGTGAGACTCACGCATTTGAGTGACTTCTCAAGCTAAACCGCCGATTTCTCACGCTGAAATACACATTAGGAGCAACACCTGCTAATCGGGAGGTTCTGGAGGATTCCCAGTGGGCCGCGTTACTATTGGGCCGGTGTCTTGGTGAAACAAATAAATAAATAAGTTGGACTACGATATGATCTATCTGAGAAGAGTAGTGATGTACAGATCAATAGTGGAAATAACTAAACTTTCAGGATAGGTGAGGAACGACGTCTTCTTCTGCATGTAGGCATGTTTGAAAAGATGCAGCGTCGCAGCAGCGGTTCATCCACAACTCAGTCCGACACACAGCGATGGCTGGAGATATTTCAGCCCCACAAACAGTAATGATGTGCAGTTTGATGTGTGTGTGAAGTCAACAAACTTCATTAAACATCAGAGAATCTACCATAACACAGAAGCAGAGGTGATGAGGTGAACTAAAGAGGAGAGGAGGACAGGTGCAGGGCGGAGACAGACAAGTCCTTTGGCAGGTACTATCAGGTACTATCCAGGTACTATCAGGTACAATCCAGGTACTATCAGGTACTATCCAGGTACTTTTAGAGGGAGGAAATGTAGCGCTGGTGGATCCTGTACGTTCAGCAATGTTACTGGGTTTTGGGGAAGTGATTTAGGTCTACCTGCTGCTGGATTTAAGTTCTTGTGTTGATGTTTAAACAACAGGAGTTCATGCCATCTTAAAACTAAGGCTTCCTGTTTTGTTCAGATGTGCAGTAATAAATATCAGTCATATCGCTGACCGCTGAGTTTATTCGGGATCTATCTACTGAGCCTGAACAAAAGACTTTCGTGATTAATAAGTCATGCCTACAGAGGGCAGGGGCATTGCTAGACATAGGGCTCTACAGGGACCCAAGCCCCCCATTACTCAGATTATATTTTTTATTATAAAGACGTGCTGTTTTAATAAATTAACAGCGTTATGTTCCATCTGCTTCCCTTTGCTAACACGACTGTTACTGCTGCTTCCAAACATCTGCCGCTGTAAATGTTAATAATAATAATAATAATAATAATAATAATAATAATAATAATAATAATAA